>CM019167.2:29602660-30026341 GCA_009739505.2 Apolygus lucorum
TCTAGTTGATGATGCATTTGATCCTCTCCGCCATTATGGAAAGTATACATTATGTACGTTCTTTTGGGCTGCTATGAATGGACAGGAGTTATTTGAGGTCTTAAAAAACGCAATTCAATAACTGGTATAGATCACTCAGGATCTGCTGATATTCCGACCAATTCAACCTTCTTCAGCTGTCCAAAGTAGTTTGGAAGTATGTTCGTACAAAACCTTCCTATTACAATGATGGGAATTTAACAAATTTTTCGTACCGTTCTCAAAGTAACTTCTTTGATATACAACAAATTTAATCACAAAACTGAAATATAATTAATTGATTTATTAGATTAAGTGAATTATGAAGATTGCATTGATTCTAAAAAAAATAAATTGAATGATTCTCGAAATGATTGAATGAAACGTATTTATTTGAAATTAAACTTATCGAATTCCACAAAAGTTCATGATAACACTCCAACGACTTGGGCGTTATAGAGCGACCCTAGTAGTTGAATTGTAGGATATTTTGGAAAAATTTGCCTATACGAACGGATATCAGTAGAAATTGCCTATTATGATCGTATATCAGTAATGTGCCAAATGGTTGTAGGTAGTTTTAGCTACCGATGGGTCCGATCGTAGGTAATTGAGTAACACTGTGATAAGTAAGCCCAAATCATTTTGATATTGGAACAGGATATGAGGCTACTACTAACTGCAGTTTAATAGTGCATGATATTTAGGCTTTGGAACAATCCTGATAACAATTACTCCAGTAATATGTCACGAACCTGTCATGTTAATAAATTCAATTCATGAGTTTAACTTGGTCTCAAACTGGTAGAGAGGGTGCCATAGAAGTAGGAAAGAAGAAGCGATTTGATGACATAATCACGTCAACTGTTACTGTCGTTACGTCAACTGACTTAAAAAACAAATTTTTTGGAATTTGTTCAACATTTTTTGAAATGAGTGTTGCCAGTATCCATGATGGTTTCAACGGATTTGATTTTGGTTTGTTGAAACTGTTGGAAAAGAGTAAAATAGGAGGAAAATAAGGTTCTGATTGCGGGAAAATGTTCCGTTCTCCCGTAACTCCCCTTGTAACATTCGACTAAGTCGTTGGCGGACCATTTGTGTGCATTCAAATTGGAGTTCTGATTGTAAGGTTTTATAAAAGATGCTATATGAAAGGTTTTCGATAGCTGAAAGGTGCAGCAGTGAGTGAGAAATTATAGTGGGTTGTTTGCTCACAACCTGCATAAGCCGCCTCAAACGTGTTGCATGTTCAAGTAAATCCCCAACCAAATATGAGGAAAATCAAAAACTTTGCAAATTATTAGACAACGGTTTATTATTTTCCTGAAAAGATCACCTATCTGCGCAGAACACGGCTTCTCCGGCCCTTCTTGGGACCGCTTCAAATAAGATGGATAAGTGGTCATTTTGCTGAGTTTGAACAATTAAAATTGATTTCATATATTTTTATGTAATCTATTGTAAATATCCGTTGAGTCATGAATATTTCTTTCATTTCATTTCATCTCCACCTTCCAATCACTCCACGGGAATTACCTGGAAGCCGAGTTTTTTGTTCTCGTCCCCTCATTTTCCTCGAAATTCAATTTAAAAACAAAAAATAAAAGCAAGATAATGGCAGACTGAATGACTTGATGGGAGTAGCTGCACAAGTACGGCTAAGGGAACTGAGCTGAATAACACGCTCTTCTCTCTACGGACCCTCTATTTCGTCGATCCAATCGCTAGGCTTCCCCGTAGACGCATGAACGCACGCTCGTGCGAACACGGTTCAATTAGGACATAGTGCTAGAGCGTTCTAACGTCTATCTTTTCCCTCGACCAACAATCTAGGAAGTAAATTAATCAGCTACAGAGTATTAGTCAGCTAGTCACAACAGACACTGGAGGCTAATACGTATCAAAGGAAGGTGTTACTTGATTACAGGTCTAATACTTGTGGCTCATCTGTTACAACTATGCATTTATGTATTTGATTCTACAAAGTAACTCTGGGTAGGTTTGATCATTTTTAGCTTGGTAGGTCGGAATGACAAACAAATACGCGAAAGCCAGTAATGATTCTGAATAGGTTTTATCGGAAATGAATTCGAAAAGTTGCCTCAGAATTTGCTACAATTTAATTGTATCACTATATAGTATGAACTATCGATGAATAATACGAGAAATGTATATTCATGCAGTTTTGGCATAAAGAAAGTGCCTTAAAGGAAGCAAACGTACACCACGGTGAATTTAAAGACCTTGGTGATCAATGCAGGCGTAGGTACCTACCAAATTATGGTATGTTGTAGTGAATTGGTTTGGAAGAAATCTAAATATGCATACTAAAATGACAGAATCGCTCTCTGATGGATGCTTGCAAATTGAATCGATGAGAATAAAAACAGTACAAGTCCATTTTAGACGATTGTTGAAAAATGGTTTTTTTGTAGGTTGTAACCAGTAGAACTACGCATTGAGCACAAGAGCAGTATGCTAACCACACTCGGTAAGCTTGAACAGAGCCTAAATGAAAATGATTGAGGGAAAAAACAGTAGGAGTCCATGGACTTATACCACCTGACACCTGATATCTCGATAAGCTGATTGGGGACATGTACTGTTGTCATTCTCACTGATTCAATTCTAATGGCCCAAGCGATTCAGTTGAAACTATGTATCAATTCATATTGTTATTTGAATCTTCCATCCATTTATCTCCGTTTCTTAAAATTATCCTTTTTATAAATGTTTTATTTTCTACGTTTTTAGGCGATTTTTATTCTTGGGAAATTTCGTTTCAAATGTTCAACCATATCGTAACTGTCTGATAACACCTCTCTTTTGAAGATTTAGTAATTATTCACGTTCTATCTATCTGTTGAGCATCGCCGTAAGTTGATCTGAAGCATAATTCAAGGAATGAGATATTTCTAAGTATACAAATTACCTACCTTTCTAATTGTCTTCCTCAGCAATGAGTTGTCAGCACCGTCTTCAATGCATTATTCTGCCACTTCGTTCATCTGAAACAAGAGAAAGCCCCACTTTGTCAAAATATGGCTACAATGACTTACATTCGGTTAAATTTATAAACTCGGTTCAAAGTAATGTTTTCAAAAAACAAAACATCGAATGGTTTTTTCCGTTTTTGTGTTGTATTGATGACAAATGAACCGGTAGTATGAGCAAAAAAAAAGCCTCAGCTTACGGCTTAAATAGTCCGATGGAATCCGATCCTAGTTGACCGAGATGTCGGTCTGAGCCATCCAGCATCTCGGGGGACCAAGAAATTCAAAACAACTAGTCCATCCCTGAAGCTTTTCTACCTTCACGATGACTGGGATCACTTAATCCCAGGTATCATTTTCTCCGAACCTCCCAGTCTGAATTGAGTGAACCGATTATAAACGTAATTAAGTGCTTTAGACCCGTCACCACTCGACCTCGATAACTCAATTTCCACTCTATTTGGTTTGATTCAAAAGCTCTAACGACTGTAGAATCAAAACAGATGAGAGGCACAGGGATATACCCAGCTGTCAACTTTGGAAGATGAGTGGTATGGCGGGCGGGACTCCCTGGTGAGAGGTGGGAGAACTTTCAGTTTCATCCGCACAAATCCACCTGGCATCACAATTAAAAGAGATGGCCTAGAATTAGCCGACTCATCGGACCTTTCAGTCGTGAAGCCCTCAATTGTATTCGGCCCCACCTACTTTTCGAGCCTTTAGATAGAAATGGTGATTTTTTGTCAGCAAGTCTCGGAATGTAATTCAGTAACAGAGTTCTGGCCTACTCTCCATCTTTTGCCGTCTTGAATATTACTTCAAAGGATTTCAGGATTGATCCATCAAACTAATTAGGGGAGAATTAACTTTTTTTGAATGTAAGGGAAAACCATACCTCCCGAAAGATACCTACCTACATATAAATTGATGTTGTTTTGCAATGAACCATACCTAATACTTGAAAGTTAGGGAAGAGTCAGGGATTAGGATTACTTATAATTCCACTTGGATGGTCCAATATTAATTTCTTATCATAATATTGAATGTTTCCTTAACTAAGTACAAAGTAAACTGCCAAGAAAAATGGGCCGAGGGAACGCTTTTGTTTTTTTCGATGGAAAAATCGACCGTCACAAAAAAAACGCATAATTTCCAGGATAAATTTTATATTTTTTAGGAATAGCCGCCGAAGAATCAATGAGGTGTTTTGTTTTGCATAATTTAGACAACCTCCATCCTTCGACGATAAAAAAAAAGATTGATTCTCTCATAACGACCACATTACTTCACCTCTCATGTTGTCAGTAGTGTTCATTTATTTGTCCACTTGGGAGAAAAAAACATCAGATTTTTCCTGTTTGGTTTTCGCCAAAACAAGGGTAAGGAGCGCCTAGGCATTCCAATTTGAAAGAATTGGTTGTATGTCAAACGTTCACAATTCTATGAAGAAACATTCAAAATGGAAGTTGCGGAGCATCGAATTCTAAATCGATACAGCACAAAATGCCCCATCGTTGGCCAACTTCATACAAAGAAATTTTAATTCATAATTTTGCGTTCTAAAGGAATATAACTCTGATTAGAGCGTTTATTGACCATCAAGTTAGCTCACGGGTCTGACAACGTACGGTTATGCACAGAACGACACGTCGAACCTCATTACTTGTATCGCCAGATTCATCTTTGGTTTTGCTTCATTCGGTTAGAAGGATTCTCATGAACGAGGATAAATCAGATAGTACTAAACCAAACAATCAGTGAAGAACACGCCTTTGATTCTATTCCCAACGTCTCGCCAACTGCAATGATCTTAAAGTCAACGCCCACCCTCCAGTTCTGAATAAAACTTAATTACATTACAGAGCGTAGAGAGGGATCAGACAGTTTCTTTTTCCAAGCGATTTAAATGAAAATTGAGAGCGGAGAGAGAATTCCCAGTTTTCCTGCACCCAAGGGGGCATTTCAAAACCTCCCCTCGACCAGTTTATCTTAGCATTAGTGAAACCTCAACGCAGCAATTAATTGTTCAGTTATATCTTGCTTATGCTGGAGCTACCGACTCGAGAACGATTCGGACCTTTTCAAAATCTCATTAACATGGAGCAATGTATTGTGTGATTCATTTATCAAAACACCTAGGACAACAACTCAACTTAAGGTCTCGGGGGTCTGAAACATTTTTTATCAAAAAAAAAAAAAAAAAAAATGTGTGAGGAGTTTTCTAGATTGTGAAATAATTAAGTACGCAATGGGCTACGATCGTCAAATTCACAACCAGTTAAATCCCGGAATGAGTGGGAAAAAACGAGGGTTTGAATATGAGAAAACCTGGTAAAAGTTATGTCCCTGTTTATTGCTGATAAACTAAAAATACATACACCAAGAGATGACTTCTAAAGGTTCAAGTGAAGACAATGTTCCGTCATCGCCCAATTCGCCCTTCGATCGACGAGGTGACGCTAATACGTAATATAAACATGGCTGCTCTAGCAGAGAATAGGATGTGCTGCAGTCCTGACGACCATAATTATCTGTTTATCGTACGACGTACGAACGTACTGAAGGGAACCAACCCCTTCTCGTACTCCGGATATGGTGTACAATAGACCGGGATGGTTGAACTTTATCGATTGGGCGCCCCTGCTGAGAGTTTTTTACTGATGAATATCATTACAAAAAATGCAGTCAGACAATCAGATTATAAGAACAATGTTTTTTTTCTTAGTACATTTAGGTTTTTGAATGCTCAATATAGAGGGTGGGGTAACATGATTTCCTTATTTCGTAACGCAATGAAACAAAAAGTGTCTACTAAAATTTTTTTCTAGTATTTATTTATTTTTATGTTATTTATTCTATCATTATTTTTCTGTTTGAAGTGTAGGAAATATATTAAAGTTTTTTGACACATAGTTTTGAAAATCATGTTGGCCAAGAGACCCCCATTCGGTGCGCTGAGTAAAAACGATTTCGCGTGTTTCACATCACCCTCTCTAACATGTTGACCGGTGTGTTAGGCAACACACCGGGGGTTTGTCGCAGCCCTGTAACACACACGACTCTTGAAGACCTGCAGACCAGCATTCAGCAGAGGAAGTGGCCAACATACCGGCCGATATGTTAAAGAGGGTATGAGGAACACGCGAAATCGGTTAGTTCAGCGCAATGAAAATGAAGATGTTCACTTGATCGACATGATTTCCATAACCAAGTGACAAAGAACACTTTAAATATTTCCTACACTTCACACATAAAAGAATGAATCTTCAGTTCTTTCTGTTTTAATGAGTAAAGAAATAAGGAAGTTATATCGCACACCCCGTAAATTATATAATTCCACTAGCATGCAATTCATAGGGGAATATTTACAGCTCACGCATGATACAACTATCTAAAAATTATCCATTGAAAACAGAAGAAAATTGTTGAAGCGCACGACAAGGGATTCACGTTTGTGCATACTCTCTGGCTACCGACCATAATATGGTCAGTAGCTAGAATATATAATTATAATTATATTATAATTGTATAATATAATTATAATATAATTATACGAATATATTATATTCGTATAATTTTGCCCGTTGCAATGAATTGCTGATAGTGTTTGACATACACTCAACTCATACACGCAATATGGACTCAGTATCAATTGAGAATATTTTACTTAATGACATTTGGGATATATCCAACAATAAAATAAATAAAAATAAAAGTATATATACTGACAACGACATACCAACGTGTAGATCCAACTAAGGAAGCGAACTCTCCTGAAATTGTAAGTTCTGCATCACATGAAAGAAGACGAACATGAATTTACCGATAATGTAGACAAATTAGGCGGAAATATACATAATTGAAAACCGGAATTAACGGACTATAATGCCCTATCATCTATATTAGAAAACTTCCGTGTTGCTATCGTGCTATCTTCTTCAAGAAATAAAAATGGTTGAGGAACGTAAGGTAGCATCGAAAGCATTGTAAGAAAAAATAATCAAGAACAAAAATATAATATTGCAATATAAAAGCAAAAACTTAACGTGATTCATCAAATGCTAAGAGTGGACAAATCCCTCGATCACAGAAGCTGATTCCCCTCGAGAATCGAAAAACAATAAAAATGCTGAAAACCTCATCAAAATTGGCGAATATTAGTATTAACAATGGAATCCTCCACTTCCGGTGCTTGTAGTAAATATTATGTACCAAGGTGTTGCTACCACAGTAATGAACACATTTTCTATCAAATGTAGGAAAGATAAATATTTTCATTTTGTTGTTATAATTATCTGGATTATAAAACTTGGATTAATATTCCGCTTCATTTTCAGTTGTTTTTCAAAAGTAGGCAGATAGGTAACTAGTTACATAAATTATGCGTTATTCATAACAACAATTTATAAAATAACAAAATTTGATCAAATAAATTGCATCTTATAAAGTCGAATGAAATCTCACGGATAGATAAAATAATAGACCCAATAATAGGTTAACAAAATGAGAATGAAGTGATACAATAGATAAGTTAGGTATATCACATTCAATATTAACTTATTCGTAATATCCCTACCTAAGACGAGGTAGTCCCTACATGATATAAATAGCCTGGGCTGTTGAATAATATTTCATTCTTAGGATCATAAAGCGGTCCGATCTCCTCGGCATGACCTTTTTTTTAAGGAGAAAAACTTCCTTCCTTATCACAAATGCCCTTCCTCATTCCCCTACCGAAATGGCCCAGATGATACGACCATCGTCCGCCCACTTTATTTTATGATAACTCCAAAATTAATTCGGACTGACAAATGTGGGACCTAGTGATGGCTGATATGGGTTACCAACTCTCAAAATTATTTTTGTTCCTCGCGACTCAGTAGATTACAACTTAGTTGGTGCAACATTGTAATATACATATTTGGGTAAGCGTCTGTATTCATTAAACTGCTGCTACCTAAAAAAAAGAAAAGGATAGCTATAGAACAAGAGCAGTTATTGTGAGAGGAGTGGTGAATACAGATGACCATATGAATTTCCAATGAATACTTGTTCAAGTGGTTTGCATAGACTAATTGGGTAGCCGTGAGATTCCGATGAGATTTAACGAGCAGGTACTCAAATTTCATACTTCGAAATTTAGATTCAGGACTTAATTAACCAGTCTAGTCTTGATCGGTGATTCCACTGCTTTCAACAAAAAAGGTGGTAAGTAATATAGAAAATTAGGAGTTGGTAGATCCATAGCTAGATTTACTACAGCACTACTTACAACTAACGTTTTTTGAGTTATGGCATAGTATGGTGGTATTGATAGGACTATGGAGTTGGATAGAATAAAATAATTATTTCCCTATGTTATCATGGAAATTTAAAAGATGAAAGACTTCTCCTGGATATCTAAAAATTGCGATATTTGTGCACTAATAATTTAGTAAAAGAATTAAGGCGTTTTCATTGTGATGACTGGGGAATATCTACCCCACTTATTTTTTCCGTAGTAGTAACTTCATAATTTTTCGCGTAGAATTCAATTATGACCAAATTGTGCAGCGCGCTATCGCGCAACCATGCGCAACCAAGATCAACTTTGTTTTTTCAAATAGGAATTCCCTATTTTTATTGCAAATTCGGATTATACGTCAAATTTTATGAACAACCGCGACAACTTTTTTTTGAACGCGTGTAACCCACCCAGCGAGCGCTCAAAGATTCGCAACCCAATGATTGTGCCATTGAGATGAAGGTGGGCCTCTTAGCATATCTCCTATCTTATTATAATGTCATGTAGTTTCATCAATTTATTATATTTATTTGAATAATTTATTTTACTATTGTAGTACGTGGTTTATTCTAGTATACAGGGTGTCTGCACCAGAGCTGAGCAACAATCCAGGGTTCGATTTTACAACTAATTTACCACGTATTCTTTTCAACCAGGTCAAAATGCTGCTTTTTACTTTGGAGTTTTTTTTCGTGTTTTCAACCTTGTATCACTAAAATGTTTACAACTCCTTCAATTAAAAACATAAACTCAAATAGAAGGATACCGTTGGAAAAAAATGTAAAAATTGTCGATTTTTTCGGTTTTTCCGTTTTGGTTTAATATTTTCAATAATGAACCTTTGGAATTTAGTTTGGGGGTCTTTTGGTGAGAGCTATAATTGAAATAATTGTATATTATTGTATATTGAAAAATGTACTTAATTGTAATGTCAGATTTATCACAAATAATAATATGAATGTCATGATAATATAATGTTTATGTAATAATGTTAATGGTGATAATGATGATATTGTAATAATGAAGTGATTTGGTAATAATGTTGATAATATTGTAATAATATCATAATATCTAACAATAGGAATTCAGTCATGTGAACAATATGATAAATATGAAATAATAAGGCGGGATAAGGCGAGGTACAGTGTAAATAATACCTTAAGGTACATATACATCCATCTATTACCTACTTTTTGAAACGGCGTTTAAAATTTTGTTCTGCGAATAAAAGCGCTTTATCTATCTATCTGGCTATCACTATAATTTATTGTATGTACAATTGATTCTATTTTCCACACACTAAATAACATTATAAATACACTATGATACAATAAATAAAATAATTAATACGTGATACATTTCATAGAATTTACTCCCAATCACATTTAAATGATGTAAACACATATTTTTAAATTGTTTTGTGTTAGTATAGTAAAAATTTGAGTATTCGATTTTTTCTAGTCCATAACATTTTTATTTTACGTACATTCACATTGAAATTGTCTTCCATTATATTTACTGGATGGGGTCTGAATGGCTTTTTGAATAGCATTTACAGAGCACCCTTTTTGACGGTGAATACTTCTCGCTTTCATGTTTTATGCACGCACTGAGCAGTAATCCAAAAGTAATAGATGACTCAGAGAATCAGGAACATAAATGCGTTTTTCCCAGTCCTCGGGCAAAAGTCCACCACTTGATTCTTCCGCTTCAACATTTCGTCGATGTTCCGCCATGGTACTTGGGACTGGATATTTTCTCAGTAATCGCCGTCATCGTAACACATATTATGATATAAGAGTACTCTGCAGCTGGAGGGGTTCTCGAGATGGGCATGGGTACGGATTTCTTAAATTTTGCCGTCAAGGCGTTCATCTCGCTTCTACAAAGATAACCTTTTCAGGTCTTCCTATAAGTCTTTCCTTCTCGAGAGTTTCTTCAAAAGTCCTCATGCAGAAATTCGGGCCGTGTGTTGATTAAGTTGGCCATTTGTCTTAAAAGTTCCCACTCCGTTGACGTATACCAGGAAACAAAATTGGATCCATTGCTAAATAATGAATTACCTACTCCATATCGATCCAATAGTTGTTCCACTCAGCCACACCGTAGACCACTGTTGTGCCCAACTACTTGAACAGGAAGTAAGCCAATCGAGAGCCAAACCTCTAATCTCCACATTTTCCAATTTATCGAACAGTTTATTCCTTGGGATGCTGTAGATATCTCTAGCAGACCTAGGTAGGTATCTTATTATATTTTGAATTATTATTTTCAATGATGAATCTTTTGAATCTAGGAAAGAAATATACCTCCCCCCCCCCCCCCTCACCACAAAGTTTGGTATAAGTTTCAAGGATCGCAGAATCCAAAAATCGAATGAAAATTTTCCTATCCGTTCGCCGTACGAGGCACTTTCTTTAGTGTCTCAATATTATGGTATTATAGTATATTATAGTCTCAAACCTTATTCCTTAGTGCAAAAAATGTCAGGGGTACAACCACACAAAAACCTACTGTCAGAGAGAGGCAAGGTGCGGAAGTGTGCAGGAAAGCATGAAGCCACGAGCTGCTCCCACAATGAAGGACCGGCAAAATGCGTCAATTGTGGAAATGCGCATCCAGCGAACTATCGTGGGTGTGAGGTAGCCAGGGAGCTACAGAAAATGAAGATAAGACAAAAGGCTCTTAGGTTGGGAAGCCTGAAGCGAGCCAATTATCAAAAAAAGATCAAGAAAATAGTAACTTGAAAAAATTTGGTACTAGTAAAAAATCAACGGCATCTTATGCCGATGCTGTGCGCAGTCAACATATCAGTTCACCGGTTGACAAGATGCTCACCTTGCTATTCGAAATGGTTTACGAACAAAAAGTAACCAATAAAATCCTGATTGAGAGAGTCAACGTACTCGAAAAGAGTATGAAAATTAAGCCAACATTAAGAAAGTCATGAAAATGCAGAATACATTCAGAATAGCAACATGGTGCGCAACGACGACCTCCATCGTGAATCTTAAAATGGAAACCGTCAGCGAAGCGATCAAGCAACATGCTATTAAACACGAACATCGGCTTCATGGTCATACAAACCCCGAAGTTCTCCGTCTCCTAGACAATACAAATGCCGTCCGGCGACTGGATAGAAAAAAACCCTATGAACTTGTGACATGACTCAGTGTAGTGCGTGGGGTGTTCTCTTCTAGAGCGACTTGGCTGCTAACTCTAAAAAGTGTAAATATTGTATGCATAGAAATTAGCTTGATGGGCGCAAATGCTCAATTGTTATGTTAGTGATATTTTAATAAAATATATCGATTTGAAAAAAAAAACTTTCTTTAGTTACCATTGACTGATATTGATGAAATGTGGTACATCGGCTCCATTTGGGATCTAGATGGGCTCCGAGGCGTATGATAGATTTTGTCCTTAAATCTTAAGGGGTCAAAAATGGGTGATGAAATATTCAAAAGTTCCAGCTCAAAAACTTTTGTTATACAGGTAGGTATTTGTTTTTTCGTCGAGTAGAATAGTATGAAATTATTAGAATCGAATGAGACCAACCAGAGCTCTGTAGACCAACAGTTCTCCTGTGAGTGAATTGAAGCAATTTCAAATTCGATTCTTATGTTCCTCATAAGTGTTTAAAGCTGTAAGAAAATATTGGAAAGTAAATGGATTTCCGGACACTGGATCTGGAGCTCACATTAATGCGAGAAACCGCATAACGTGAAGTAAAATTCAAGTTGTTCCGGGATTAAAATTTTTGTTTGTCAAGAATGTCGATCAACGACGTGGACTTCCTATTAGTGGAGAGATTTTAGGGTTTCAGGAATTTTTCAAGAAGTAAAATGAATTATTCTACTTATTATCACCCTACTACAAAGTTATTAGTCACGATCATCCATCAAACTCTCTCAACCATTTCAATTCGTTTTTCGTGTTTATCAAAAAGGACGCCATTTGGCATTAGACATGCCTCCTACTTATAAAACACCAATATCAATTATCTTATACCTACAAAAGAATAATTCCCGAAAAATGTAGTTTTCCTCATTGACGTATGGAACAATCTACAATACTACAAGTAAGTTCCACTAAAAGTGCTACACCTATTGTTGAATAATGTGCACGAATAAAATAACAAGGAGTCGTTCAAGTGGCGTGCCGGTGAAATGGATACTCGCTCGTGTTCCCGTGAGTCGTCGAAATGGTGTAGGAGTTGGGCACGTGTGGACAGTGAAAAGCACATTTTTCCTTTCCGCTCTTCTCACCACACACGGTGGCACACCCCCTCCGAAATGAATGAAAAATCCTCCAGTAGAACTAAAATCACATTAATCAATATCTGTTGAGGTATTGTTCTGGGACACACTGTCCAATCGTAAGTATGAACCACTTTAATTAATTGTAGCCAGGTTCCCCTCTCATCAACAATTATTCTTGAGACACTTCCCCAAGCCTAGAAGAAAGCTCTAGGTCATAATCAAACTCATTGTTTCTTTTATATAATCCTACACATTACCTACCACAATTTTATCAAACCCGAATTTGATGTAATTCACCAATGAATACCTCTGGTTAGTGATATGGACGAATCAGAACTCCCTCAACTGCGTATTGTTCAAAGTGAGAATGATCTAACATAAGGATGCTTCGAAGAGATTATTGGAACCACTGTCCTTATACTAACTGTTGCAACCCAATTCCACATTTCAACTGCTGCTACACTATTCTGTTGAGAAATTTCACGCTGAATCCTAGTGTATCATTTTATATATATCTCACGTATCCTAGAAGAGGGGTACAAGTCCAAGAATGCCATTTTTGAGTTAGGAACAGTTTTGGGTAGTGGAAGTGCTGTTTTTCATCCCTAGAAGACAAACTTAAGCCTAGCTGTATCCCCCCCCCCCCTACGCCTGAATGCTGAAAGTTCTTTGTCCGATGGACGGGGCGAGCCACCTACGTTTGCAAAGACAGGCACAAAGCCCAGTGCTACCCTCTAAAGTGGACGTATCGCCTCTATTAAGTGATTTCCTCAATTAAAGAAACCTAGTGTTAATTTTTTGGAAACGACTATTATAATCAAGAAGATCAACAATGATAAATGCATGTTTGTTGTGCAATTTATCAGAACACTTCGTTCCCTCGAGCCTAGCCCAAATGACCCCCTCCAGCCCTTTTCCCAAGAAGGTAGTTGACTGGTGATCTTTACAGAAAAATAATAATTGCAATAATAATCACAGTTATAATAATTTACGTGGTTTCTTAATTATATCATCCATCATGTTGTGGCTATTTAACAGTAGGTAGGTAGATGGTTACCTACTTGAGTTTGTAGGACGTTGTAAGACTTGGACATCTTTGAATATGCGATTAATCTGGGTTAAAGGTGGACAACACTCAACGGAAAACAAAATAACCAGATACTAATCGGTTCTAGTCCTTTCAAACCCAAATACACGGAAGAAAAACCATCAGTCTGTGTCTCTTGTGTTTGTCCAGGCATTATTCCCCAACCAATTCGCGTGGTTCCTCCTTTGTTCTACGCTAAAATTAATCTAGCGCTGTGGACTATGTCATCCACATTAAATTTTGCCTTGAATGAGGGGGGGGGGGTAGAAACTATTAAAATTTGGTTTTTTTAAAGCATAATCTTGTGTATTTCGCCCAAACCTCAATTTCCCACTGATTTGAGTGTTTCTTTTTTTGTTCGACATGGAAATCTATCTGGTTTTGCACTACGTCGCTGGAATTTTGAGATTAGAGTAAACGGAGAAGGAACGAGGGGTTATTTAGTGAAAGTAAGGCTCATTATGACAGCACGTTGAGCGCGCTACCTACTCTTCAATTCCAACCGATTCGCGTGTTTCTTTTTTTTCGACTCAGATAACTAACTGACTAACATTAAGTCACCAGAGTACTGAAATTCTCATTAGGAAGAGGCAAGTGGAGGGATAATATCCACAAAATTGCGATTTTTCGATATTTTAGTTCATTTAGGGCTTATTAATGGTTCCCAAGCTTTGAATCTTTATGAATAAACCTTTGTATTTTCATGAACTATACATTTGACACCATAGAACAAATTAGTGGTGCCACTGGTGTGTTTCACCTTGAATGTCTACTACTACGAACTACCTACCGAAACTACCGATGAAAGTTGTACTGGTTTTACTGAAACCGTAGAAGAAGGAATGGTGTGAGTGGGGGGGGGGGGGGGTGAACTCGACATCGCTTTTAAGAAGCTGTTTCAATTACTTAAGAATATTTTTGGAGACAGAATTATAAATATCTTCCGTTTTCAATCTGTTTTATTTTTCCGACACCTTCCAATCTAATGAAATCTCGTTTTATACACCTCAAGTTATGATTATTCTCATTTAAAACCAAATTAATCATTTGGGAAAGAATAAAAATCGTCCATGAAAAAAAAGTGACATCTCTGAAATAAAGAAATATTGTCCATGAAAAAAGGGAACAACACCAAAAATCGAATAAATTTGACAAAAATATTCCCTCACCCCTTCCACACTAGCGAAAAGAACAATTTCGGTCCATGAGCTGTAGAAGCATTAGTAAGGGAACATTTTCGCCAAATATCATTAACATTAAACGTGTTGTCATGGAGATATAGCTACTTGTTTGAGTGTAAAACTTTGAAAGCGATTTCCCGAAAATCACATTTTTGGACTTGTACCCCTCTTCTAGGATACGTGCGATATGTTAATATGGTAAACATAGTAAATTCTTCTAGAAAATACCACAAAAAAACATGTTTGACCCAATTTTTGAAAACTCGACCAACAAATGTAGCTTTCCTTGTTATATAAGTGACTTTGTGGATATAATACTTTGGATGAGTTATTATCTGAAAGGCTCAATAAATTAATATAACACAAAAAAAAAAAAAAATGTTGAAGTACAGGAATCCTTTTTGGGATTGGTCAGAAACAGATTTCCAATATAAAAATTCACGGAAATCTCTATTCTGAACACTTTGAACCCATTGCAATAGCTAATTTTTCAATATTATCTAATCGATGATTCGCTGAAGACCTTTTTCTTCATATTGAACTCTCACTCCAGGTTTTAATGTCGTTGAGAAAATGGCAGCAGTTATACTAAGTAAATTTTAATCAGGTGTGGTATGCAGCTATAATACGATTGGCTGAGATTAAATTGGGAGAAACTTCGCTATTAGAGAGAATATTGCAACATTTAAAGCTATACGTAATACTGAATTCCCGGAAGTTGTTGGTTCATTGGTAATTTGACCGTTAGGTCAAATGACTGGAACTTTTATCCGTGTTTCCGAGGTATCATAGAGTCATGAATCTAAGTCTTCCGAGAAGGACCGAAAGACATTTAATTGAATGGTTTGACAGTCGGGAGGGATTCTCTCCTGAAAAACCTCGGACAGAAGTAATGAAAAGGGCTGAAGTACCTCAAGCACTTCCTTACAATTGGGAACCGCCTCAAGTTTCAGCTATAACGAAGAGTTAGGTGTGGTTAGGAAGCGAGGTGGAGAAGCAAACAAACATATACCACGGCCTCATCTCGACCCTTTTCATAGCGCCGAGTCAACAAAACTCAGTGTGAGAAAGGAGGTGCCCCACGTCAGATTCATTCCGCCTTTTCCTTCCCTGTCCACGTTTGAAACTTGGATTGAAACTAGGAAATTATGATACAGTGTGGTAGAAGAAGCCGTGCTATGAAAAAAAAAACTTACCTATTACCTAATTATTACACAAAGGTTTATTATTTTTTTATATAGATCACTCGTCTGCAATTAACACGGCTTTTCCATTGTTATCACCAACTAACATGAAGAAAAACATCGATCGCATTTCGGTCAGCTAAAATTTGAACGGATATTAGGCCTCTTTTGCGATTCACGCTCGTGTTTCTGATTTATAGTAAGTCCAACCCTTAAGTTCGCGTAGGGACCGAACGGTTTGTTCTAGAGGGCTCCGCGTGGTCTCAAAAAATTATAAAAATCCTATACTATCTTAAATTGATGGAAAAACAACACCTTTACATAACATAGTTTTGAGTTAGGGCGTTTTCAAAATTTTAAACCTTATTTTTCAACCCTTAGAAGTCACCTACATCAACCAAAATCTTTGGGGCACAACTCGACCCCGAATGGAGCCTACATACTGAATTTCATCAAAATCGGTCAATGCTAAGTGAGGAAAGTGCCGCGTACGGCGTACGGCGGACGGACAGAAAATTTTTTTATTCGATTTTCGGATTTTACGTACCTTGAAACGTAAACCAACAAATTTCGAAGGGGTGTTAAATTTTTTTTTGGTCGATTCCGATGGTTCATTATTGGAAATAATAAACCAAAATATCAATTATGACTTTGAGGCGTATACTTGATGGTGGGTATAAAGACATGAAAAGCTTAGAATCAAATGCTATCTTTATAACCCCATGTGTTTGGATGAACTTTTGAAAAATCTCACAACTGTACACCGGGCTAACTAATGCTATTGAGTCAAGTGAGGTTAAAACTCGAAGCATTCAGTCAAACGCGTCTTACAGGTATTTAGATAATTTTGGTGGCGAGTAATATGAACTAATGAAGGACTGTACATTTTCCCTCCATTTATATTATGCCATTGAACAGTCGCAAGTTATAACGGATGAATTATAAAAGTAGTTATGAAATGATACATTCATTCAATTTTTCTTGAAAATGTCATTAGTACATTTTTAAACTACTCATTTGAGTTTGACCTTATTCGTGAAAACTCTCTTCTCTTCTTCTTACCTCAAAATATTCAGAACCCCAGTGATATTCACACGAACAGTATAGTGAACGTGAAGCCGTAGGCGTATCTTTGGATTCTTAATTTCCTTACTTTCACAAATAATCGCTGAATAACCAGCTGATACTCTGCTGCAATCCCAAGTTTCGGCGAGAATTATAATTTGCAACTGGTATTTCCAAGTCACACGGGTGGGTTTCGTTTAGTTTAAGACCAAAAACTTTGTAATTACCACTGTGCGGCTGATCCCATGGGTTGTGAGGCAAAGGGCTTAGGGAGAAGAAGTAGTTATATGCAATTAATTTTTAATTAAAAATTAAGTCGGTGGTCGCGACATGAGTGTGAAGGGGGGAGGAGGAGTGAAATGGAGGACTGATGCTAACTTTATTCCACCCCCTCCATTTGCATACTTCCACATTTACTCATATACCCTATAATCTCACTCAGCGAGACTCTCCACTTCGACGTACTTAACCATCACTTCAGCCTCTAGTTCACCGATGCCACGATCTACATGGCATGCAATGATCTTTGAAAATCCTCTCAACTCGCTCCTAGTAGGTACACTCTGCCAATTGAAGTACCTCCTTCAGCGTGCCACCCAATAGTTAAGAGGATTATATTCAGTATATTCATGTAGTAACTTTTACTACTTATGTTAGTAACAATTTTTGGTTCTTTTTTTCTTCTTTTTCTTGGATGGTTCCAGATGGGTGCGGACTGGGATGACGGACCGACGTCAATACTGATGACTTATGAACGAATATCTCTCTTTTTTTAAATGGTGGGTGAGTGTTGGCGGGTTTGAACGTTATTTTCGCACCAACGCTTCCGAAGGTAGCCTATTTGCAGAATAGGTATTTGCATATTACAAAAATATGTCAAAAGATATTAAGATGTAATACAGCAAAGACAATAAACTATTACAACTCAATAATTATTCCTGTATTACCTTTAGATCAATTTCCTCATAGATTTTGGATCAGTTTCCCTTGGTCCTTGGATCAGTTTCCCCAAATGTATAGATCAATGTTTCTATATATTGTATTTCAGTGTTATTCTAACAGTATTCCGATCAATTTCTCAACTGTATTTGAACATAGAAATAATCAAAAGTCTCAACATTGCAACAATTCCTAGGGAGGTTTACACTTACTATCACACTCCATTCTCCATCATAATATGTCAGAGGTGACGTACTACCCAATAGTTTTGGACTCGATGGGTGGTTTTTGGTATGGTGGTTTGGCACTCTTGTAATACTAACGAGATCATTGAGTATTAGAGTATACTTGCGTAAGTGTGTGTCTACATACGGGCGCGGCGGAGACTCCACCTACCAGTATTCCTGACAACTTTCTTTTAGTGGTCCTTCTTTTAAATTAGTAATTAATTTCCCCGCAGTTTTTGGATTAGATTTTCGTAATGTAGATCTATTTTTATACTGTGGATCAGTTTTCGTAAGGTGGACCAGTTGGCTTACGATGGACCAATTTCTTTAATCCGCATCAGTTCAATATATATAGAACACTTTTTTTACTGTTGTTAAGTTTTCCCGAGGTATTGGGATCACTTTCCCACTCGTCAGTCTACTTTCTCATCACCTAACTGTTCGACTGTCCTCACATTTGGTTGGTAGTTTGTAGTTTTAACAGTCCGATATAAGATTGCCTACCCAAACATGATAAGATTGACCTGGAAGCTATGTGCGACACCCACTTGGCAGTGTATTTTCTCACATTGAATTGTTCGATTTCCTCATATCGACGCCCGACAAGGAAAAGGGCCTATATGCCAAAATATCAAATGTGGGGATTTTCTATGTAATCTTACCGGGAGTTTTTGAGTTACTGTTATTTTCTTATTACGGCGATATTATTGGATTTTGATTTGATCCATTAGGTTTAATATTATTTCAAACGAAAGGAAACGCTGCAAATTATTACACAAAGGTTTATTATTTATCTATATAGATCACTAGGGAGCAGAGAACACTGTTATGAATTAACTGATTATATGGGTAGTATTCGGAGTTATTACGCATACCGAATAAAGACGATAGATGATTGGGGAATAAAGGACTCTTATTCGTATTATTAAAAATAGAACAGTTGAGTCCGCATGTTCCTAGTACCTTTGATTTCCCAAAATGATTTCCATGAGGGCGAAGCGTCAACGGTGGGCTAACCTGAGGCTAATTCCGACGAAATCTAAATTTGTGTAAAATAACACAGCCATGTGGCCAATGTAACGACATCACAACAGCAATAGCAATGATCAATTCCGGATAGGGGGCCCATCCCTGATTCAAATATGGGATAAACTTTAACCTCGATCGTTAGCGAAGTATTCCGTATGGGCGGGAAAAAGTAAAGAAGGGAGTTTTTATGGGGTTTAGGAGGGAAGCGACTAGGGTAAGGGAGCTGGGGAATCGTTCCTGATCCCCATAATGACCACTTTAGAGCTAACTAATGCAATGCCGTAGTAGCTTAGCCTTGGTTACGCATATTATCTTCCACATCTTTCAAGCTCTCCGGTAGAGTGGCTAACCCCCTAAACCGCCATGCCGGTCACAAAGAGCCTCCTCCACTCTGCCGTCTATTGCTTAGATTCTCGATTTTCTCCATCTCCCCTTCACTCCTACTCTCTTTATCTCGCCTCTTATCCAATCCTCTTCTTGCATCTTGACTTTTATTTCTTTGGATGTACAATGCAAACGGATATTATGAGTCGGAAATGTAGGGCAATGATCACTGTACAAAACACATTTTTATGGCTTTCACATACAACTTGAAGTTGAAACGAACTCTGGTATAGAATCAAAGAATTCAAAACCTTTATCACCCTACTCATTACATCCCGTGTCTAAAACAGTAACGAAACCAACATACAGGATTATTGTATTCAATAAAACAGATGGGTCAGTTAAACCAAGTTAGCCGGATTTTCGCCCTGCTATGTCATATAATGCAACTATTTCTTCCACTATGGGTTTAACGGGTCCTTCTGAAGTACATCAAAATACTTCACAAGGAACTTGCCCAACACCAATTTTTATGAACACAGAGTAATGGATACACGCTCCGAATAATACTCTCATCCATATCAAGTTTTCCCACAAGGTCACTTATTCCAAAGAAACATATTCCGGTCGAGAATGACAATGCGAGGAATCAGACATGTCGAGAACAAATAAAAATCATTCGCTGTCCAACCAGATTCTGATTCTGAGAACAGCATCATGATAGAAAGTTCGTTTCTATTTGACTCATGAAGGCAGGTTATTCGATACGTCCCTGAAGCTTGCGTGAGATGCTTAACAACCCCAGAGAAGTTCCTCGCTTGGGCTTCTGAGAGAAATTTAGTGAGATAGTTCAGTAAAACTTGATACCTTCGCATTATCTGAGAACTGAATCCTGACTTTCATTACGAGGATGATTCGTACTATGGGATCAATAGCGGACTAACTTCAAAAACAACGGTCCAATAACCCCGAAGTGAAAGAATACATAGGTCACACAAGGAAGTAATTAGTTTTCTAAAGGGTGCGTAAAGTGATAAAAATGTAAGGCACCAGTTGATGGCATCACGGGTGCGTTCTTGAACACCCTGACACTCAAAATCATGTAAGAGAGATCACTATTCACAACCCGCCTTGTGACGAATGTCTTCGAATCGAAGAAGAACGTTTCAACTTGAATCCCTATCTACTATCCCGTACCTAAAGAAATACACTTCAGATTATTTTACGACTGACTTTTAGTTATGATTGATTCTCCAGTTGTCACGATTGTAATAATAGTTGAATATTATCCAAATGGTTACTGTGGTGAATAGGAAAAATGTAGAAGCGAAAGGTTCACGATCACCTATATTTCGTATATTAACCAAGATACCTTGAGAAAGAATTGACATTGTTCTCCTTCTCCTGTATTTGCGTTCGTATTTTCAATCCACCCTGTTAAATTTGTGAACGTTTTATGAGTCTCCTTAATTTCTTACTTTTAATAGGTAGTGGAAAAATAATATGATGATTGCATGTAATAATATCTGCGTATACAGGTTGTCAACTTTTCCTCATTTCATTTTTCTGGGGAGGGGGGGGGGGGTTAACATTTAACCATGATCATAACGCTCTCGTTTTCCATGCGAATTCACGTCTGATTACAATGTTGGTAAGAGCGTCAAGTCTTCCATGTGATGAGCTGTAAACCAGTTCTGATAAACTGTACACCATGATATTCTTTTTACTTGAATAATCTGTCAAATATCTATCTGTTTTTCCATACATTTAGGTTGATTTTTTCTTGCTTTAGAAACCCTCAAAAGCAACTTATGCCAACTCTGTTGCTAGTATGTATGATTGAATGAAAATATGATTATTGAATGCCTCACCGTGCTTTATGGAATCCCAGTGATGGATTTGTGATATTCATGTGTTTAGCTCCTTCAGTTTTGCGTATTAGACAGGGGAGGATATTTTAGTAAGTACTCTCCTTCCCTCCACAGCACACGAATGATGAATCCTGCGACAACCGATGTTGGGGGCACCCCTATCTATTAAAAAGTAAGGGAAGACGACCTAGGTGATGCGGATACACGATAGATGTGAAATTTGCCACGGTGAGAAATCTCAAGTTATAAGAAGAAGAGGATTATTACCTAGATGATGCCAACTCCTGTTCGTGGGAATACCATCCCATTAAAACTGCCACCTCCACGTGGGCCATCCCGGGAACATTCGGAATGAATGTGGATAACGCCAGAGGGTACAAGAGGGACTGCTGTTTCATCAAGAGAGTGTAACGAACTGAAAAACCACCACTGTCGTACTTCCAAGAATGAATTATTGTATTGGGCCAATAGGCCCAGAAACAATCAAATGCCACTCTGATAGAGCAGGACGGGAGATGGAAGAAAGAATGTTTATTTGATTTTTGGCCTCCACGTACCAAGGAACGAAAACAATCAAATTCTGCTGAAGGGTTGAGCACTTTTTACAAACATGTGAATAATGAAATGCTGTCATCGACTATTTATCAAAGCCATTATTTACCGTTATACTAAACATAAGATTGGTTTTGAATACGATGTCTTCTCAGCTACTGACTGTAATTTACAGTTCTTTAAATGCGGGAGAAGAAAATGCTGCGAATTACTACACGATTTTTATTTATTTATTTAATATTATTAATTAATAATAACAATAACAATAACAATAACAATAACAATAACAACAACAATAACCATAACAATAACAATAACAATAAATAATTAATAAAAATAATTTAAATATAATTAATATATCATATTTACTCTGAAGAGAATTACCTACCTGGAAATAAAACGTCTTCCCATCATTACTACCTACCAACCATATCATTGCAAGGATAACCATCAACTTTGTTTTGGCAGAAAGTGGTCAAGAGAGTGGTCAGAAAGTGGTGGTAGATCTTCTTTTTACCAGGAAAACATCGATACTTGAGCGAATCTAGTCGTATAGATGATCCGATGCATAAAAGCTAATCTCAAAACATCAATCACTGAGTACTACCTTAATTAGGGACCATCTACACGACAACCCACGCGAACTCCGAATACTTCTTCGAAATAGGATGGAAAATGAGGAAGTTTTGGCTGTGACAGGGAATTATAATCCGGGTCAATTCCCATATGTATAGTTGAGTTTCCGTACTGTACATCGGTTTCCATGAGGTATTTGGGTCACATTCCTACTTAGCAATCTACTCTCCAATCCCCTAAATGTTCGACTTTCCTCATATATGGTAGGTATTTGGTAATTCTGACAACCCAATTATAGATCCCCTACTCAACCAACTATATTATTGATGACGGAAACTATATGCTACACCCACTTGGTAGAAAACCCACTTAACACACACCTAACTGTACTATATCCTTCATAATTTGTAAGGCACTATGCAGTTCTGACGATCTCCGATACCATTACCTACCCAACTGTGTTACTGTTGACGAGGAAGGTATGTGCTACACCCACATGATAGAATACCCACCCGGCACCTAACTGTACTATATCTCTCATATTAGGTAGGGCACTATGCAGTTCTGACAATCTCCGATACCATTACCTACCCAACTATATTATGGATGACGAGGAAGCTATGTGCTACACCCACTTCATAGAATACTCTCTCATCAACTAACTTCACTATATCCCGCATATTTGGTAGGGCACTATGCAGTTCTGATAATCTCCTATACCATTACCTACCCAATCGTGTTATGAATGACGAGGAAGAATACACGTTTGCGCATGCGCAGTAGCCACTATCAGTTTGGTAGCTATGATTTTCATAGGGGATTGTCGCTATCTCAAATTGACGAAAAAACCAATACCTGTACATCGAAAGTTGTCGGGCGTTATAAAATGTTTTACCCCGCAATAACCAAAACCTTCAGAGCACAACTAGGTAGACCCCTAATCCAGACGATATCCCGAATTTCATCGAAATTGGAACACGGGATAAAGATGGCGTCCGTCCCATCTTTATCCCGTGTTCCAATTTCGATGAAATTCTGTCATCGACTATTTATCAAAGCCATTATTTACCGTTATACTAAACATAAGATTGGTTTTGAATACGATGTCTTCTCAGCTACTGACTGTAATTTACAGTTCTTTAAATGCGGGAGAAGAAAATGCTGCGAATTACTACACGATTTTTATTTATTTATTTAATATTATTAATTAATAATAACAATAACAATAACAATAACAATAACAATAACAACAACAATAACCATAACAATAACAATAACAATAAATAATTAATAAAAATAATTTAAATATAATTAATATATCATATTTACTCTGAAGAGAATTACCTACCTGGAAATAAAACGTCTTCCCATCATTACTACCTACCAACCATATCATTGCAAGGATAACCATCAACTTTGTTTTGGCAGAAAGTGGTCAAGAGAGTGGTCAGAAAGTGGTGGTAGATCTTCTTTTTACCAGGAAAACATCGATACTTGAGCGAATCTAGTCGTATAGATGATCCGATGCATAAAAGCTAATCTCAAAACATCAATCACTGAGTACTACCTTAATTAGGGACCATCTACACGACAACCCACGCGAACTCCGAATACTTCTTCGAAATAGGATGGAAAATGAGGAAGTTTTGGCTGTGACAGGGAATTATAATCCGGGTCAATTCCCATATGTATAGTTGAGTTTCCGTACTGTACATCGGTTTCCATGAGGTATTTGGGTCACATTCCTACTTAGCAATCTACTCTCCAATCCCCTAAATGTTCGACTTTCCTCATATATGGTAGGTATTTGGTAATTCTGACAACCCAATTATAGATCCCCTACTCAACCAACTATATTATTGATGACGGAAACTATATGCTACACCCACTTGGTAGAAAACCCACTTAACACACACCTAACTGTACTATATCCTTCATAATTTGTAAGGCACTATGCAGTTCTGACGATCTCCGATACCATTACCTACCCAACTGTGTTACTGTTGACGAGGAAGGTATGTGCTACACCCACATGATAGAATACCCACCCGGCACCTAACTGTACTATATCTCTCATATTAGGTAGGGCACTATGCAGTTCTGACAATCTCCGATACCATTACCTAACCAACTATATTATGGATGACGAGGAAGCTATGTGCTACACCCACTTCATAGAATACTCTCTCATCAACTAACTTCACTATATCCCGCATATTTGGTAGGGCACTATGCAGTTCTGATAATCTCCTATACCATTACCTACCCAATCGTGTTATGAATGACGAGGAAGAATACACGTTTGCGCATGCGCAGTAGCCACTATCAGTTTGGTAGCTATGATTTTCATAGGGGATTGTCGCTATCTCAAATTGACGAAAAAACCAATACCTGTACATCGAAAGTTGTCGGGCGTTATAAAATGTTTTACCCCGCAATAACCAAAACCTTCAGAGCACAACTAGGTAGACCCCTAATCCAGACGATATCCCGAATTTCATCGAAATTGGAACACGGGATAAAGATGGGACGGACGGACAATTTTATTTTTTTCTTACTGGATTTTTTCTTATTGGATTTTTTTCTATGGATTTTCTTTTTTCTTTTTGGATTCTACATACAATAAAACCTAACCAATAACATTTTGAGTGGGGGTTAATTTTTTTCCATGCTCGATCCCAAAGGTTCGTTATTGAAAATAATGGACCAAAAGTTGTGGTGAAACTATTTCAAGCGGAGTAAAAAAAGTCCTACTTTTGAGGCAAAATTTGTTGTAGAATCTATTCCTGAAGTATCGCTGTTTGGTTTTGGGACACCGTGTGTGTGTGTGTGTTGGAGGTAGGTAGCTATCTTGTATCCATGCTCCATGGAAATTCCGGATCGATTTCGTTGGGAGTTTTTGATCGTGTTCAAAAAACCCCACCCCTATCAAATACAAGATCCCAATGTCGCAATTGATTTTATTCGTGCATTTCCTGAGAAATTGCATGATATACTGTTCGCAGGCAAATATAATTTGCCTGTTTGTATAAGGGAACTGAACAGCTCCAAGCGACTCAACCGATAATGACTACAAATGGTACACGAATGCAGCGCGGTTTTGAGCACGAATGCTTACTGAAAGGAGTAGGCTATTTTAGTGGGCAGTTGTGCTCAACTTTCAAACGACCGCGCCAATTTGTATGAGAATGTTTGCATTGCGCTCATTACCATTTTCAATTAGGAATCACAGCGTCAGAATTAAATTATTTTCACGTGAGTTTCCCAAGATATTTATAAAACCAGCCCTGAACTGATTACCTAATCAGCTCATCTAGAATTCGGCAATTTCATGCTGTATACTGAAGGAAGGCTAATTTAAAATCACGCAAAAACGAAAACCCGCGAGACTACAAACCTGCGAGACAACAACCCCGCAAATATTACAACCCCTCAATACTAAAATCCTGCGAGACTACGATTCCTTGAAACCCAGTTTCAAGTGCATCAGCAACATGAGCATGTTTAGTGGTCTATTCACTCACTTAAATGAGCGATCGAAACTAGTTACAGCAACTCTTCGATCAGTTTCGAACTATTTCGGGCTTTTATTTCCTTTCTGTCTCCAAATCTGTATTTCAGTTCAGTGTATTTCAGTACACATCTGCTAGTATGTGTCAGAATCAGAAACTGGAATTGTTACTTGAAAATGCACAAATAGGATCTTTCTCGTATGGAATGCCTTAAGTATGTAGGTTCTATTAGAACTTTCAACTATAATTTCTGGCTGTATGTGTCATGACCCATATCACATAGCATTATATCTCGTTTGGAAGCTGCCAGGTTTGCCAACTGTTTTACCATGTTGCCATGTCCCAAACTTTTTACACACCAAAATAGAATACGGTAGGTAGAATCAGGCAGGTGGTGACCAGAATAAACAAATTCAGGCTCTACGAATGATAAAAAACCCTTCCATTGAGAGATCATTCATTCTTGTTCATGGGTCTTTGAAGTCTGCCAACAACCGCAATAATAAGAGACGTAATTCAGACTGTTTCGTCCCATCACTAATCATCGTTGTATCTCTCACGCAAGGCCACTAATTTGTGGCGAATTACTCCGAACATTGTG
Source organism: Apolygus lucorum (assembly GCA_009739505.2). Lineage (NCBI taxonomy): Eukaryota > Metazoa > Arthropoda > Insecta > Hemiptera > Miridae > Apolygus > Apolygus lucorum. The sequence goes on from CM019167.2 coordinate 29,629,369, forward strand.
TAATTATCTCAAGAATTCCCTCAGCAATGTATAGGTAGAGGATTAATTATTCAGGAATTGTAAAGATTAACATTTAACCTGGTCACCAAATCGACTTAAGCAACGCAATCGGTTAATCGGATATATACAAGCACACAAGTTATCTCTTGAATTTCTACTAAATGTATACCCTGCCACAACTGGAAAGCGGAACTGTAAATATCCCAGATCGCTCAGGAGTGGAATTTTCCAGTTCGGTAGGAAGCAGACACGAAATTGATTCAATACTGGCCAATTCGATGTGGTAGGAAGGCGCGTAAACTCTTTACCTAACCATTCCTGCGACCAATCTCAGTGAAATTTTCTTCCAAGGTAACTCTGGTTTTTGCTGATTTTCCCAGGTTGAACTGTTCCATTTTCAAGAGGGACGCGGGCAGGAGTTATTGGTGATTCGCTTTTATGAGAGGTTTGCTGGAGGCTCGCCTCACCCTCGCTCCATCTACCTCCACCCTTCACCAACCAACTGCCGATGTTTGTTCTCCAAATTACGTGCGGCCTCGGGTCTCCCCTTCCTACGACGGTTTATCTCTCAGACCAACACCTTCAATAACATTTTCTTTTCAAACTCGGCGCTCCTCTTCCCTCGAGCCTCTATTGACCGTCAGCTCAATGCGAACTACGTGTTGATAATGTAAAATGCCTACAGCCCCAACCATTATTTGCACTTTCCCCCCGTCGGCTGGTTTCTTTTTTCTGTTAATGCCCTCTAACCATCCTTGAAGAGAGAGGACACTTCCCAAGAAACTGTTAGGAACATTCTCTGATGGCATTGTCGCTTATACAACCGATTCTCCTCTTCGAGGAATATTTTTACAATGCGAGTAAGTTTTTTATTGACCTCAATGACTGTACATACTCCGTATCTCCGTACATATTCAATAAAACTAGTTTCAAAGATATGATATGACTTCAAGAAGTCATTGAACAGGAATTTCTGTCAAGTGGATTCGGCGAATTAGTTACAACCTACAGTTTTAATGATCATAACATGAGAATATCGCTTTTAAATTGAAATAGATATCCTCCCAACAGATATTTTTTATACCAATGACAACATCTCACAGCTTGGAAGTCTCATTGTGACGTCACTAAACCATTTGTGGTCCTTCACAATGAATATTGTAGCTTGTCAGATGTCAGGAATACCTCATTTAAAACATGCCAGTAACTTATAATAAATTTGCAGGTAAACCATGTAAGCGTGTTTGTGTACCTACTACATATAGATAAAGGACAGGAAGGTATGTGGGGAGAAGGTTCGAGGAAAACGCGAGAGTCGGTGGAAAATTTCGGTATATTTGCAAACGAACATAATAATTGTGATGACCTCCACAGGCACGGTACAGTAGATCCGCTTCCCTATTTCGGTCGGTAATGCTAGCATAATATTCAGAGGGGTGATACTTGTGCACATATGCAATTATAATGCTAATTTATACTGGGTTGACAGTATACCTAAATCAGTAGGTAGCAATTACGAACATATTTATCCCATCAATTAGTCATATAGTTAAGCCGCGTATTAGGTGCAGGTCCCCAGTAAGGTGTCCCAGTGCCCAGATTAGTGAAACAGATGTAGGTTTAACGGAGTATCGTAGCATCCAATTCGTCCCCAACCCCTCTATCTCTCTCATCCCACCTACTGTACTCTATCCAGACCAGATCGTATTATACTCCTCCTCCTAACACTCCCTATTCCTTTCCCGTTGCTCGTGTAAATATTAATTTATGCATTTGAGAATTCACAATATTCCACTTGAAATCCTATTTTACTCCTTGAACCTTTAAATCCTATTCCGACCAGCACGTGTGGTTGTGCTCTGGGTTTGTCAACACTATCGACCAATTTGAACGATTCCTTCCTTAGACTTATGTATCCAACCAATGAATGAATAAAATAAATATTTATTCTTCCAAAAGTATACATATTTACGATAGGTTAACATTTGATATATCAATCAATTGGGGAAATATTATTCACATTCTGCAACATAATCAATCATACGTTTTATTAGAATATGCCGTTGTGTTCAGGGGCGTTTGAAGTTCAACCAGAAGTTTCCTGTGACGATATAAATATATTATAGAACACAATCGGAAACAGTGATAAATGCAATCAGTAATTACCTATGTTTAGTTATATGTCATTCTGTCTGAGGGACAAAGTTGCATTAATCATACTTACAATATTGAAGAATAAATATCTAATAAAATCGAATAAGACTGTATATGATTGTGCTTTCCGTTCTTAAAGTTCATCGTCAGAATACCGGAAGAAAATTAAATAGTAGCTATAAATCAAGGGAGAGGTTCTACTGAAAACAACTGGCAAAATCATGAGGTTGATAAAGATGGGAGAGAGAAATGGAGATCAGATGAGAGGAATCACAGGAATTAGGAAGTGGGAGGAAGAGATTATCGAAAGAATTCATTAGTTCCTGGCTCAATTGAATCGCCCTCCCTAAGAAAGTGATTCTCGAACTTTCCGGATTCTTCTTCTCAAGATCGTTGCTGGACTTTTTTTCCACTCGCGCTTTATTGGTCGAATGAACCTCATAGATCTACTGCTCTATCGGCCTGTAAACTAGGAGGTACTGCAACTGCTCATTCAAAAACGTGCGCAATCGTGTGCTTTCAACAGCTAAATTTATAAAATCCCTGAGGAATAAAATATGTACATTTTGGAAGAAAATCTCTCGTAAGATGTAAAATGCATGAATGGAATCAAATTATCCTTCCTCTCCAATAACTTGGCGTGTGTAACATAACTGTTATAAATAACGTAGAAGGTATACAAGGTATTAATTTGCACGTTTTGGAAGATTTTTCAACATTCTAAATGTGATATTCAAATCTTGTTAAATAGAACGGGTAAGGGTGCAAGAACTGAGACAGACAGTTTCCGGGTTTACGACTCATGAAATTGGAATTAAGCTCAGGCTATAATTACAGTCTGACTGATAATTTATAGGACTTCAGCGTTGATGAGACTCTGAACATCTCCGTCGTATTTCATGTAGGTACGTTGGCAATTCATTTGCAATAAGGGGCCAGGTGCAACTGGTTATAACCAGCCATTTGATGATCAACGTGTTGTTCACCATTCATCAAGGGCGCTCATGACAAGCTCGTGTTTGAACGAGACTGATAGATTGGCAATTTACAGATTCTCTTCAATGATTATTGACCCCAGAGAAAAAAGTTGATTCACAGTTCTCGCGAACTCCCGTGATTTTTTGAATTGATCGTGTTCTATACCATCAATTTGCACCTTTGACAAGAAAAAAAAAAAAAAAAAAAAAAACGCTGTAAATATTACACAATGGTTTATTATTTTTCTATGTAGATTACTCGTCTGCAAATCCATCAACCATCCAACATGAAAAAAAAAAAAAACATCGATCGCATTTCGGTCAGCTATAATTTGAACGGAGATTAAGCCTCTTTTGCGATTCACACTCTTGTTTCTGATTTATCGTACGTCCAACCCTTAAATTGTCGTAGAGAGCGAACGGTTTGTCCTACAGGGCTCCGCGTGGTCTCAAACAATTCCAAAAATTCTATACTATCTTAAATTGACGAAAAAATAATACCTTTAGGTATATCAAAATCTTTTGAGTTAGGGCGTTTTCAAAATTTATTTTTTGCGTACGGCGTACGGCGGACGGCCCGCCAAATTTTTATTCGATTTTTGGATTCTACGTCCCTTGAAACGTAAACCAACAAATTTTGAGGGGGTGTTAAAACAAATTTTCTCTTGGTCGATTTCAAAGCTTCTTCATTGAAAATAATATACCAAAATACACCTGGTGATGAAAATCGCACATCGATACCTCTTAACAATTTATAGTTAACCCGTGAACTGCTTCAGGGAGCAGTAGTATTATAGCTAATGATGAATAAAAATAATATAGCCCTCATTTTTTAAAACAATTTACGTTTCAAGGAATGTAGAATCCAAAAGTTTTCCCGTCCGTACGCCGTACGTTGTACTCCGCACGCCGTATTTGGCATCATGCCCAGTTCCTGTAGTCTAATTTTGATGTACTTTGGGGTACAGGCTACAATTGTGGTCTAGGTATGCCCCGTAGGTTTTGGTTGTTGTCGATCACTACTTCTAAAGGGTGAAAAGTGCGGAACATTTTTAAAACGCCCTAGCTTGAAACTTCCGATATGCAGGTATTGTTTTTTCAGAATAGCGACGATTTTCAAGAATTGTTTGACACCATCCAGAGCTCTGTGGGACCACCCATTTGTTGATGAGGATAAATAATGATTTAATTTGTGAAAAAAATCAGTGGCTGTATTTCTTCAATTTAGAATAGTGTTCCAATTTTACAAGCGAACAAGACTATGTGGAGCCCATGCGAGTTGGAATCAATCATTATCACACGTTTGACCTGCCTACCAGCCTCCTGAGGGTCCTCCAACCCTTCCCCTCTCCGCCACTGGGCCGGAAACTGGATCTTTATTATTCTTCGAATAGGATTGAAGGTCACTGTTCCGTTTGCCCAGAGCAGTGGAGAATGCGTGCAATAAATGGAAATGGTCCATTATTGTCGAAAGGTTTATCAGAGCACTAGGGCATCACCGAGAGAAAGAGAGAGAGAGAGAGAAAACATGCTTTCATTTTACATGCGCAATTTACATGATTTCCAGGAGCTATGTAATAGCCTTGGTTATATAAAAGGAACGTCGGGCGAGTTCGGTCTTCGACAGTATTGTATCAGATTTTTTGGTTCTTTAGTTTAAAGTTATTATATAATAGTTATTACAATCATTAATTTTTTTGCTAAAGTAATAGTTGGTACATAAATAAGAAAATTACAGATTATCAGAATTACAACAAAAAGAAAATAATTTATGGTCGGATGCATAGTACACAACAACAACAGCAATTCTAAGACAACAAAAACTCTAAAAAAAAACTCTAAGTTTATCACAGGATAGGACTAAATTAGGTTATACTCCTTCATTGTTTTATATCTCAAAGGCGATGCAATGGTACAAAACCTTACCAGCAAGGGATCAGCCCTCCTCAGAAGCTGTATGAAGCGATCATGATGCATTTCTCTCACTCCGAAACATTTCACTCTATAAAGGCATCACCGTTTCACTCTATAAGCCACTTGGGTACCCAAACCGGATGTTCAGGCGCCAAAGAGTAAGCATCACCTGACACAAGCTTGGGTTACACAAAAAAGAGTACTGTTCCGAAGATGAATTATTATTATTTGCGTCACTCTTCATTCATGAATTCATTAAATTCATCTAAGGGGAAATCATGAAAATCAAATAAAACTATTCGAAAAGACGGTACAGGGATTATCAAATAGCGAGAAATCGAGAATAGAAGTTAGAACGTGTCAGACGAGAGGGTGATGTTTTTATTAAAGAATTTCGTGTTGTTGATTTGGAAGTTTGTCTCTTATCCCCCACATATGCAATGCGAGATTGATGGACGCGTATGTACAAAGATGAGCCTTTTGTAACGACAACAATTTATCACTGGGATATCCCTCAGTTGATAGCCCAGAATCCTGGATCAAGTTCGTTCGAAGCCATCGGTTTTTGCAGAGTTTAGTTACGGATAGGATGATTGCCGATGAGTATATACATTTACAGGCACGCAACTTCAACATTTCAACGTTGAGGTACACAAACTATACGATTTCTGCTTGTTTGAATGATACTATGAAGTTTCAATACATATATGTAGATACGCTATTGTTGAATAAATTCAGCGTTAGCTACATAGAAGATTGGAAACTGCTCAATATGTTGGCCAACGATGATACCTCACCGAGATAAGATCGTTGTACCATTTTGCATATGGTTGTTAAGAGGTGGTTGCATTGATTTCGTTGATCCTGTACTACAAAAAATTATCAGTTTCAAACGACGGTAGTACATGGTGTCAGTTCTGGTTTTTTATTCCCGGATTCCAAAGGTTCATAATTGAAAATAATTAATCAGAAGAACTGTTCATGAATAGATGACCGAGTAGGTCGGTTGGAAATCAAGTCGTAAGCAGAATAAACAAGGTTTTCTCGGAAAAATGCGAAATGTGAAATTTTGGTGATGTGATTCACAGTTGCAGGTAGATAGATATTCGAACCAATAAAAAAGTCTGCCAAGTGGGTGTGGCACATAGCTTCCTCGTATTCATAACCCGATTGTATAGATGATCCGATGCATAGTAGTTAATCTCAAAACGTCAATATCTAAGTACCTTCCACTACCCTCATAGGGGACCATCTTCACGCCAATCTGAACAATCCTTAGGAATTTCGTCGGAATCGGGTGGAAAATGTGGAAGTCATGGATCTTACAAGGAATTCACGTATGCACATGTGCAGCGGCTACTATCAGTCCGGGGGTGTTGGTTTTCTTAGGGGACCGTCTACCCAGCAACTATTATTCGTCTGGGGGTGGTGATTTTCATAGGGGACTGTTTACACGACAATCCGAACAATCCTAGAAAGTAACATCAAATTCGGATGAAAAATGTATATGTTATGGCTGTTACAAGGATTTTACGTTTGAGCATGCGCATAGGGAACCGTTTACACGCCAACCCGCACAATCCCTGAAAATTTCATCGAAATCGGACAATAACCTTCTCCAACTATACGTTATAACAACTCCCGTATACATATAGTATACCTATGACTAACCTCGTATAACTATGCCCGTTACAAGGATTTCATGACAGACACACGGACCTTCAAAAACACACGGAACCAAAATCGACCAAGAAGGTCTAAAACGTAAAACGACAGCGGAAATTTCGATTTTGGAGAACTGTTTTTCTTTAACCTTGAAAAGTGAAAACACCTTGGTAGACTCGGAAGCAAAAAATTGCCTGGGTCAGTAAAGATTTGAGAGACCGACGTTATCACTTTTAAACGCTTGACCGATCTGTATGAAATCTCAATGTGATCGGCAAGTACCAGAGATGGACAAACGCTATTTTAGGTACCTATGTCAATTATTAATCTTTTCTCCGATCGCTCGAGTTATGATACAATAATATTGTATTGTAGAGCATATTATGCTCTTTGTGTTGACGTGTCATATCAACGGAAGTTCTATTTTATCTATTTTCTTACTAGAAGCTTCCTGAGCCCTTGACTTCTGTTATAGTCAAAACAGCAATTTGTACATCACAGGATAATTACTTTCCCCATATTCATAGAAATACAAAATTCATGGTGAACATCACTATGGCCATTTTAGAATCAAAATATATGAGGAGCAGTCAATAAAGGTGGGTGGAAGCTGGCCGTGCCTGGTTCCTAGTTGAGGATACTCCACAGTAGCGGGTCTGCCTTTATGAAAAATGAATAGTGACAGTCGAGGGTCGTATCGGGATAAATATGCGTATGCTGGCAGCAGTCGGTGGACGGACGGAGGTGTCTCATGCATGGTTGAAGCTCGGGAGTTGCACTACAATACTCCTACCTCGTTTGCATCCGTGAACAATGCTTGGATTTCAAGGCGCGAATCGCACCCCTTTTCCTTCGACTTCACTTCCCGCCTTCTTACTCAGCTCGCTTCAAATCTCCGGCTGCAGAATAAATGCCTTCGATCCACTTAACACTCCAGTAAACTCCTATTTGTTCATAGGAGGAACGGCTTGCCTTATTCATGGCACCTCCATTAGCACACGATTCACTCTTTTTATCGTCCCACGGCTCAATTTTTCTCATAGTTTTCTCTCAACATCTTCGATATTCCACTCACTGCGGACGTTCAAATTTCAAAGTAAGTAGTCGTCTGGATCCGCATTTTCCCGACGATCCTTTAAGAACAAACTCGAGTTCCAAATTTTGTCATTGAAACGTGAAACCCACGCTTCCACGCTTACTTTTGTGGACTCAGCAGAAAACATTATAGAAACTCGTTCCGGTGAGGAGCAACCAATTAAAATGTCAAATTTTACGAATATAAGTACAAAAGTTGGAGAAGTTGCATGTTTTTCGAAAATTTCATCACTGGCCTAGGCATTTTTCTCCTCAGTTAGCTTTGGCTCTGATGTAACAATCAGGGAACGTTTTAGATGAGTGATGTGGGGAGCCTTTCTCCATACTTCCCTTGAATGGATTCAAAACATAGTTTTAGGGTTGGAGGAAAACTTCAGCGGTTTACCATCCACTTAGAGGGGCGTTCCACGTATCCGCGGGTCGCTAAGACAAATAATTAGAAACTCCTCCGCTACAGCTCTACTTCAAACCATATTCAAGCGATCCGAGACATACACAATGTACGAGCGCACGCTCAAACTCTTTTGCGATGATCTGAGTGAAATGTGAAAGCACTCATCAGTGTTCAAAAGTACCTAGTTTTCTTCTTGTAAGAGCCCCAACACATATCATAGGTAACCTTGTTACGCTACCTTCTCCACGAGCAGAAGAATACTTCTAAACTACTTCAGCCGGTTTTCAAAGTTTTCAGACCACTAACACAATGACGTCAAAAATAAGACATTCCCACATGAGACATTGCAAAAAATTAGTTGGAACTAGCTGAAACGTAGATGGACTTCAATGTATGATGTATAACTCGATGGATGGTATTGTGACGATTGATTCCACTCCATTCTTAGAGGACATCGTGCGATAGATAGATACTTTTCCGACCTCCCAAATAGGCATCAAATCAAAACCTCGTTCGCTGCCGCGTATTTCAATTCACTCTAACCTCCTAATTTTTGTACGTGTAAAACGGAGTTCTCCTCCACTCTAAGGAATAAGCAACCTTATAACTTTCGTATCCGGATATTTGGGCTATTTCAGTCCAGTGGAAAATTCCATGATCTCGCCATTGGAATCATGAATGGAGGAGTGTTTTTCAATAAGGAACATATCCATTTTCAAAAAAACGGCAAGGAGGATAAAAATACGAATTACACAGGCAGTTTCATATTTTTTCAGGGTTTCTGGGCGTAGTATTGCACAAACAAGCATATAGTGTATTAACCCAAAATACCAACAGCATATATTCAAGAATGGAGGAGAAATTGCCATTTTAATATTGGATATGTGCCCTTTTGAACGAAAAATGTTATTATGTGCCCTTTTGCTTGAAACCCTGAATTTCGATGAATTTTAAGAATCTCTAAAGACGAAACCTATAGTAAAAAAAAATAATAATAATTCGAGTACCAACTGGGCGTATAGAACTGGAATTTACCGCATCTAGGAGGTTGAGGAGGGGGATTAATTCTTAAATCAGAGAAAAAAAAATTTGTATACAAACAGTGTTTGATCCGAACTACGTTGACGTAAAATAAGTTGGAGAAATGGGAGATACTAAGATTATTACAACAAGAATAAAGAACAATAAATAAATTGATTTTAATTAGAAAATTCGCCAAACTTTTTCATTGTTTTCAACTCTGAACAGTTTCTATTATTTTTTACTTAGAAATAGGGAACCACATTTGATTTTTTTTAATCATCGTGAACAACGAGTTTTATTACAGTTTCGAAATACTGGTAGGTATCTGAATTTCAATCACTTGAAATTAAGGTAATTTGTGAATATTATCTAGACCTTTTGAAAGATACCACTGGCTTATATTATACCAGTTCCTTCAATAGAAACACGAGAACTCCTGTTCGTAATTAGCTATGTGCACAGCCAGACTTTCTTAAGCACATTCGTTTCCTCATTAATATCGAATTGCAACGTCATAATGACAACAGAACAATGCTCCTGCTCTGCCTGTGAGATTTTCATATCTGGTGGTCCGATGATTATCTAGCAGCCAGTTCGTTAAGCTTCGATCGTGCTGGATGAACAGCGAACTCAATCTTTGAAATAATTTTCGTACGCTCAGGAACTAGATTCAGTGAGAATAGAACATCTGAGAATATAGTCCTAGGAACTTAATACGAGGTGATTTTGAAACTAAACGCCTCTTATTAGACGTGATTGTTCGACATGACCTGTGTGGTTTTCATATTGTACATTGTGGCGAAGGTAGCTTCGTTTAGCGGTTAATACGTGCCACATTTTATCAGTTTTGGATAGTAATTAAAAAATGATGTCATATGTACACATGGTTCAAGAATAATAATGCAACAATATTAAAGGGGAAAAAGTTGTAGGGTGCCGAAATTGAACCATGTTTTTTCCAGGTGATCTTGCTTGACTACTCTGCATGCGGGTCTACAAATTTATGGAATCAGTAGCAAAATTTCCCAAAGAATGGAGGTTTACAAATTGTAGTCCCAACAAAGCGTTTATCTCAAGACTCAGAAATCTATCTCAACATCGAGAAAGCCTCTGGATTGATGATGAAAATATCAAGCGAATCATTATACGAGCGGTATGAATCACACGAGGAAAAGAGAAAAATAGACGCTCTTATGTATTTTGAAAAAAAGTCCATCTCAGTAAAGGTTAGATAACCGGCGGACGAGAAGGCGATTCAGGCGAAGGAAACTTTGTTATGTTCTCGCCCCATTACTTTCTATCGAAAGAGGTTGATATCAGAACGACCGATGGTCAGATCTTTCTTTAAATTACTAGCGATACGCTGCCAATATATCGCTTCATCACAGAATCATCTAGAAGCTATTTTGTGGCAAGGTCGTTTCGTCAGTAGTTGAAATGAAGAAAGAGCAGATATTACAGTTTTCCTGTGTGAGTATTTTTCTCTCTTCTTATATGAAATCCAGCACTTGGCTCGTAAATTGCATTTCTCAGAGTATAGGTACCTAATCGATGAAATACAAAACGGGGAATCACTGTGAGTCGGAAAATTAGGCTTCATTCAATGGTTTGTAAAAATTACGAAATGATTACTAGCGTCACTGAAAAAGTGGTTTTAAAATTTTGTGTTTGCATCTATAGTAATCTACAGCATCAGCATAAAAGGCTAGGCAAATACATGTATAGTTCGATAGAAAGATGAATGGAAGCTAGGCCAGATATTAGCGATTTTGGTTTATTGTTTTCAAAAATGAACCTTTGGAATCGACCGAGAAAAAAAATTGTAACACCCCCTCAAAATTTGATGGTTTAGGTACGTTTCAAGGTACGTAGAATCCAAAAATCGAATAAAAATTTGGCCGTATGCAGCATTTTCCCCACTTAGCATTGACCGATTTTGATGAAATTTGGTAGGTATGTAGGTCACTTCTAAGGGTTCAAAAATGAATTTCGAAAACGCCCTAACTCAAAAAATTTCGATATAAAGGTATTGTTTTTCCTTCAATTTAAGATAGTATAGGATTTATAGAACTTGTTGAGACCACGCGGAGCTCTGTAGGACAAACCGTTCGCTCCCTACGAGAATTTAAGGGTTGGACGTACGATAAATCAGAAACACGAGTGTGAATCGTAAAAGAGGCCTAAACTCCGTTCAAATTTTAGCTGACCGAAATGCGATCGATATTTTTCTTCATGTTGGGTGGTTGGTGGCTTTACAGACGATTGATCAATGTAGAAAAATAATAAACCATTTTGTAATAATTTTCAGCGTTTTTTAAATGGAAAAGTTGGAAAGTATTCCATTTTGATGATACTGCACATAATTTTATTGAACAAGGAAAGGTTTCAATGATAAAAGATACCAACTTTCACAGTCAAACACTTCAATATGGTGATCAGTTCTTCCAGTTTTCCAGAGTGAATTCGAGATAAAATAATTCTTGGTATGATACGGTATGTCTATCTGATAGTAAGTATTCCTGTACTTGAAACTTACTTAAGAGGAAAATTGGTATAAACTATATAAATATTCCTAAAGAAGCTCCTCCTACCTCTATTCTCAATGACTAATACAATATTTATAATAATAATAAGTAATCTGACCAAGACGAAGTCTCACACAGCCATCGCAAATGGGCCCTCTGGGGTGAGATTCGTGTCTTGAACGTGCCGATGGTCCTTAAGACCCTCCAGTTAGTTCAGAAATGGACACTTGACGACGAAAGCAAACTGAAAACTCTCGATGTAGAAATGGTGAGAGCGATGCGGTGGAAGCTGAACAGAAGAAATTCACTTCCATCAGAACAGTGTCCTGTAGGTGACACGTGGTAGTTTCGTGATCTTGACCAGACGACGCAATTTACAGAGGTTTTACTCCTTACACGGACTTTATTTCTCTGTAAAATCATCTGCAAAATGAAGATCGCCGACTTTTTGGTCCATCATTTCCTAGCATTCATTTCCTTCACGAACTCCTTGCGAATCATTTCCCGATCCACGTGATTTTGGAGAGGAAAGAACGTGTGTATATGGCTAGATACTGAGATGCGACAACTGCGCCTTCTTTAGCTATCAACTCTAGAGAAAAATAGTTGTCGAAATGAAGTTCGAAAATGATGATATATTTCCTTATCATGAAATTAACGTTTGTATTGATATTTCCACTATGTGACACCAAACCTCATCTGGGAAAATTGTGAAAATCACGATAAGAGACTTTATGAGTAGTGAAGAGGAAGAACCAATTCAAAGCCTGGACTGGTCGTTCTGGCTTGGCTCGGTATTTCTGTTGTTGTGTGAGGAAGCTATAAGGCCGTCTCGATTTTGTGGACGTTTTCTCATTCTACCCAAACTTTTAATGACACATCAAAAAAAAAAAAAAAAAAAAAAAAAAATGATGTCACACCATTTTCCATGACATTTTCTATGACACCAATTTCTAGAAACATTTCGTTTGAGAGAGCTTGTTTCTAGTACCTATGCTAACGGGTGGGTTTTGCAAAAGTTTCCCGAATCTGAAGTAGAGGTGTAATAACAACGGTAGGTGGCGGAGAGCTCGGCCACAGGTATAAGCTCGCATTTCTCATTCACAGGCGTATGGAATTATCAATTTGCTTGAAGTGGCCTCACACGAGCGGGAAGCCTCTACTGGCTTCTGGTAAAATGAGGCGCCTAAGCGTAGGAGAGACCTGTAATTAGTGGTCACTCGACATTTAAAAACGGGCGTAGAGGCCCACGCCCGGAGGGAATGAACTGTCACCGAGGCGGGCCATTATGCTAAAAGCCAGTACCCTCTGCTACTGACAACTGCATTCGCATGAATCAAACAAAACTGGACAACTGGGCTGATACGGGATTCCTCCCACCAGTTTCAACTTACTACCTCATAAGAAGACGAAGGAACGAGTTATATGTTTGACAGATGAAACATAATATTAGGTACTCACTACTCGTATTATTTACGACCTGGACAAGGTAGCAGGATATTTAGACCAACTCTTTCTTCCTCTCGGAAATTCTCACTTCTGGTTCAAAGAATGGAATTTCTAAACATACTGGTAAGGAATGCGTGCATTCCAGGGAACGTCCCATTGGATAAGCATTAGGTAACGAACAAAATCACTCGCGATGAGATTGTGGAAAACCATTTTAATAAAAACGGAGTTGAGTAGAATGTTGTTTATTTCCACGAAAATAATGAATTACAAGTTAAATCGATTTCGACGGTTAGGTCATCATCAGTAACAAACAATAACATATAACACTATAACACATATAACAACATATAACATATATAACATATAACACATATAACAATAACATAATATTATTGTTTGTTACTGATGATGACCTAACCGTCGAAATCGATTTAACTTGTAACTCATTATTTTCGTGGAAATAGACAACATTCTACTCAACTCCGTTTTTATTAGCATTAGGTAAATTTTAACCAGTTGGTTAGCGGTAAAACTGTTTTACTCGATGTAATTTATGTAGTGTTTTAGGCAATAAATAGTGGTATCCGTGATTTCTCTCGCTGAATCGAATAGTGCCACTCAGAGGGCCGTGTCACTATCTAAAACAAAAGATCTAGGTAGGGTGATAACGACGTGGAAGTAAAAAGAATGTAGATACCCTACTTCTCCTATTTCGGGTTCCTGTGGTGAAGGTTCGGTTATTCTTAGGGTTTGGATTGTTGGATGATAATTATCTGCACTCAAGTATTCTAACGACTTTATTTTATAAAATATTTTCAATGTGTCCCCCATTTTGGGTGATGCACAAACGGGACCTGCGGCGAATTGTATCCACAGCCCGTCCTCACAGGATTTCGAAAACCGCCACTAACTCATCATCACCCAAAAGGGGGGGACACATTGAAAATATTTGATAAAATAAAATCGTTAGAATACTTGAGTGCAGATAATTATTATCCAACAATCCGAACCATTAGAACTACCAAAACTCCACCACAGGAACCCGAAATAGGAGAACTAGGGTACTTATCTACATTATTTTTACTTCCACGTCGTTATCACCCTACCCAGATCTTTTGTTTCAGACAGTGATACGGCCTTGTGATTGGCGCTATTCGATTCAGCGAGAAAAATCACTTAGGAAACTGCCCCAAACTTCATTCATTCGAAAGTGATTAAACAATCACTACGTCACGCTGAACCCACGAATTCAATAAAAATTTCACGCCTTATCTCTCGGAAACACAAATTTTTCGAAGAATAAAAGCATTAAAAAAAATCTGAATACACCGTTGGAAAGGTGAACTTTTAGGACTACCTACTGCAGGAAAAAAACTGTACATTCAGTTGGGCTAGCAAACGATTGGAAAAAACTGAATATGTTCAATAATTTACAAATTTTTGTCTTTGGGCTTATTTTTTTACATTGAAATCTCTTTACAAAAATTTGAACTCGCACTATTGTGACAGGAAATGAAATGTTTTTTTCCATTGGTATAATCAAATTTCAAGTTACTTCATCAATTAACGGAGCTATGACAGTTTTAGTGAACAAGGTCGAAAAAACAAACAAAATCTTAAACGTGAAATAACTTGAAAACGAAGCCTCTAAAAAATTACTTGGAGACATTTTTTGTTGGAAATTAGTTGTAGAATCGATCTCTGGCCCTGTATACTTAGTTCTTAGTTCACACCCTGTATATTAGTTGTGGTAGGCAGCCGGTCGAAGTTCACATCCAATTCAAGGTGAAACACACCAAAAAAAAGAAAAATAAACACGAAATGTGCGGTTTACCCTGGCACACATGGTGGCACCGTTATTATTTGGTTTATTATATTTCTATATTTATCACTCGTCTGCAAAGCCACCAACCATCCAACATGAAGAAAAACATCGATCGCATATCGGTCAGCTGAAATTTGAACGGAGATTGGGCCTCTTCTGCGATTCACACTAGTGTTTCTGATTTATCGTATGTAAAACCTTTAAATTCTCGTAGGGAGCGAACGGTTTGTTCTACAGAGCTCCGCGTAGTCTCAAAAATTCTAAAAATTCTATAGAATCTTAAATTTATGGAAAAACAACACCTTTATATCAATATTTTTTGAGTTAGGGCGTTTTCAAAATTCATTTTTGAACCCTTAGAAGTGACCAACATTAACCAAATTCTTTGGGGCACAAATAGACCTCAAATAGAGCCTACATACCAAATTTCATCAAAATCGGTCAATGCTAAGTGGCAAAAGTGCCGCGTACGGTGTCACTCTACGGACGGCCAAATTTGCATTCGATTTTTGGATTCTACGTACCTTGAAACGCAAACCATCAAATTAACCAAAAGTGAACCGTCTAATCGGACAGAATGACCGTCGTATCAAGTTTCATTCAATTTGTATCATGATAGAGGCGAGTATCCGATCACCGTTTCTTTAGAAGATAAATTGCTCGTTTGCCTGTTTTAGCTTTTTGAAATTATATTACCGTGATGATGTTGAAGATAGAATCCTGAGAATGATTGAATGTGTTATAGAAACAAATAAAGTACATTCTATATATCTTCGTTCGAAAATATTTCCATTATCCAGGAATAAAATTTGAATTTGAAAAATTAAATGTGTTATGTAGGTTTGTTGACTTTATATGTCGTAAATATGACTATACGTCCTTGTCAGAAGAGGAGAAAACAATCTGCAAATTATTAAAGAGTGGTTTGTTGTTTTCAGGATTGCTCTGAATGATCTCATTCGATCCCAAAAACGTCCTTTAAAAATATTTGTGAGTGCCTTCATAATGAAATATGGATCTTAGTTGCTCAGGAAGTTCAAATAGGAATCTGGGAAGCTAGGAATCCCAATTTGGAAAATACTATAAATAAAACCATTTGATCTGATGAAGGATAATCTCGTGGTTAGAGCTCTGAGAGACCTGGATCGGGCTTTCTCTGCGCTTATGTTGGTAGCGGCAAAATTTGATTAATATCTAATATTACTCAGTAGCAAACCATTAATCAAAGCAAAACAAAGCACATGGTCTCCAGTGAAAACTCCTATGATATTGGAACGCTAGATGTTCTCCGCACTGGTTCGAAAGAGTTGATGTTTTTAAATGTCTAGGTTCATCTGTCCACGAAAACGATGATTGTACAATCGAAATAAAACCATGAACTCTAGCTGCCGATTGATGCCATTTTGGATTATGATCGCTCATGAAGACCAGAGTAATCTCCAGGAGAATTAAACTCACGTTGTTCAGCGCAATCCATCCCGTCTGACATATGCTTCAGAAACGTGGGTAATGACAAGCAATCTTGTAATGCCCTTAGAATTTTTGAAAGGAAAATCCCTCGGGGAATACTGGGTGTAAAAAAAAAGAAAAAGAAAAAAAATTGAAAAAATCAGTTTCAACGAACATGAATCATAGTTGAATCAAATTTGACGAATTTATCACTAGTAAGTGAATAAGTTGCCATGCTCGATGTCACGTTATTGAATTACGTTATTAAGAAGAGATTCGATTTTAACTCCAGGATGAAAATTTGAGTTCCTCTGGAATCAACCCACAGGTTTTCCTTCAAGACCTGTTTGAAATATTGAAAAGTACTATCACATTTTTTTCTCAATCAGGTACGTCCCCGGAGGTGGGGTTTATCAAGTGTGTGCCTCTCATTTGCACGGGTGCGAGCCCATCAACTGAGTGAATGTGGAAGTTTTCCGATCCTAAAGGATTTCCGTTTGTTTATGAAACTTTGAAAGCTGCCGTCGGGAAGTTGAGCGTTAGCCTACATCTCCCTCCAGTCAGAACTTGTGGGGATCCACAAGAACCGCTTCAAAGCACAAAGAAACCCGATGAAAGCAACGCACAACGAGCGGTTAAATTGATTTCAGTCTTCTTGCTGAGTTCGGGCATAGTAACGCACTTAGGAAGTGGCTCCATAAAAGCTCCATAGCCTCCTAGAAAGATAATGCAGGTAGCTTAAACCGGCATTAAAACCTTCCAAGACCATTTATAGTGGAGGTTAATCAAAGCTTATCACCACCTGCGAGAGGTATCAGAGCGGATAGCACGTAACGAAGTATGGGCAAAACGTTAGGTAAGCAGCCTAGAGTCACAGCGACGTTAATGGGAAAATGGGTTC
The DNA here is from genome assembly GCA_009739505.2 of Apolygus lucorum. Taxonomy (NCBI): domain Eukaryota; kingdom Metazoa; phylum Arthropoda; class Insecta; order Hemiptera; family Miridae; genus Apolygus; species Apolygus lucorum. Next base: position 29,646,743 of record CM019167.2, read on the forward strand.
CTTCGGTCGAGCTCCACTACATTCCCATCTACAAAGGTCACATGAGCTTAATCGGGATCAAGTCCACAGTAGTTTATGACTGTAGCTCATCGCGCTTTAATAAATTAACGGATCATTGAAACATTTTTATTCCAAGCTCTCTCTGGTCCACAAAGATTAGGGAGGAGAAAGGAAATCAAATTTACGAATCAGCGATCAGTTGAAAATCTTATCAGGATATATTAACATTACAGAAATATTATAGACTTTCTTGTCTCCCGATTTGAGTACTAAAATAATACAAAAAAGTCTGCGAAGTGGGTGTGAGACATCGTATCCATCCTCGTATCCATAACCCGATTGCATGGTTGCTAATCCCAACACATTAATCTCTATGTACCTTGCACTACCCTATTAGGGGACCATCAACAGCCCAATCCCTACAATCTCTGATAATTTCATCGAAATCGAATGGAAAATGTTGAAGTTATGGCTGTTACAAAGAAATTCATCTTAGAGCATGCGCAGTGGTTACTATCAGTCCGTGGTCGATGATTTTCATGAGGGGCTATCCACACGCCAATTTGAACAATGCTCGAGAATTTCAACGAAATCGGGTGAGGAATGTAAAAATATGTCTGTTACAAGAAAATTTACGTTTGCGCATGAACAGTGGCTACTATCAGTCCGTGGTCGATGATATTCAAAGAGAACTATGGACACGCCTCAGTCTGAGAGCGAAGATTTTCATAGGGCACTATCCAAATCCCAATCCACATAGTAACTGAAAATTTCATCGGAATTGGATGGAACATGTACAAGTTGAGGCTATTACAAGAAAATTCACGGTTGCGCATGCGCATTGGCTGCTATCAGTCAGTGGTCGATGATATTCAAAGAGAACTATGGACACGCCAACCTGCACAGTCCCTGAAACTTTCGTCGAATTCGGGTAGAAAATTTATACTAATTATGGCTGTGACAAGGAATTCACATTTGCGCATTTGCATGGGTTACTATCAGTTGTGATACATAAATATAATTTTGGTGGGGTAGAACCCACCGAAAAGAACTCAATCTGTAGGAAATTCTCTACCTCGGGAGAGAAAAAAATTAACGAAATTCCTAATTAAATAGGACTGGTTCATTTCACCAAATTTTTGTTCAGTGCCCAAACAGTGCAAATAATAAAATTAAAAAAATATGTCAGGGCATCACAGATATAACCATTGTTGGTATACGGGACTTGAAAAAAGTTCTATATAGGGACTCTAATCCTAGTTACCACACAAGTAGGTATAAGACTTACTGTTTCGACGGCCCTTCGGAATTAATTCTTAAGGTTTAACTTAATTTGGTACTTAGATATGGCATAAATGTTACGGAAACGGAGGCATACATCCCAGTCCTCCGGAAGGGGAAAGGGAGTCCAAGGAGAAAATTCTTCGCCTCAACTTTTGGTTGGTCAGGTTCAGTAAGTACCTGAAACTGAACAACGAACCCAAAATACGTTTTAGTTTTCGTTGTTAATGTTATTTCCAAATCAAAAAAAATCGACAATGGGGTGTGCGCCTTGATTTTTTTTAGATTTTTGATCGAAAGTAGACTACATTCTGAGAATTTTGGCACCAACCGCGACCTTCTAGCGTGAGTAGATCTGTTTCTATGATTTTTCAAAGTTTCGGCCGTTTATGACGTCACGCGCCCCTCTCGCCTGGGCGGGACCCCCCAGCCCACTGTGACGTCATAAACGGTCGAAACTTTTAAAATTCATAGGAAAAGATTTACACACGCTAGAAGGTCGCGGTTTGTACTAAAATTCTCAGAATGAGGTCTACCTAAGATTAAAAATAACAATAAACAGTTTTTCCTACCCAGGCGCACACCCTATTGAGAATTATACGCCTACCGGTACGATAATGTTGGTCACTGATGGTACGAAGACGGCTTTGGTTGATTCCAAATTTTTCGGTCGATGATGTCCAAGCAGATGACTTTCCGGCGAAGAAGTAGACGAAAGTCTGATACAAAATTAACGAAATCTTTGTTGAATATTAACGGTACTTTGATGGAATTTATGGTTAGGAACAATCAGCAGCGCAACAAGTGAGTAGGTCTTACCCCTCTCTGTCTCGTATGGTTGAGATGGATGCAGCATTAAGGACGGACGACGTATCTCCGAGGTATCCAGGGAGACGATAAAATTCTTCAAGGTGGAATACTTTTCTACCAGCTCGGAAATATAACAACGTGCATATATAAGCAACTTTGCACGTGCTTTCCATTCTATATGTTTTCCGTTTTGTGGATCCACATCAATTCAAAAATTCCGAAAATAATACAAATAAAATAAAGAAAATAACTGTCTCACTAATCATGAGAAGTTATAACCAAAATAATTCATTCGGTTCCGGACCCAAGGAGAAGGCAGTGGCCAGGAGTGCCGTCACCGCTCAAATTCCAAAGTGGCGGAATTTTTAAATTTTCTTCACGGCACACAGTCCGAAGGCGATGATTTTCATTAGGGAACATATACACGCCAATCCACACAATCCATGAACATTTAATCGAAATTGGACTATAACTTCGTATCGCCGTTACAAGGATTCCATGACAGACACACGGACACACAGACTAACAGTCACGGAACCAAAATTGTTCAGGGAGGCCGAAAGCGTAAAAAAGTCGAGTGGAATTTTTGATTTTGGAGAACTTTTTTTGTCAACCTTGAAAAGTGAAAACAATGCTTCCGCTACCTTGGTGTACTCGAAGCAATAAAGCACCCAGCTGTGTGCTACTCACATATTCACAAAATTAACAACTTTCTTACACCTGTATTATTTAGTACACCTACATATTCAAAGCAAACTGTATTTTTTTTGCATACTAAAACCAAAAACCGTCCATTTATTTTCCCTTGCGTCCTATTTCTTGATTTTGGTGCTGTTAATAGGCTCTTCACCTCAAAATTCAACCAAAATAGGGCTCGAAGGCCATGAAAAATTGGCATTATGAAAGATTATGTTAGCTACAACAAACATGCACACATGTTATAACAGATCCGCTATGAATGTGTGATTTGGTTATGTGCAACCATGTAAGACACCAATGATACCTCAACAACGCGTATTTAATGTTTACCAGTTTTGAGTTGTAGATACATCAAATTTTAAATTCCAGACATTAACGACCTGTTCAATTTGTATTGCAAATAATATCGGTCACTAAAAGCCCGAAAAGTGTATTTATAAAAAGATTGCGCGACAAAACTGCCATGGAACACTGAAAATCTTGGTTAACTTAATAAGTAGATACCCAGCATTGGATTTTTTTCTGTATGATCATTCAGATGACGGTACCATCGTAGTCTTTTCCTTCTAAAATTAGATGTGCGTTGTTGTATAATTGGCCACCATATGTATTACAACCCGAGAAATTAATTTTCAGCAAAAATAAAGTGCTGATAAATCAATATTTTGGAATCCTCTCTTCCAAAACCATTATTTCCTGCGGGTTGCTGAGGAACGATGGACGGTTGTTAATGGAACGGTATCGGAATTTCGTGGAGAAAAAACTTTTTAAAATGAATCCCATCTCGGCTATTTAATGGGCTTTCCGCTGAGCGGAAACTGTTAGTGGCATTCAATCTTTTGCGCCTAATGCATACTCTTCGCAAAAAATATTGCCTTCTCAATTCAATTCTTCAACAGACTGTTCAATGAATGTTCACCTGATGAAGAATTATACCTAATTCTTAACAGGCTGAATGGAAACTGGAATATAAAAGATCGCTGTCCAGACCAGTCACAGTAGATATACAAAAATCATTGCAAAATATGACAACGGTTTATTATTTCTTCAGTAAAGGCCACCCGTTAGCTGATGAAACGGCTTCTTCGTTTTCGAAGTAGTGGTATCCAGTCCCACAAGCGTCCTTATACCTACGTTTTGGAAGACCAGTAGCAAGCCCCGCTTGGTTTTAAATGTATACGTATTACAATGTAAGTGATCGTGCATTTATTTCATGCATCTACTTTCGTCTATTTGCAGCCACTTTCTGATCACTTTCACAGTTATTCTTCCGTGAGATCTGCTTGTACCCGTACATTACGACTTCCTGAACAATTTTGGTTCCTGGTCAGTATGTCTGTCATGAAATTCTTGTCACAGCCATAACTTCTACATTTCTCATCTGATTTCGATGAAATTTCCGGGTATCATGCGGGTTGGCGTGTATATGGTCCCCTATGAAAATCATGGCCTCCAAACTGAATGTAGTACTCTGCACATGCGTTAATGTGAATTCCTTCGTAACATTCATTACTTCCACATTTTCAATTCAATTTCGAAGAAATGTGGTGCAAGGTACTTAACGATTGATGTCTGAGAATAACTACTATGCATCATATCATCTATACAATCGGGTTATGAATAAGAGGGAGCTACGTGCCACACCCACTTGGCAGCTATTTTTTAATTACAAGTTTTGATTTTTATTACAAGTTTCATAGGTATTTTCATAATATTTCTGATTCTAATAGTGAATCTCGAACCACATTTTTTATGTAACTAATAAAATCGTATTTTTCAAGTTTCTAGCTATTTTTATTATCTGTCATAATATTATCTACCTTTCCTATCCGTCCTATTCATTGAACATAGATTTTAATACCCAAAAAAAGTGAGAAATGATGGAAAATTAATGGGCGGTATAGAGTACCGCTAGCGTCCACTAATTATCGCCTCACCCGCTCACCAACGGCCCAACCCGGGAAACTATCGAGACCTACGACATCGCCGGCCTTTATTATGAAAACGGCATTATGAAACCAACAGCCGTTAGTTGGTTTCATGGTGCAGTAACTAATGAAAAAGAGCGATCCGTTACTTACAACGTTCTTTAATCCATCCACTCAATTAGTTGTTCGAAATTGGGTTATCCAGTCACATTTTGTGTCAAGAAGTTTTTGTTAGCTACCTACCTAGTGTAGCCAAAAATTCATTTCTATTGTTTCCTACCAACGTTTGGTAGGGTGATCAGCAAATTATCATTCAAATTTGATATATCTAGAAGCGCAGTTAACAGAACGTCGATTTTCCCCTTCCATGATCTAAACCACACCCTCCAAGAACGAGAGAGCCATTCTTGGCAAGAGTTTCAGGATAGTAGAACGAGCAAGGATGGGTGCCCTTTTCATGCAAGCATGACAAACAAGACGATAGGTAATGTAGATAATAATCATAAAGTTGAAAGTTAGGAAGGAAGTCGGAGTTCAATTGTGCAAGGGTCTCCTATGGTCCACCGCCGAGTTCTCGGAAACTTCAATAATAGCCACAACCCCTTTCTCTTCCTCACTTCCAAAGGTAGAGATCATTTTTATTCTTGGAACAAAATAATAATTCTCTTACGAATCTTTCTAAACGAATAATTCTTTTGACCGTTTAAATTTAACGACTAAATATTTCTAACCATTACGTACAGATCAAATACTGTGGTTTGTTGTCACATCCGTGGAACGCTCGAGTGCTTACATGGGTGCTACAAGATTCTTTGAAGGGCCTCAAGGAATACTACCTATATCAATCTATTAATGGACCAACCATTTTCCCCAAGTCACTCCGTCCAGAACTAATTACAGACAAACGGCTTAATCGATATTCACAAATCCCCCTTTCAGTATGTTTGAGCTTTTGGATTCCATTTTAGAACATTGTGAGACGTGCAAAACCGTGAGTTGTCAGGCAAATAAGTGAGACCTACTCTGATTCAATCAATTACTTCCAAGGAGATAATCCAAAATTCATAAAATCTTGGTATGTTATAATTCTTATCTTAGTGAGAAGACTAATCTCTCGGGACCTCAAACCAGCAAGACAACAACCCAGCGAGACCGCTTTTGAGAGTTCAACAGGATTTGCCTTGTTTCTTTTTCTGTCCAAATTATGAAAGCACATCATCTCAGTCAATTGCTGAGTTTGAAATGTTCTCATTCCTGAATGAAAGCTTCAAAACTGAATCCCAACTACAGTACCTTACAACAATGTCCATGCAGTTCAAGGAAATCGCCACGTCTTGCAAGTAACTTGAAATGCTATTCATCTACATAAATTAAGCACCAATTCGTACAAGACATCTTTGGCGGGCACTCTGCTGTACACAATATTCACAACGATCTCGGTCCTGCATCTCACCGAACTCGATTACATAACATCTCAACCGACGTTGAAACGACGTAAGAATTCGAATTTTTCTTTTCCCTATCTATTCAACTCCAAGATACACCTACAGTCCAAAACTGGGGGATTTCGCTTGAAAATCCCGCTTCACTTTGGATTCGAAGAGCAGGGAGCAGACGATCAGAATATATTTTCTTAAATCCTATTCCTTTATCCTTGAGAGCGCATCGACTTTCTACATCCACTCTGTGCTTGATCAGCAAATAGCCGAACACATCTGATTCCATTTTGTTCACCTTCTCGATTCTTATGTTCACGATTCGAACATCATGATTAGGTCTTTCAATCTTTGCAGCATTCATCCTGTGTCATAGTGATAACTAGTCAGATCATCTCACCAGATAAATAATGAATGGAGTTTCTTTGATTTTCATTTTTCATGAGCATACCCCATTCTCATGTTTCGAGCTCAAATCTTGATGAAATAGCCAAGCGACCATCCGAACGAATTACCAAAATCATACAGGCAGTATATTGAAAAACCGAACCTGATCGCGTGACTATGCGAATTTTCGTGCGACAGCACATCGGAAATCTAGTTAAAAACGTATCCCGTTTGTAATTGAATAGGGGTGGGCAGAAACAGCTTCAGTAAAAGAGAAAATCGAAAATCCGTGTAACTATGAAGGAAAGTGGCTCATAAAGGTGGCGCATGCGTGTTGAGTGCAAAAACTACGACAGTCAGATTATTAGTTCGAACGATTAAGGGGTTTCTTTTCTGAAAGTTGAGCGCAAAAAATACTTGAGTCAGTGATTGACGCGTTTTTTGCACCCAACGCTCGGTCGCATAACCATCCCCTTGCACGATAATTCTCAGTGTTAGACAGCTATTTTTCTGTTTTCCACGTTCTAAGTTTGTAGCCGCATGTTCAATTCTTTTCGCTTATCTTTGCAAGTCTTTCCACACGTAATTTCAGTCGAGGTTTGTTCTAACATACATGAGCGCATTCCATCGTTCCCTACAAGATAACCCATAATGACACTAAAGAAATGATATCAGTTAACACGGTTATCTCAGTCGATTTTCCACCTACAAGAGTCTTTATCCACTCGTTGCAAAACTCTGGATTTATGTTAAAAACTTGGCCATGAAACCAAAGAAACCATGTCAAACATGGTAAAACCTTTTTTCGGGAGTTTCGATTGACCCAGTGATAAAACATAATCACATCGAAAATCCACTCCTTGTTTAAACAAACATGCAGTGATGTGGAAGTGAAATATGAGCAGGTATCTCACTTATTTTGGTAACTATATTTCAGTGCAGTTTGGAGGTCTGTAGGTTCTTGAGTCCAGAGTATAATGATAAAGCAACCTTTACTTAATTTCTGGAGTAGATTTAAACATTCAATGTAGGTTTGACAACTTATTTTTCCTGGTCTAAAAATCTGTTGAGTGCAGAAACCGCGAAGTCCAAATTTTATTTCAAACTTTCCTGAACACAATTTAAATGGAAACAAGGTCGTTCTTCCTTAAAAAGGAAATAGTTGCGTAATGTGAAAAAAAAATAAACGTTCTGTTATTTAGGAAATTTGGAGTAGTTATGATGATTTTTTTATCTCTCCTAGAAAATTTGGAATTATTGACTTGAGTGGTTTCTGCACTTACCGATTCAATTCGACCGAGAAATTCGCAGTTTGTTAATTATTTTCGATTACACCCCCCCCCCTCCATATTATCCTTAACATAAATGATGACATACGTTTCAAGCTACGTAGAATCCATAAATCGATTAAAAATTTACCGTACAATACAGTACAGTGGGGCAATAGTGGCAAAAACCCTGAAAGTGACCTCCTATACCATTACCTACTCAATCATGTTATTAGTAATGAGGGGCTATGTGCTACACCCACTTGGTATAATACCCTCTACATCCCTGTACTACTGTACTCTACATCCCTCTACATACTGTACTACATCCCTCATATTTGGTAGGAAAACTCAATACTTGAGCATTCATAAACACATTTGATACGGCTCATGCAGGTTCTGAGCCCCCTTTCTCATCCCCACAGCACCTTTTAGTTATCGGAACCCACTTTATATAGCATCTCTTTTGACTACTCCCAAATGGTCCTCCATCGACTCAGTCAGAAGTCACAGGTGAAGAAGAGTAAATGCTAGTAAATGGTAAATGTTTTTCAACACCTTCAGACCGGGGCTCAAAACCCAGATTGTCCCCAGGACCTAGGAAAATTTTGGAACTTCACAGCAAAACAGTCGCACTGATGAGAAGCTGGCATTTTGCGTGATAACATGCACTGATATCCAAAACCGAAAGGTTGAGACGGTAAGGTGGGTTCATCCCGAAGCGATTGGGACCAAAAAGAGCCCTGTTGGGGGAAAAATTAACTATCCAGAGCGTTTCGAAAAATTTTCATGGATCCACCGAATCATGAGTTCATGGATCCACTGTGGAAGCAGCCGTACCAGGCGAAGGTTTTGCGTGGATCCAGGGTGGAAGCAGCCGGTCTGAACGTGTTAAGTCAGCGCAGGCCTAATAGATGCACTTTGAAGAATTTCTTTTTGCCTTGATGATCTTTCCTGCGGATCGGCAAGTCAAGTAACGGTTCTTATCTCCATGTGAAGCTCAGTCCATGATATGTAGCGGTCATATCAATAGGTGCATGCGCCCCTTTGAGATAAGAATACGATAGTAGAACAATATCCTTGTTGGGGAGAAGTCGAAAACTAAATATTCCTTCCTTGATGAAGCGTTTTTACATACCCGAATATGATCTGAGCGGTGGTTGTCTCTTGGCAGTGGGGCGATTCCCTTTCATTTAGATCCCCAAAACTTGCCTGCTAGTGTTTAAACCTCTTACAAGCAGATACTTACCATCGGATATTACTGATCTCACTCCACTACACCTCCGTTCTTTTTTGGCGGGGAAAGTAGTTTGGGATCGGAGGGGATCTGATCGTGGAAAATCTTCGCAACTCGGGTTGTTTCACCATTACCCGCGCAGGCCACTTCGTGCCTATCAAGATCGTGTCTTTCTCCTAATGTTTTTCTTTTTCTGTCTTTTCATTTTCCAATTCTTCACCTTGAGTTGAGCTATCATCCATTCTGAAGTAATTCGTAGTAAACTCCACCAAACTTGGAATACTACGATTCCCCATACTGACTTGATTTATTACATGAATTGACCGTTGAATGAGAAATCATATTAATCAGAACTACAGCGTTTATCGAATATTCCTGCTTCTCAGATAGCATAATTCTTCAATAATTTGTCATTATACGGAACTCGGAATTGTTTCATGAACGTAACTGATGGAAAATGATGGAAGAAACGAGAACTAGTGAATGGATCTTTTCGGGAGAAAAATTGTAAAATCTGTTTGAAAACCTGATCGGTCAAACTATAGTGGCTTCAACGCATACATAGGCTGTAATAATCCAACCAATAATAAGCATGAGGATTTAATAAAATAGAACAAATACATAGTCTAGGAATGGAGCGAAGAATTATGAGTGTGGAATTTGAAAGAGTGACGAAAAATGGGTATGTACATTTTTTTTAATTTAAATTTTTGCATGCCTAACAACGGGGTTTTAATAAATAACCTTGTTACTTCAGAACGTGGTCCTTGAGGTATGTGGGCGGATTACTGGCTCTTAGAGATCTCCTAGGCCCATTAACGGCAGTGGACGGCGTCGAGGGAGATGAAGTAAGGGAACTCGGCGTGATTGGAAGTTCCGGTGAATCAGAGAGTTCTGATTGGTTAATCTGATGTTCCTCTTTTTGTGAATTGAGAGTACGGTTATTGTTTCCTATTTTTTGTGAAAAATGATAGAATCGTCTTTTCTAGGAGTGAAGTAATTTAGAGAGGCTGTTTTTTTATCCTCCATCTGTTAAGCGAATTAGTGCATAGTCTGGAATCAAGTCCATTTCCTTTACTAACGGGTTATACTTCATTTAATGAACGTGACTTTGTATTAATACCCTCCCAGGATTGGCAAGCCATGAAGGTACGGCTACACTATTTGTTGTGCGAGAGCAAGTCAGTGAATTTGGGTAAATTCGTCGCTAATATAGCTCCCAGATCCAGGGATGGTTCCAGGAACGAAAGATGGGACGAGACGAAGAGACAATAGCACCTACTATGGTAGCCAGAAATGAGCTTTCATCGTTCGAATCAGGGACGAGTAAGGTGAAATGGGTATCAGTTGTTTTGGCAGAATTGTCAAGTTTTTTCATCGACAAAGCCCCACCTTGTTGCAATTAAGGTATACTGAGTCTCGAGCAGAAAATTTCAGACCAGAATGTAACTTCCACAAAATAAGAACTTTCTTCCAGCGGGCTCAAGTCGGATAGCATTGCATCGGATATCATCAACAGTATGAAGCTGAGACGAGTTGTAGGTCTCCGATTTTTTTTTATGAGCCACCTCAATGTAATGGGACCTTGCTACTGCATCGTCTAGAGTCAGAGATGTATTTTCCAACAGTCGCCGACGAAAGTTTGTGAGCAGTAAGTCTGCAATAAAAGCATCCCGAACATGACCGTGTTTGTTCTGCTCGGCCGTCACAGCTGTGAATTCACATTCTTTGGCAAATGCTGTAACGTGAGTTGTTTTTGGCTAGTGGGTGTATATAGAGCAGCTAGTGCATCAATAGCGGCTTCGTACTCAGAGCACTTGCTAATGAACCCATATTCCTTGGGAGATAGAAAATACAAATTTACCTTCAATTTGTCTGGAGCTTTGATTTCAGCTTTTTCGATGATGTATACGTAATTCAAATGCCATTAAAGCCATTCCTACTGCGTAGTGGGTTTGTCTGGGTCCGTGGGAAATTTATCAGGTTTTTAGAGATGGCCCATATCGTTTTATTTTATTAAGTTGTAACAATGAAACATTCAATAGGAATAGTGCATTACTCAAATAAAACTGATACATAGTCTAGGAAGGTAACGAATTATTATGATTACAGGATTTCAGAGAGTGACAACGAATAGGTACGTAGGTACATGTGTGTTTTTTGAGTGCCTAACAATGGCGATATAGTAAACTAGTAATGGAATATACGGCATTCCCCCCTTCTTGATTCAGAATGTTGTCCTTGAGGTGTGCTGGTAGATTCCTGGCTCTCAGAGATCTCCTAGGTCCTTCAACTGCAGTGAACGGCGTACAGCTACATGTGCTGTACAACGGGGTTATTATAAACTGATATTTAAATAAACGACAAAGGCTCTGAATCCTACGACAATTTGGAGAACAAGAATTTAATTTTGTCCACCGAGAATACGGCTATACCCTGTTTCATTACGGAGAATCTTTTTCTGGTCTTATTATACTCCGTTATTCACTTGGAGAGTTCCACCACCCCTTCCAGCCGCCGCACCACCACAAGATACCGTGACGCTTTCGTTGAAAGAAATATACAACTTTTGGACTTTCTCTGCTCCCCTCTTACAGCCATTTACCTCAATAACAGCTCCTAAGTTTCTCTTTCTTGGGGGTCGCCATAACGATTCCGTAAGGCAGTTTGGAACCATTGACGAAGCCCTGGTCAGTCCTATAAAGGCCTCCACCGAATGTCTCCAGTAGTGCCTATAATATCGAACACCTTCATCAATACATTTTATGGAACGGCTTGTTAAAGGGGAGGACGTAACACAAATATACCGGCGTGATTTATTATCATCACCACATTATTTTTGTATTAAAAAAAAAGTCTACCAAGTGGGTGTGACACATAGTTTCCTCGTATCCATAACCCGATTGTATAGATGATCCGATGCATAGTAGTTAATCTCAAAACACCAATCTCTAAGTACTTTTCACTACTCCCATAGGGGACCATCTACACGCTGATGTGGAAAATCCTAGAAAGTTTCATGAAATTCGGAAGAAAGTGTAAGTGAGTAGTTAGATCTGGGGGTTTGAGCTCAGTGTCAAAGGGTAAAGATATGATTGGATCAAACAATTTCTTGGCTTGGCTGGAGTCGAACCCGGGACTCATGGGCGGGAGTCCAATGCGCTACCTCTGAGCTATAATGGGCCTGGTGATGGATCTGAGATTCTCACCTCAGACATGTGAAATTACGCGGGGAAAGAATTGGGAGGGCGACAAATGCACGGCTGTTACGAATGATTTTACGTTTAATGTTTAAGGCCTTGATTTTCATCGGGTACCATCTACAACCTAATCCACGTAATCCCTGAAAATTTCATCGAAATCGGGTGGAGAATGTTGAAGTTATGGCTGCTACAAGGGATTCACGTTCGCGCATGCGCATCGGCTACTATCAGTCTGAGAAAAATGATTTTCATGAGAGATCATTTAAACACTAATCTGTAACATCCCTGAAAATTTCATTGAAATCAGATGGAAAATGTAGAAGTTATGGCCGTTACAAGGAAATTCGCGTTTGCGCATGCGCGGTGGCTACTACCAGTCCAAAGGTTGTGACTTCCATAGGGAACCATATGAATACTAATTTGTAACATCCCTAGGAATTATATTGAAATCGGATGGAAATTGTAGAAATTATGGGCGTTACAAGGAATTTACGTTTGCCCATGCGCAGTCGCCTCTATCAGTCCGGGGATGATGATTCTAGACCGACTAGATTCTAGGGGACCGACTAGACACCAACCCGAACAATCTCTCAAAATTACATAGATATCGGACAATAACTTCGTATAGTTTAGCACGTTACAAGGATTTCAAGACAGACACATAGACAGACATACACGGAACCAAAATTGTTCAGAAAGGTCTAAAATGCTAAACGCGAGTGAAAATTTTTATTTTGGAGAACTTTTTTTCTTCCTTGAGAAGGAAAAATAAATCTTCCGCTACCTTGGTAGACTCGGAAGCAAAAAACATTTATATTGGTTATAAGACTAAATTGTGCCCATGAATACGGTATACAACTTTACCTCTGAAATTTACCTACCTGCTTTTTTTCCTCTTTTAGGTGGTTTTTAAATGTGGGAACTGAGGTGCATTACCGAAGGGGTATAGGAAGTCTATTCCAAAACCGTACACTGTCCACCGCAAGAGTGGACCCGGATATTTCTGTGCTGTGTTCAGGAAATTTCTAGATCCATCCAAAATAGTTCAAAAAGGTCTAAAACGCAAAACACGAGTGGAAATTTTGATTTTGGAGAACTTTTTTTTTCATCCTTGAAAAGTGAAAACAATGCTTCCGCTTCCTTGGTAGACTAGGAAGCGGAAAAAAAACAATCTGGTTATGAACAAACTTAGACGTTATTCAACTTGTTTTTGATTGACACTGTTGTATAATTCTCTGCAATCGTGTTACTGTGATTGAGGAGTGATTTAGAGCTGAGAAAAATACGCTGAAAATTGTTACACAATGGTTTATTATTTTTCTATATTGATCTCTGGTCTGCAAAGTCACCAACTATCCAACATGAAGAAAAACAGCGATCGCATTTCGGTCAGGTTAAATGCGAACGGAGATCAGGCCTATTTTGCGATTCACTCTCGTGTTTCTGATTTATCGTACGTCAAACCCTTAAATTCTCGTAGGGAGCGAACGGTTTGTCCTACAGAGCTCCGCGTGGTCTCAAAAAATTCTAAAACTTCTATGAAATCTCAAATTGAAGGAGAAACAATACCTTTATATAAACATTTTTAGAGTTAGGGCGTTTTCAAAATTTCAAAATTCATTTTTGAACCCTTAGAAGTGACCTACATCAACCAAAATCTTCGGGGCACTCCTAGACCCCAAATGGAGCCTACATACCGAATTTCATCAAAATCGGTCAATGCAACCACAATTGCTCAATATTATTACTTGTTGGTTTATTATTTTCAATAATGAACCTTTGGAATCGACCAAGAAGAGAAATTGTTTAACACACCCTTAAAATTTGTTGGTTTACTTTTCAAGGTACGTAGAATCCAAAAATCGAATGAAAATTTGGCCGTCCGTCCGCCGTGCGCGGCACTTTTCTCACTTAGCATTGACCGATTTTGATTAAATTTGGCATGTATTTTCCATTTTGGGTCTAATTGTGCCCCGGAGATTTTGGTTGATGTAGGTCACTTCAATGGGTCAAAAAATGAATTTCGAAATTTTGAAAATGCCCTAACTCTAAAAATTTTGATGTAAAGGTATTGTTTTTCCTTCAATTTAAGATTTTATAGAATTTTATGAGACCACGCGTAGCTCTGTACGATAAACCGTTCGCTCCATACGAGAATTTAAGGGTTTGACGTACGATAAATCAGAAACACGAGAGTGAACCGCAAAATAGGCCTGATCTCCGTTCAAATTTAACCTGACCGAAGTGCGATCGCTGTTTTTCTTCTTGTTGGATGGTTGGTGGCTTTGCAGACCAGTGATCAATATACAAAAAAAGAAACCATTTTGTAATAATTTGCAGCGTTTTTTGTTTAAATTCTTACTACACACATAAAGGTGCATACCCAACTTACATATTTCTCCACATGTCACGCTTTCATTCTGAGTAAACAAAAAAGATTTAAAAAAAAACATAACATAATACATACTATCACAAACTAATCGTTAATTTTCCTGCAAATACTCTCTGATTTACACATACTGATGTCGTTTGTAACCGATGGAAAGACTCTAACGATTCAATTAATTCCTGAGAATAATAAACCAATGCGGTGGCTTCGGAGTTCAGAAATAAAGCCCAGGGTGGAAGGGCCGTAGAAACAGCCAGTACGATGGTAATCCATGAGAGGACGGTTGAAGGAATTCGGATAAAGGAATGTCCTGGTATAGGAAGCACAAAACTTCCTGGAGGAGTAAAACAAGAGAGCCATTGAATGAATTGCTAAGTTGGGGGAGGCTGCGCTGCTTTTATATCCGAGGTCAATACCGCGTTTAGAGCAGGAAGGCTCTTGATATCCTCCATGAATATTTAACTGGGCTAAGCCTGCTCTCTAATTATTTTGGCATAATATGAATATTTCTGGAATGATAGCTGTGTATTTTACTCGGCTCGGACTGGACAGCGAATATATCTGTTCGTTCGTTACAGCGATGTATTAACACGACGGAATGTGTTTGTAATTATCTTGAAATCCTACGTCCACGAGAGGAGAGATATATCCCATCTCTACCATCGGTAAGAGAGGAAGGTTGCTATGTAAGAATGTTGTTGACGTGCTTCGGCTTGTATGGAGTTTGAAAACTGACCCAATGTTGGGTGTAAAAATGAAGTGATGATTGTGTGTGTGATGATGTGTGTGTGAAGTTGTGTGTAGTAGTAGAGTGTAAGAATGTATATAACATATACATGTGAAACTCCAAAACAGCAGAACAGATAAATGATGATAGAACAAAGTGATTTGATTCACCTGTAAATTGAGATTGTAGAATATTTATTCATTTTGGTTTATTATTTTGAATAATGAACCTTTGGAATCGACCTAGTAAAAAGAATTCCCCCCCCCCCCTCAAAATTTGTAGGTACGTTGTGGTAGGTCAAGGTACGTAGAATCCAAAAATTGAATAAAAATCTTCCCGTCCGTCTACCGTCCGTCGTACGTGGCACTTTCCTTAGTTCCCATGGACCGATTTTGATGAAATTTGGTACGTCGGCTCCATTTGGGGTCTTGTTGTGCCCCAAAGCTTTTTATTGATGTCAATCACTTCAACGGGTTGAAAAATAAGAGCTGAAATTTTCAGAACGCCCTAACTCAAAAAATTTCGATATAAAGGTATTGTTTTTTTATAAAGGAATTTTTTTTTTCCAGTGTTGAATTTTTAGGATCGAATGAGACCACCCAGAGCTTTGTAGGGCCAACTGTTCGCTACCTATAAGAACTTAAGGGTTGGTCTTTCAATAATTCAGAAACAGGAGTGTGAATCGCAAAAGATGCCTAATCTTCTTTCAAATTTTAGCTGTCCAAAATAATGCTATCGTTGTTTGTTTCTTCGAGTTGTACTCAGTTTTGCGTCCTTAGCAACCAGTAGTCAAATTTACTAATGAACGCACCCACAACACCTATTTATTTGAATTAAATTTGAAACGTTCATTTCTTCAAAATAAACTTGATCGTGTAGCGATTGTGTACTTTTAAGATCGTGAAGCAAAAATCATGATTGGCTGGTAGTGGACTTTACCGGCGAGTGAAAAGAAGAAAATTGATAAACTTTTTTGTAATAACTTGTAGCGTTTCGGGAATATTATTGGTTCTCGCTTCGTCTGTTTGATTGTGGCAACACATGATTAGATCGGCTGTACCGTTTTTCATAAAACGTGATTTTTTTTTCTCAACATAAACTGAAAGTTTCCGTCCAAGTCGAACTTACAGTTCTGAGTGCTCTTCTTGGGGAGGTTAATTTAGTGAAAAAGATCGTCAAGCATTTCGGTTCTTAGTGACAATCACATGTTTGATGTTTTTAATTTCATTAACCCTTAGGGCGGTTTGATGAATTAGTTGGCTGACAATTTAAAAAAAAAAAGTGAACTCGTTCGTAACTTTTAAACGCAGTCACCAGTTCCAAGCGAATTTAGCTCCGCATTGGATATTTTTGGCGCTTTACACATGAAAATAGAACCTTCTGTTAATTGTTTTCACAATTAAATACGTTTGGGTTTCAAAACAGCTCCCGGGAAAGAACGATCTGTCGCTTCCCTGGAATCGAAAAGAAAGTTTCCATCTAGATTCGTCTCCATCCAATGTTCTTGTAGGGCAATGAACAAGGGATGAATCTTTCAAAAATGGATAAAGTAGCACGTTCCACAGTTTGTAGAGGTACCTAGAGTCCAACAGCCTAAACACCTAAAGTCAAGAAAAAGGAATGTCAATATATTTGGTCAAAATGTTTTATGACCGATGTGTGGCGTAGACATGGCGCACAGGTGCCGAAATGGAAGATTTAGAACAAAACTCCGATTTCATCACCTCTTAGATGAAATTATGATACATGTCCACCCCTAATATCACTAAATATGAAAATTGACTGAAATTTAAAGAGTCTTGCGGGACGACGCTCTTCGGCCACATAACACATGAGTCCTCTTCGGAACCTGCGACGTTCAGTTTTCGTCTTGACGCTGCTGCGAAAAATTGCTCCAATTGTCTGCTTCCCATTTTATCGGGATAAACTTTAACTTATTCCAATAAGAAGTCATGAACGAATCATCAGAACTAATTCTGGTCTCCCTTCTGGAAGGCAGCTGATGACGTCGGCGACGCCAGGCTTGGCATTTGAACGAATATTCAATCTGAGATGATTGTTCACTTCACTTATTACTCCAAAAAGTCTTTAAGTTGGGACGAATGATAAATCATAAACACGCGTGTGAATCGAAAATGAATGTTAACCCTCTCCGAATAGAAGTTCCTTCTCTTTACCAACTAAGAGCCATATTTCATTATGAATGTTAGGACTCTCATAACTCTCAGATAACGATGTGTTGATAGTACCAAGGTACTTTCTGTCGAAATGAAGTTGATAGTAAACTTTGAGCGAAAATATGGTTTGTAGGCACTTTTTTTAGATTTGGATTTATTGGCAAAAACATTAAACACAAAGTACATTTTCATTTTTAAATAAAGAACTGCGAGAGATAAAGTAAAATAAATGGTAGGTACTTCATAATACAAAAAAAGGAAAGCAGATATTGCCCACCGAAGAATCCAGGGAACTTGTGCTCTTCGGAGGAGTTCAAACAGGTGATGTTTACTTAGAAATAATAATATTGCTTACAGGTGGCTATAGACTCATAATACAGGAATTGCGATTCACACAAAGTAAATAAAAGTTAGAGAGAGAAACAAAACGTTTTCAAATGGCACTTATGGTAATACCGTGTTTTTCGCATTGATCTATACAATAGAATAATAAACTATTGTGTAACAACTTGCAGCATTTTTCTTGTTTGAATCGTCATGACGAACTGACAAGCCCGTACTTACATCGACCAAGTGTTATTATTTGTGGGTTCAAGCTACTTCAAAACGTTCATCATTGACTTAGGGTAAACAGTAGTTGTGTATTTGCGAATCCTGGAAGGACCAAACAGAGTATAAAATACATATCAGGTGAAATCACTGTTACTGACTTCAACAAGAAAGTGTCGCTGAATATTGTGGTGGGAAAAGGTTTGAAGGTGCGGTGGTTGTTGAATGAAGTCAATGACTGGATGGTTCCTAGAGGGCTACACCATCCAATAACGTGAAAATGCCAGGATACCATGAACCTTTATTCAGCAAATAACAGTAACAATAATATTAGTGAGTGATAAACCCTAGGATATCGCATCCAGCGGAAGAGGCGGTCCTGGGAATGGGAAATCAAAGAGGGTCCGTGAGCTTGGGGAAGCAGTCCAGGATAAGGGGCTACTCGCAACGGACAGAACTTTGGTGATTTGAACAGGATTATTGGAAAACGGGGAGATATGTTGGGGAATCTTATCAAACTTTGCTCGAGTTATAGAAATCATATTGCAGCTGAAGTCAGTGTTGGATTTGACGAATGTCGCGCACGTGGTCTCTATTTATATATTTCATCTAGCAAACTGTCGTGTTTAGGAATGACGGATCATCTTCGATAATTAAATCACTAATATTGTCGATGACAAACACCATGTCCCATACAATATTGATTCCAATCTCTAGGATATCCCGGAAATGGCCAATTTAGAATTCGATTCCACGACAACTTGGACCAATCGAATACTGTTCGTCGTTCTGTAGTTATAGTAACTTCTGTCATAGTTATATGTGCTCTCGGCCTGCTCACATAACCTGGTGATGAGACGAACATACTGAAGAGGTGCAGTGGCTGGTGTTAATTAAAATCCCCCTCAGTCCTTGGATGTAATCCAGGTACTTGAAATACTCCTCCTCCGTTCGATAAGACCTCGTCATCAAAGATGCTGACGCCCGTGTTGATCTCGAGAACCTTTGATACCCCAAACGTCTCCTCTCTACCATTTCAACGGCGAACACCTTCAACGCACACAAGTGCCAATCCAAAACCGTTCTCATCATGCAAACATCTTTTGCCTTCCCATTTCCTCAACTTGTGTCCATTTTTTTCATTCATTTTTCAATGTCCATAATTTTTCTTGTACTATCCATTTTTATAAATATATACTTACGTTTTTGTAATACATCTACATTATGAATGAATCCATATAATAGAAGTGGAGGATGAAAATTGATTTTCCATACCTAATTCTTATGAGCTTGGATTGGGAAATGAGTCTCTGGTTTACATGGTAATTACCTAATAATATTTTTTTATCTCTATAATATGTAATATCTCTATGAGATTTTATTATGATCCTAACAATTTATTATACTTTCATTTGTGATATTTAACAATGGCGTAGTAGGTAGTTTTATCAAGTGGATAAAATATGCTAGACTAGTTTGGAACATTGTTAAGGTAAACAACATCATCGCATAATATTTTTCATTTATGTTAAAATTTGGCAATTCATAATTGATCTAAATAATCTAAATACTATCAAATTATTATTGAATTAAGATGGTATTATTATTATTGTTAAATGTGTTTATATTGAATGATGAGCGTTAATTGCGATTCAAACATCTCGAATAATAAGGGAATTTATCATGAACAGGTTCGATAAAATAACTTCGAAATAACTTCATCACAGATGAACAAAACGCACTTTTAGTCCGAATAAATTTATATTGTCAGCAGCCGCAAGGATTGCACCGCGCGCTCGCTCGAGTTATTTTAAAAGGCGCGCCCGCTGGAAAGGTTAATCTTAAACTTATCTCCATCTATGTGGCTGGGTTTAGAAAATGAATTGGAATGGCTTCCATTTACAGTCGTATCCCCTTTAAGTTTGAATGAAAGAGCATACGACTCTCTCAAACTCTTATTTAATCTTGTTTTCATTCAGATGTAGCGTTCGAAGACCTTTCATCGCAAGCAGTAGAGCAAAAACCCGGGCAGAGTCGCGAAGACTAGGTGGGACCGTCTCTTCCTTGAGTAGGATAAAAGGCTGTGAATTTCCCTAGGGACGTTCATGAAGTAGTTTTTACGATTCGCTTTTATTTTATCCTGGCAGCCGCGTGCTTCTCCAAGCGAGTAGGAAAAATTGTGGTTGAACTCACTTTACGTCTGTGTTGCGGGAGAAACTAATATAAGGAAAAGTATGGTTGTAGGGAAAAAAACAAAATAAGAAAGAGTTTCGTCCCCCCGCGTTGCAAGTAGTCATATTATTGTCAAACCTATTACTTCTGAACCATCTTCAACGGGACTATGTAAGTATACTTGGTGAGGGAGTTCTTATTTGTGGATTCGAATATGTTATTGATCAATCTACACTAAATTGGATCGCGTAAAAATGTTTCTGTACTATTGATCCGAACCACATAAATGATTATTCACTTACATCAACGTTTACTTTGCTGCGTATTTCTCGTAGTTTTCTTAGATCGTATTTTATTCTCGTGAATATTCATGTTTGTATTAAAAAATAATAAACAAATGGGGTACGAGTTGTTGTTTTTTCAAGTGAAATTATAGGCCAATTTTAAATAATTACCAAGTGTTGAGATAATTTATTCGTATGAAATTATCTAACCTAACTTGACAGTTTTCGAATGTCACCAATTAAACTTAAATGCCCTTCAATCGTACTAGCGTTTTTAACGGTTTTTAAGTCCTCGCGTTAGTGCCGGCGACACTAGAATAAAGAAATCTTGAATACTAACTGAACTGTAGATTTCTTCTAGAACAAAAAAAAGTATACATTTAAGAAATGCCTAATCATTAATTATGATGAAGCAAGTGATTATTAGATAATTCATTCAACGGTTCAAATGAGGTATCGAGACGCTACAAATTATTACACAATGGTTTATTATTTTTGTACATAGATCACTCGTCTGCAAAGCCACCAACCATCCAACATGAAGGAAAACCATCGCATTTCGGTCAGCTTTAATATGAACGGAGATTAGGCCTCTTTTGCGATTCACACTCGTGTTTCTGATTTATCGTACGTAAAACCCTTAAATTATCGTAGGGAGCGAACGGTTAATCCTACAGGGCTCTGCGTGGTCTCAAAAAATTCTAAAAATGTTATACTATCTTAGTAAATTGATGGAAAAACAATATGAAATTTTTTGAGTTAGGGCGTTTTCAAAATTTCAAAATTCATTTTTTGACCCTTAGAAGTGACCTACATCAACCAAAATCTTCGGGACACAACTAGACCCCAAAATGGAGCCTATAAACCAAATTTCATCTAAATCGGTTGATGCTATTTGGGGAAAGTGCCGCGTACGGGGTACGGCGGACGGACGGCCAAATTTTTATTCGATTTTTGGATTCTAGTTACCTTGGAACGTAAACCAAAAAATTTTTAGGGGGTGTTCAACTTTTTTTTTCTTGGTCGATTCCAAAGGTTCATTATTGAAAATAATAAACCAAAAAACAGCCGCCTGCTTCTGGCAACATCCGTGACCCACCCTGTACATGACTTCCGGAATTGACATTCTAGAGTTCGAATGAGCATAAACGTTGGCGTACACACGAGCTAATGGTAACTTATATGGTGAAAATGTCAAAAGTTAGCGTGCAGTTTGCTAACCCTAAATAATACCCCCTCATAACTACAATAGTTTTAACTTTGGAGGGAGTGTCTCACCGTTGTGATGTGAATACATCGGTACACATATTATAGGTGTTTCTATCATGTTGCTACAGACCCTGTGACACTAAGTGGTACATGTTTTCTAGGTAGTACAAGACATCCAGGTGAAAGGATTGGTAGTAATACTTAAAATAATATTTCGTAAGCTATATATGTATATCTGTACACTAATATATGTAGTAGTTAACTTCTGGCGTTAAGACCGTGGCTGGCTCCAAGCGTTTTGGAGTTTGTCCAAGAATGGGAGCCGGTTATCATAGTTGAGATTTATTAACACAACCTTGGATATCCCTTAACAAAACCTATTTTGTTACGAAAAATGTCATGTGCAATCGAATTACAACGGTGTGGTAATCAGAGGGTTATCCTAGATTAATTCCATATGAAAATATAATATTCTCATGGTTTGTTCCTTATCACATGTACCTAAATGTATTGTGGAAACAGGGCCTTATGCTTCAGAAAGACTGGAGTGGCCCTGGGGCCAATAGTAAAACCAAAAATAGCTATTAGTGTGAAAGAGGCACTCCATACAAATGAATACATTTTTCAATTTGCAATTTGATACGATAATGACACCACATGCAAACCTTCCACATCACGTGACTTGAAAATTTCACGAGTAGAAAGGAGCAATGGTAGAGGGGACAACCTAGCTGTTCATACAGCATAGATTTCCCCTTTCAAAGCCTATAGAAGAAGTATGATAGTTGTACAAATGAAGAAGCACTATTGTAAGCACGTTAAGACGCGTGAAAATTTCTAAAAATGTTTTATACTGTTCTATAACAGATTTCTACGGAAACAATTATTGTTATTTTTCATACTAAAACGTTTGAGATCTTTACAATAGCTTCATTTGTCTAAAAAATTCACAAACAAAAACTGTCGAAAATCTTCTTATCAAGATTCAGTAAGTACAATAGATGAATACGAATATTTTCTTCGTGGTAATTGGTTGCACCACACGATGACAGATAAAATACCAAACATTTTAAAGGAAATTCAGTTTAAAAATAACAACTTCTGGAGATTCAATGATGATGAGAAACTTACTTGAAGGACTAGACGATGAAATATTGAAATAGTGAGGCAAATAGCTCGAAGAAAAAAATAAATAAAAATAAACCTAAACATGGAGGTTTCTAGTAGAAATCTGTTCTCCTGAATCAACCCCTGATGAAACGGGGTATTCAGAACGCCACATCGAGTTCTCAAGGTGATTTTTGAAACTCTTACTGTATAGCCTCCCCACAGACGAAATTATATATGCTTATAACATTATCTCTTTTGTTGGAAACGGAACCCCAGAGAGCGAGTTTGAGAAGAGTCATCTATTTGATTGTCGCTTTTCAAAGGGAGGATATGTCGAATTATCTAACGAACATCATAGGAAGCCATAGAAATTCAGACCGACCCATACACACATGCATGCAAATTTTTCTCACTACGACCAATACAGTACATCCATGCCATCAATTGATGATTATGTCTCTAGACGTGTATAACATTCTTCTATGTACTGTGTTTCGCATCTCCCCGTAATACTATGATCATTGTTGTAGCTGCGCTCTGGCGTCATTTGTGGAAATTAGGCTGTACCTAATTTGTACCGCTCAATTCAAAATTTGTCGTTTCCACTAACCGGCCTCATTAGATTGTGACAAAGGAAAATTTTGTTTTGGAATTTTTGTATTTCGGGGTGATGAATTGATTCGAATGAGTAATGTGGCGAAGAATCCGCATGCAGAACTTCATAAGAACGTATCCCTCTGGAAATTTGTCTCAGATGATTCGATGCATCCCACTACACTGTCAATATTATTTTGATTTATTCTCATTTTATTTTGGTTAACCCTGTGTTCAAATCATCCGTCATCCCGACGAGTCCAAGAAATACGCGGTAACATAATTTCTCCTTCATTCAATGATGGTGCATTCAAATATCCAAATTAATCGAAATGGGCAAATGCTCCGACCAAAAAGCACTAATAACCTAATAATCCAAAATCAATCACGGATTATCCTCTGTGTCATGTGTGGATTCATGCTAGAAGTAGTTACTAATAGGCATAATCGTATTCAACAAAAAACTGTACATGTTATACCTAGTACTTGTTGTACCTATCAGCCAGTATTGTAGCTCAAATGTATCTCAAGTTTGGGACTAGCTCAAAGGATGAAAGAACTCCTGCATTATTCTCAATAATCTAAGCATGAATACGAGGATACGAGGTAGAAGTGTCACATACATGAATACTTTTTCCGGTTTACTTCTGGGTTGATATCGATCAACTCAGTTGTCACTTTTATCTATGGATCTCCAAGTGGTCAAAATTGAAAGTTTAGTTGTAGAGTGGTCTCCAGAATGGCCCCCTTGGAGGATCTTACGTAATTCTCACTGCGCATGCAACCTTACGGAATTTTGCACAGATTTTGTAGAGAGAGTTCAATTCTCTTCGAAATTCAACGCCAGTGTGGCAGTACCAAGCATCTCAATGTTAATTCATGATTTCCTCTCAATTTTCGATAAGAAAATCATGATGAGGATACGGGGAGAACCTAAGTTCCCACACCTATGACTTCCGGTTCAGATTTGATTCGAAATCGATTACCTCAGTTAACTGATGCTCGTTGGATGATTACCTATCGTTATCTGTGCAATAAACATATTATTTATATTTGCGTGAAGACTTCAAATACTTCAAAATGTTTCTCGTACCGATATTTGTGACGAAACGACGGTTTCCACCTTCCGAAAACGTACAATCTGTACAAGTTTGGAAATATATGAGTAGATACAGGGGAGCAAATTTGAGAAAAAAGTTATAACATGGAGTTATAACCAGCTATGGAAAGATCAATATTGAAAGTAGAAGAATACAGGAGGAAGAGTGATGGGAATTTTCCTCTGTTCGTTGAATTGGGATTTATAAGCTACTACATACTCGAGATTGAACCAACATCGAATTAATCAACACCTTCCATTCAAATTCCTATCCATCGAACATTCTAACGGATTCCACCTAGCTGTCATCTACACTATTTACCCGTATATTGTCCTGTAGCAACGAAAGACTCTAATTATCCGAGGGGCTTCTCAAGAAAATGCTAACGAGAGAACTTTGGCGATAATTATTTTGACAAAGGAAGACGAGCTCAGCTCCTGCTTTGAATACGAGAAGATAATTTGCTTGCAGTTCCCCATTTAACTTGGTTTCTTCACTTCACTATCATTCCTTCCATGATTTCACTGTTCTGAGCAGAATTCTCGTAGTTAGCAAAATTCAACAAAGACTGAAATATTTAACGATGTATAATACGTTGCAATAAAATATATTACTTGAGTATTGTATTATATTCGCATGTTGTAACACGTTACTAGTTATGTATGTAGCCGCCCCCACAGATAGTAGAGGCCTATCTCGAGTAGGGATCGTCATGCCAAGCACCCTGGAAGATGAGTGAGGGCCCTGGGTTCCCTAGATACTTCTTCAGTCGCCAGTCGGGTTCAGGACGAGTCAGTGAACTGACCGCTAGGGGAGTTTCGGAGGTCATATACTATCTAGAGCTATGTAATCGATTTATAATCCGTTTTGAACCAAGTTATTGTAGAACACAGTTGTTTCTTCATACGCGAGTGATTATGATCCTGGCAACCAACTGGAGGAAGAGGAAATACCGGAGAAAGGAATAAGAGGTATCCCATCTCCATCATGTAAATAATAATCGTGGTATGAGTGATTGGATTTTTTAAATTTTTATTCGCAGCTGATTATAAGTGATACTCAAGCATTTCATACCCAATCTTCGACCCCCTCAAAAATAGTATGGAGATCGTTCCAGGAAACCAACCTGAATAGTCGAGATTTCCTTTCCACGTTTACTAATTCAATTGACACATTATATCACTCCTGTAACAGGAAAACACAATGGTTGAAGTAGTTTTTCTTCAGATCTGCAGGAATATCAAACAAAATCACACGGAAATAACCTCAACTTCTTTGTCACGAAAACATTGATTCAACAATGTGAGGCCCTACTAAAGAAACCTTCGACCTAGAATAAAGAAGCGACAACTTGGCAATTCTATTCCACCATACCAACGTTGAATCAAATTAAAATTGGATCCCATTATTACCTATGTTTGTATTTTACACCCTATCGTTCTCGTTTTTTTCGTATTGAACATAGCTCATTACCGGTGGCTGGGGTTCGAATTCAATTTGAATGAAAAAGTAAATATATATATCTGAATTTGCCTGATTATAAAGTAGATATATCTGATTTCGTCTGAACTTTAAATTTTGTTATTCTTTCTATAATTTAACCTACCTATTTCGTTTATTGCGATATCGGAAATGGTACTGGGTGCATTGTTAAAGCGAAAGATTTTTGTTATGTAATCAGTCAAATCCGAGATCCTTAGATTATGTAGGCTTTCCCATCCTGCATTCACACTCAGCTGTCCTGGAAACCTTACGGGTGATTGTGCCCTTCCACGAATCAAAAGAACCTGTATGCTAGATAGTTGGACTTCCACCCTCGTCCTACCTATAGTAGATGATAATTATCCATGCCCTAACCTAGTATGTACTTGCGAGATTGGCTAGGATCATTTTATGGAGAGAGTGTTGGCAAACCTCTTGAAGAATACATTATACTCCCGATGTAACATCGCAAGGGCACACGAGGGGATTGAAGGACCCTCAACGATCTTCTGCAGCTCGGTCGTACTTCATGTGCTTTTCTCGCGCTTCTCGGACGGAACCTCATTCTGATATGTAGTGAGAGGCAGCGTCAGCATTCAGAATACGATGATCGAACAACACTGGCCTGTTACTATCTCCTGATTTTTCAAGTCTGTTAAGGCTGGACTGAAATTTTCATTCACCTTATTATTACCTACTAATCCGTTGATTCCTAGTAGTTGGAATAGTTTCATCTGTAGGACCCTCCCATTGTCGTCACTTCACCAAGTCTTTCCTTCTTATG
Source organism: Apolygus lucorum (assembly GCA_009739505.2). NCBI lineage: Eukaryota > Metazoa > Arthropoda > Insecta > Hemiptera > Miridae > Apolygus > Apolygus lucorum. The sequence continues at coordinate 29,673,569 of CM019167.2, forward strand.
GTTCAGAGATCCACTTCCATTATAGTGCATACGTAGGAAGGTAATTTATGGCAGTCGTCCGAAGCTGAGTTCTTACGCATTTTCAAACTAACCCAATGACAATACAAAGGTATTTTGCGAGCATCCTTGAATTGGGGGGTGAATGATAACTATCGATTCATGTTTGGCAATCAGATCATTGAGATGATTTTTTCTCTTTTTTTTCTTGTCAAACTGAATATGAATCAAGGCCAATCAATCTCGACTGAGTAGGTATCGCTACTAAATTATTGTCAACAACAAAAAGTCACTCGATATTGACTCTGCAACAACCAATGAGTAAAAAATAGTCCCATTCCCATAAGTCTTAAAGTTTAATTAGCAGGCTGTAGAGGCTTATTTGTGGTTTGATCAATTTGATGAATTGAATTTTGTGAAGACTAATTACGGGAGCACTAGTGTATGTAACTCACTATATTCATAGTTGAGAGTTAACTTGTATCAATTACTTGTAATCATTTGTTTGTGTCATTTCTGACGATGTGACATGTGGATCGCATCAGACCTCCCCGGGCGGCGCTGTGGCCGAGCGAGCTACGGCATGCGTCTCTGGAGGCAAGACTCGGACCGGTTGCAGGGGCCGTGAGTTCGGGACTCGCCTCGGGGGCATATTTTCGGGCAAGTCGGTCGCAGTTCCCTCTCGTCCCAACCCAGGGCGGTGAGGCCAATGGGAAGCCATCAGCGAAATCATCAGAACAAATTCTGATCTTCCCTTAGGAAGACAGCTGATGACGTCCGCGACGCGAGGAACGAAAATCCAACCTGAAATGGTTGTTACTTTTACTTTACTTCGGTGTATGTAACTCTATTTTCACTTGTTTCCCATCAGTGTGAATGAGAATGAGAATCTCATCATACTGTGGCAAATAATCTTCAATAGAAGCTCTTACATATCCACGTTTTTCAATGTAGGTACCTAATTGACGTTTATAAAATTATACCGTTCGTCGTGCGTGATTTAAGTGTTGTTTCGTTCGGAAAAATCACATTAGTTCGGTTCTGTTGTCTTGAGATCTTTTGGTTGTTTGTTAAGTTCTTTAGTTATTTCGATTGAAAATAAATACTATTGAGACATGACATGGCACGATGCTCAAAAAAGGTTGGATGCAGTATACCTACATGATTACATGAGCTACGTGGTCTACATTGTCTGTTCTTATTGCTGCCGAACTTTCACTCCACATCGGCAGACGTGACAACGACCATAACCATCTACTTGATATTCGTATCTACCTATTGAAGAGAGCTCTAATCGCCTCTAGTAGGCTGTTAACATAATATTGTAAATTAGATAATATTTTTAAATAAACTATCAACGATACGTGCATTATTATGCAACTTGGATACATTCTGAAGCAATCAGTGTCTTACTGCCTGTAACCAAGTGTAGCGGGTTCCGCGCTGTGTTCAGCAGTGCGGTGTCCTAGTTATGATTAACGAACAGATGTCTTGCTGTATTCACCATGTATGAACCGAATTGGACAAATACATAATTCATCAATCATCAAATCAAACACATCCCGCCACATTAATCCCGTTCACTACATGTACGTCCTGAGGTCAGTCAGAACAAAAGTTACTCACGAGAACAACAGTTTGCGGAATAGCTGCGACGGTTCGAGTGTTAATTATAGTTACTACATTTTCAATAATTGTAGACCGCTAGAGTGGTCAGGAGAGCAACTAAAGGTCTAGAGTTGATGGGTAGTGGAGCACAAAGTTGCTAATCACCAACGCTTTAAAAAAATCTCCACCGGGCTTGGACATGAAATGTCGGGCGTTTGAAAAAGTAAAATGATGGGGGTTTAAAAGAGGGATGGGCCAACTGTATCTCTTCTACAGGGGTGACAAGAGCAGGTTTTTCTCGACGTTGAACAACGAAAAAAAAAAAAAAAAAAATGTTGTGGGTGCTCAGAATTTTTATTTTTTCGTTAGCCCGTCCAACGTTAATGTTATGATGACGCAACAGAATGAAGACGTAAATAATACTCACATTTTGGTACTCTTAATTTTAGGAATACCAAAATCATGTTTACGAGTAGCAGGATCTGAATCAAAGACTTCTGAAGCTAAAATTCAACATTGCGTGGTTCGTTTACAAATCAAATTACTTTTTCTACTCGTTAAATAGATTTTCGAGTAACCCTTTTCACCAAGGCTGTACTCGGAAGCTGTTTTGACTCTTTTTTTTCCCCTAGGTTACAATATTCCAACATAATTAGGTCATTCCGGTGAGAATTGGACCTAAAGGTTTTTGGCCTCGTTAGACCTTCGTTATTCATTAATTTTCTCTCGACCTGTGTTCTTGAGCTGCTAAAGAATTCAATAACCGATAAAAAAGGAAAGAAAACAACAATAACTAACAAGTTAACAAATTTGAAAAAGTGCGAAAATACCAAGATAACATATCTAGAAGCAGCAAAATACTACTCACTTTATTAGGAAAAGTGTTATGCGGCGATCAAGATGAACGTTATAGTTATCAGTGTTACGCTATTATGTAACACAATGCATCAGACGCTCCCAACAATAATTTCTTTTGAGCATGTTACTTCACCATTAACGCTCAATGATGGCGATATTAAGCAGCTGAGAGTTTTATCCTTTAAATGATCTTATATTCGAGGTTAAGCTTTATTTTTCTATTTTAAAAAGTTACTCAATTGAGCCACATAAAGGGGATTTTCATTAGGCCGTAAAGAATTAATACATTAATTACCACTCCTAGAATTGACTAATAAAAATACATTACTGACAAATTCTTCTTCTTTTCGTCCGACAACACTTGATTTGTTTGTTTTAGCAGCTCTTCTAGCTGCAAAAAACGCATTCTACACTGCCGGTGCCAACGAATTAATAATGTAGATGTTCGTCATTGATCTTAGTTAACCCTCCAGTGGTAGACCTAATCTCATCTCACAAAAGGTAGACCCAGGAGCGCGGAGCTCTTTCGGTACTTCCTCCCGAAAAAATCAATATTTATCATATTTTTTAATTGTTTTTGGTCAGAGTGAGATACTCAACTCATCTCCTGGTGTATCTAAAAATGTTCAATGAAAAACATATTGGTAAAAAAGTTTTTTTTATTGAACTCAGAAATACGTATTGGTAAAAATAGGTTTTGCTCAACTCTGAAATACAAATAACTGAGCAATCAAAATTTAACTAATCAAAGCCGTTTCAGTCAGATGTACGTTCTGCCATATCGTCAGAATCTTCCTCAGACCACTGAAGCCATTTCTTGGGATCAGAAGAGCGCTCAGACTTAAGAGCGATCTGACACATTCACGTTTTAGTGCAAGAAACCGATTCTCACTAACCCTGAGCGGTTTTGGGGACAGAGAGGAGGGTACGGTCCTGCGTAGAGGTGGTTTCTAGGAGGGAACTCTGAATCACAGCCCTCAGGATAGCCACTGTGAACCACAGTATTCGAAAAATGGGCTGAAGGAGCGCCGCGCTCCGGGGTCTACCAGTGAAGGGTTAAGGGAGTAAGACTCAGCAACGATTTGTTTGGGCCGATCTATGACATTTGTTTGTCAAAGCTAGCAATGAAACCTAGCCAGGTAAATCGATAAGCATTGTAACGGATATTGGGGGCCTCTTGACAGTCTAGACTGCAGAATAATTTTGTCGCAAGGAGCATTTTATCCTTCTTATGTCAACTACTTGGGATATTTAAACACAAAATTACCCGCCGATGCAGTAGTCTCGGTTATACCGTGAACTACAATCAAGGTGTTGATATCCTTCTGTTCCAAACTCAATCATGCACTTCAGCTACTTCTAAATTCTATTCAACAATGGCATTGCTGAACAACATTCAGTTATCGTCTACGAACCCATCAAATTCCATTCGGAAGTCATTGCAACTACCAGATATGAACTTTACTGGCTTCTTAATATCCTGCGCTCATGAGTAGCTTCGATCAAGTAGTCGATTTCAGTGATTCTTCTCAACTGTCACTATTTTAAAGTAAAGTAAACAACCATTTCAGGTTGGATTTTCGTCCGACTGCCATTCCTGGCGTCGCGGACGTCATCAGCTGTCTTCCTAAGGGAAGATCAGAATTTGTTCTTATGATTTCGCTCATGGTTTCCTATTGGCCTCACCGCCCTGGGTTGGGACGAGGGGAACTGCGACCGACTCGCCCCGAAAATATGCCGCGGAGGCGGGCTTCGAACTCACGGCCCCTGCAACCGGTTCGAGTACCGTCTCCAGGGACATACGCCGTAGCTCGCTCGGTCACAGCTGACCCCCTGTCACTATTGATCTATTAGTATTTTTGGTATATTAGTATATATGAAAAACGCTGCAAATTATTACACAACGGTTTATTATTTTTATATAGATCACTCGTCTACAAAATCACCAACCATCCAATATGAAGAGAAGAATGAAAAAAAATAAATAAAAAAAAAATAAATAAAAAATAAATAAAAATAAATAAATAAAAAAATAAATAAATAATAATAAATAAAATAATAAATAAATAAAATAAAAAAAAATAAATAAAAAAAAAAATAAAAAAAAAATAAAAAAAAAATAAATCAAAATCACCAACCATTGATCGCATTTCGGTCAGCTCTAATTTGAACGGAGATTAGGCCTCTTTTGCGATTCACACTCGTGTTTTGATTTATATATATATATTTCAATATAAACCCTTAAATTTTCGTAGGGAGCGAACAGTTCGTCCTACAGAGCTCCGCGTGGTCTCAAAAAATTCTAAAAATTCTATAGAATCTTAATTTGGAGGAAAAACAATACCTTTATATATCGAAATTCTTTGAGTTAGGGCGTTTTCAAAATTTCAAAATTGATTTTGGAACCCTTAGGAGTGACCTACATTAACCAAAAGCTTCGGGGCACAATTAGACCCCAAATGGAGCCTACATACCAAATTTCATCAAAATCGGTCAATGCTAAGTGGCAAAAGTGCCGCGTACGGCGTACGGCGGACGGCGGACGGCGGACGGACGGCCAAATTTTTATTCGATATTTGGATTCTACGTACCTTGAAACGTAAACCATCAAATTTTGAGGGGGTGTTAAAAATTTTTTTTTCTTGGTCGATTCCAAAGGTTCATTATCTAATAATATAAAACGCCAACCGTACGTACGTACGTATGTCGCCCGAACGTGGGGGTCCTGGGTTCGATTCCAGGCCGCGACATCAAATTTTTTTTTACATATCTACAATTTTTGCCTGCTTTTAGCAGGCTTTTCAGCTAGTTGAAAATAATAAACCAAAAAACGACTAAACAATTTTAGTATTTCAAATTTTTAATGGGATTGGGAGAGGTGGTAACGGGTAATAATACAACTCAATAACAACGAGTGCGAGTACTTTACTATTTGGTGATGTGTACTACTGTTATTACCAGTACAATTACGACAAGTGCAACCCACAATTAAGTGATAAACCTTTTTTATAAATAGTTATGATAGTATTGGAGTATTTCAGAATACCTCCAAGAGGCACTGAAACGGACAAAAGGTTTTTCGTAGTACCTTTTTTTTATTTTGCTAAAGTACCTTTTGATTTGTTCTAATGTGGAATATCCGTTCATCAATTAACAATGCGTCATATATTAATATATATAAATAAGAAGGTACATTCAATTTTGTAAGTTGATAGCAAAATAACCATAATTAGGGGAGCAATCTGTTGTGGACGGGCTAAACAACTAACCCCTTGAGGGTGGGTGCTGTGGTGGCAGCGTTTGGCAAAACAGTGTTAGCACATTCAAGAAGGAAACTTCAGGACGCTGATGAAACGTAAGCACTATCGATTTCCACGGTAGGGGTTTCAGTACCCCAAACCAGATGGCCATGTATTTAATTGGAGTTGTAAGGTGAGGCAGGGATCCCGTGTAAGCAATTGACCCTAATGGAACCCCGCTCTCGCCCAATGATTGTCCTTGTCTAAATAACCCCTTTTAAGAACATCCTATTAATTCTCCTACCCCTCCTAAGCTTAAACCGTTTTCTCCAAGTTTTCCTTGAAGCCATTGGGTATGAGCAGCGTACCTCTCTAAAGAAAAGAACCGAAATAGTCTCCCGAAACTGAAAGGCGCGTCTACACTATGCGGAATCAGGGTGGGTCACCTAACTGGATCCGAAAAGGCGACCAAATGTGGAGCGTGTGGAACATTTGAAAATCGGGGGTTTGACGTTAGACTCCCTCCTCGGTTGTCGTTCTATTTCCAGAGCGAAAGAGGAAAGTTCCACGATGCTCTAAGAGGTTGCGTTGGACTCTCAAACATGAATATTCAATTTTCCTTTCCACTCCAACTGACTTGACAAAATTACCAGGCGAATTTTCAAATTCAATAAATTATCATGATTCATATCAAGGAATGAAGATCATTTCATGAATGAACCATTTCGTTCTTTGTTTGTCATTGCCAACGGTTGTTCTGACACCTGATTCGTGATCTGATGGTAGATTACTTTTGTCCCGTCGTAGCGAGACTCAGAGATTGCTCCTTAATCTTATTTCAGACATCGATCTATAAATAACTTCTATAATATAGGATAATTTCCCAAGATCCGAAGATCTGATAGGTGATATTTTTTATTATTATTACCGCCCCCCCCCCACACGCACACACATACACACACACACACACACACACACACACACACACTCAACTCATAAATAGAAGCCTCGTAATTTATAGCAAAATAATTTTATCCATAAACCACTTATAACTACTTATCATCTATTTTCCTTGGGTTTGTTTCCATCAAGGAGTAGGCAAGTATTAAAGCGAACGTATAGTTTCAAGGGTAGAAGAGAACGTCTATCAGATTATACAAGTTAACTAAGTAAATAGTTCGGATCCCCTCCCAAACTCAAGGAAGTTACGTTTTCATAGAAAGGAAAATCACATACACTAAATAACGCGAACCCTAAAAATGTCATCAAAATCTAATTACGAATTTCTATATGTAGTTATGCTAAAGACAGAAAAGACACAGAGAGACAGGAGAGACGCGAAACGGGAATTGATCCAAAAAGTACAAGTGAACGTTTCGATTTTGGTGGACCCGAATTCGCCTGAATTTAAATACGAACACAAAGCTTATTTGCCTTCCCATAATTATAGCACAGCTGCCACAAATACCAAAGATGTGGTTCGATGAAATTCGTCGAAATGTGTCTAGAATCCTTCAATTTTCATAACACTGATAACCCTGAGTACAATAACAGGAACAAAAGACAGAGTTCACCAAAACAGCGGTTTCGTTTGGAGTACAGGATGCGACCAATTGACTCCTAGACATAGGACGATTACAGCAGCAGCTGCTAAAATTGTTACTGGGCATCACAATTTTATCTTTGACGATTACAATTAATTCGAAATGAGATTCTTCACTAGAACAAGTTTTATCATTTTTTTAATTTCATTTTTTTTTTTTTTTTTCATTTTTTCAAATTTCCACTCTTCTATTCTATTCGAGATTACTAGAAAATTATTCGAGAAAACATTTTCGTTATGAGTTGGGTACTTTTCCGTTATCTCTCCCCCTCCCCCCCCCCAAGTCTGTCTTCAAATCGCCTGCTCGGTGTTTCTATGCATTCCTTCTTACTTTTATTACATATTTACGTCGAACTCGTCATAATTTCAAGCTGTGGGAAGACATTTTTTTTTTAAAGAAGGAAAAAAAGAATTACCGTGTCTTTAGAAGTTGCAGATGTCGGTGAGGATTTACATTTATTTACAAAAAGAGGACCCCCCTTGTTTTTCCAAGAATTCACCGGTGTCTCTTCACTCTTTCAAACTGAGCGTACATTAATTTATTAAAATGTTAAAAGGAATTATTACCATTAGAAACATCGGGCGGGCGTGAAACAGTCGCGGAAGTTGTGAAACCGACTGTGGGAAGGGGGGGGGGGGGGTATAACAGAAAAGTACCATGATTTGGATAATATAACTTAAAAATGTCGCTTTTGTTTGTTGTTTGCCTCTTCACATATAGGAAGCAAAAAGGCCATTCATTTTGGGGTAAAAATATATGAATGTCTGATGAACGTCTGATACACGGACGCAATTATATTGCGTGAAATTCCAGTGAGAGTGGTGAAGTCCTTTCCCCCATTCGTTTCCATGAATGGTAGGCTTACCTATCATGCTTGCAAGTGAGCAAAAAACAGTTGAATGGGCCTGGGAAGCAACAATATTGAAAAACAAAGGCCGCGGGTGAAACGGTCGGGCGAAACAGACACTCGCCATTTAGTTCTGATGCGTCACACTCAGGACTATATCTATTCAATATACTTCTCTCGTTTCAACATCTGCAAGCCTGTCGGCGATATGCACTACACGTAGTCAATCGAATGCAGATCTGGGATTTCAATAGAAGTGGCAATGAATGGATTGCGTAGCTCTTCCGTCAACGATACAGCCGTAGCATATAAAACGGACTACAAGAGTAGTTCTACCGAGGCAGAAAGTTGGAAATCAATGCCTAGACATGAGTCAATCAGTTTCGGTGGGAATGCAGTTATCCACCTCCCAAGATGGGGAGAATGGACTGAAGGACAGAGCCAATCATATACTAAATATTGACAATGGTTCCTTAACTTCGTCCCTTCACCTGGATGATTACCCCTTAACTTCGTCCTTAACTCATCTTTCACCTGGAGGATTATCATAAAGCGCCGTGTCATTAAAATTTAATTCAAATTCAAAAAAAAAATTTGATTCATGGCAGTACAACCCATGAAACTGAAATTATTCGTCATACTAACTCAGTACCTACGTGAGGATGTAGAGTAAAACCACACTAAATTAGGGGACGGAATTGTTACTAAAACTTTCATAATGTTCGCACATTCCAAAAAACATACAATTAGTCGTGCAGTGCATCAACCGTGATTTTGCAAAAACGTTCATGTAGAAAAACCATAATTCTACAGTAAATTTACCATCAATACCATTAATTTAGGGAAGAGAGTTTGGTGGAGATCTGTGAATGGGAAAACAAGCTGAACAAACAAGGAGCTAGGGGCTAAATTTAGCTCCTCAAATGTGACTATTCAATCCGAGTGTCCTATTTCGTGATTTGTAGGACAGGGTTCTACTCTATACATTTAAACTTATTGTCAGTTGGATTTCGACACAACCAACGTAACAACTGGCGCCGCCTTTCAACAAAGCACCACAAATACAAACTTGAAACAATGTTGGCTCTTCCAGGCTCAAGTCGCAAGTGCCAATTATCGCTAATTGAGTGCTCAGGATTCCCTCCCAGACAATCGTCAATCATGATGGATCAATGGTAATTGCAGGAACAATAGTACAAATTGAGGGGCACCTGAATGTTTGATTTCAGAAGTGTCGTTCAACTGAACAATTAGACAATATCTCTCACACTCTCATCACCACTCTCCTCTATTGAAGAGGCGAGGTGCGGCACTCGTACTTGGTCAACTATAACAAGACTGCCACTGCTTTATTATCTACAGTATTCAAACATTCTACAGTTCACTCTAACGAGCATGGCAAACCTGGAGCAGTGGATATCGCTTGATTTCCTCCGAGTACTCCTTGAAAAGAGCTGCAGTAGCTTATTTGGTGTCTTAAAGTGACTAAGTTTTTTTATCTCTCACAGTTTTTGTGCCCGCGACGATGAATTCAGATCGTGAAATTCAAGGCCATGTTGATGATTTCTTTTGACCCTCGCGGGATTGTTCTCAAGGAATCGGTCCCTCAAGGCCAGGCAGTCAACTCTACTTACAACCTGCAAGTAATGAAGTTCCTTCGCAAAAGGTGGGTGCTCCAACACGACAAGGCACCTGCTCACTCTGCATTGATCATTCGCGATTTTTTTACAAAAAAAAAAAAAAAAAAAACGCTGCAAATTATTACACATTGGTTTATTTATTATTTTTCTATATAGATCACTCGTCTACAAAATCAACAACCATCCAATATAAAAAATAAAATAAAAAAAAAATCAAAAAAAAAAATCAAAATCAACAAGCATCGATCGCATTTTGGTCAGCTCTAATTTGAACGGAGATTAGGCCTCTTTTGCGATTCACACTCGTGTTTTGATTTATATATATATATTTCAATATAAACCCTTAAATTTTTGTAGGGAGCGATCGGTTTGTCCTACAGAGCTCCGGGTGGTCTCAAAAAATTCTAAAAATTTTGTAGAATCCAAAATTGAAGGAAAAACATTACCTTTATATCGAAATTTTTTGAGTTAGGGCGTTTTCAAAATTTCAAAATTGATTTTGGAACCCTTAGACGTGACCTACATCAACCAAAAGCTTCGGGGCACAACTAGACCCCAAATTGAACCTACATACCAAATTTCATCAAAATCGGTCAATGCTAAGTGGCAAAAGTGCCGCGTACGGCGTACGGCGGACGGACGGCCAAATTTTTATTCGATTTTTGGATTCTACGTACCTTGAAACGTAAACCATCAAATTTTGAAGGGGTGTTAAAATTTTTTTTTCTTGGTCGATTCCAAAGGTTCATTATTGAAAATAATAAACCAAAACATCAAAATGCTCGAAAAAAACCCCGTACTCACCGGGCTTGGTCCCCCCTGTGACCTTTTGTGATTTCCCCAAAATCGAAGAAACGTTGAAGGGACACTTTTCATGGCTTGGAAGCCGTAAAACAGGCATCGACGGAGGCATTGGAGAAAATGTCAGACGACCAGTTCCTAAAAAACGTATGAAAATGTAAAGGGCCCAGGGAGAGTACTTCGAAGGGTGCAATGTGTAAATGTATATTTTTTTTGATACATTTCTGTTGAAAAAAAGGTTGTCCGCGAAAGGTTGTCGCTTTGAAGTTTTTTCTTCGAGTTTACCAAGGTGGGAAGGAACCATTGTTTTCACTTTTCAAGGTTGAAAATAAAATGTTTCCCAAAATCGAAGTTTCTTCCCGCTTTTTATGTTGCAGGCCATCCTGAACAATTTTGGATCTATGTATGTCTGCCTGTGTGTCATGATATCCTTCTCATGGACAAAACTATACGAATTTATATATGAAAATCGTCGCCCCTGAATCAATAAATGCATCAATGAATCAATAAAATCAATCATGCACAAACGAAAAATCCTTGAAACAGCTATAAATTCTAAATTGTATCCAATTTTGATGATATTTTTCAGGGTTTGTTAAGATTGGCGTTTAGATGGCCCCCTGTGAAAAGAATGGCCCCCGGACTGATGAGCTTCTGCGTATGCGCAAACGCAAAAGCCTTCTAAGAATCGTAACTTTTACATTTCCCTCTCGAGTTCAATGAAATGGTCTGGGATTGTGCGGGTTCACGTGTAGAGGGTTCCCTATGAGGGTAGTACAAGGTATTTAGAGATTGATGTTTGCTACAATGCATCGGATCATCCATTCAACCAGGTTATAGTCACGAGGAAGCTATATGCCACACCCACTTGGTAGAAGTTTTTCCGACCTTACGGCACTAACGGACCGCAAATGTCTTGGCAGAGTACACAAGATTATGATCAAATACGCACGATTTTCATGCATTAACTACCCCCGAAACGTAAAGCGTAACTAAAAACTCCGGCGACCTAGTGCACAATAAGATCAATTCCCCCATCGAACTAAAAAAGAACTAGGTACGCTTATCGGTTCCTGAGGCCTGAGTAGGGCCTATCTTGTGGGTACACAAGATTTCATCACATGTTTTTTTTTTTTTTTTTTTTGGTTCGCCGATTTGGATTTATATGGTCTAAACGGATTAGTTAATGGTTATTGTTTTCTCCGTTGAGTGTTTTCTCCTTTACCCCAGATTAGTCGCATAAGGGCGCTGAAGTCTTATTGTGGGACGTCCTAAAAAAAAGTCTTCGTACTAGGATGTTCATACAATTTGAAGAATAATTCGAAAAACTAAAGGGGATGGTCCATGAATGTGCTGTTTTTGATTTCTTTCCAAAAAATTACGGGGTTATCGATTGAAGCTTTCTCCACACTTTCGAAAAACGGAGAATCATCGACTCGCGGGAACCAATCATTCTGGTACCAATCTGCCTGATTCTTGTTGGAATGTGTTCTTTCAGTATACATGGTCGTCCCTTTTCGAACGGATTTCGTTTGCCGCGTAGAACGCCTCAAAATGAAAATAGTTGAAAATTGTGTTCACTGGTTTTGGTAAGATTGTACCGTATTCACGTAACTTCCCCTGTTACTCTCGACTGAGTCGTTGACGGACCATTTGTGGGTATTCAGAGTATCCGTCTGGTTGTACGCTTTACAACCCAATGCTTTATAAGGGGGTTCCGATAAATAGTAAGTACTGCAGTGCTAAAGGGCTAATTATAGTGTTTACATAACTTCGGTCACCTAAAATTTGAACGGGGATTAGGCTTCTTCTGCGATTCACACTCGTGTATCTGATTTATCGTAAGTCGAACTCTTAAATTCTCGTAAGGAGCAAATGGGTTGTCCTAAAGGGCTCCGTGTACCGAAATATTATAAAAATTCGATACTATCTTAAATTGATGGAGAAACAATACCTTCATATGAAACTTTTTAGTAAGGGCGTTTCAAAAATTCCACCCATTTTTTCCAACCCTTAGAAGTGACCTACATCAACCAAAAGCTTTGGGGCACAACTGGACTTCAAATGGAGCCCACATACCAAATTTCATCAAAATCGGTCAATTCTAACTGACGGAGGGCCAAATGTTTATTCGATTTTTGGGTTCTACGTACCTTGAAACCAACAATTTTTCAGGGGGGAGGGGGGGGGGTTAACTTTTTTTTCTTAGTCGATTCCAAAGATTACGGTGGTTACGGTGGGTAAGGTTAAGGTGGTTGGTTATATGAGGGGGATTCGATTACTGGACAGTGATGCGTTTAAAATTGAATGTTGGATGGGAGGGGGGGTGAAATGGCGAATAACAGTGGGTTAAAGGTTTTCATGCATGTTTAAGTAAGTACTCCAACCTAATATAAGGAAATCGATCGGTAGTTGATGAGAGAGTACTCAACCAAGTGTGTGCAGCTTTCTCGTCGACCGTAACATGATTGGGTTGGACATGAAGTTGAAGTCTTCAGAACTTCAAAGTAGGAAATTCTACTCTACAAATAGAAGGAAAATTGAACAGTTGGATGATGAGTGAGTAAACTGCCAAGTGGGTGTAGCACATATATTCCTTGTTATCCACAACATAATTGTGTAGCTGATCTCCTTGAAGGTCGTCAAAACGACCAAGAATACTTGGCAAGTATGCCACCAAATATGAGGTAATTCGAGCAATTAGGTGATAAGAGAGTACCCTTCCATGAGGGTGTAGCATAAATATAGCTTCCTTGTAATCGATAACATGATTGGTTAGGTTATCTAATTGGAGGTTGTCAGAATTCCAGAAAACCTGGTTCGGTGGTTTTGGTCTGTAAACCAAAACTTACGCAAGTATAATAATATTCAGAATAGTCTAAAATGGATTTGTGTGTTATTAATATCATTACATCTGCGAGTGTTTTCCTCCATCACCCCAGATTTACCGCATTAGACACATACAACACAGACAGTCAATTCACCAAAATTGATCTTCCGTACCAAATCTTCTTCAAAGTATCACGTTCCAGTGAGAAAAACGTTGACAAATTCACTATTCAAAGAGTTTTTAAGGGTAATTAGAAATGTACCAAAATATCCAGATGTAACATCAAATAATACCTACGAGTTGTATTATTGTATAGAAAGCTGTGTGGTTTTTATTCATGAAAACTTCGTGGAAACAAAAATGCGATAAAAATAATAAGGAGTGTTCTGGCATTGATTGTTGGTTTCCGGAGGATGACTAATTTGAAGGCCCTCATGTCCAGTAATGTACGCTCAAAGAGTATCTGCTGGTTTCAAAAACCTTGTCCACTAAATTAATAATAGATGGCCATTAACAGAGATTCGTGGTACAATAATATGAAAGTCAAGTTTGGTCCATCCATAACTCCAAAATCTGAAGTGAACCGCTAGTTGAAACTTAGCAAATAACCGACCAATGGATCCTTCACAACTCGATGATTCAATTATCGATGGCTTCGAAGTTCGGGACCAAACTTGTCAGAAGAGAGTGATTCGATTAATGAGAACAGAGGAGAATTATTTGAGGCTAGATGCATTTACCCGTCAAAAGCTTGAGAAGGAAGAAGTGGTGATCAAATATCAATAGGTTCACACGTCGAGTTCGAGCTTATTAGTTGAGGCAAACACATACTCGTGGTTATAGTTTCCATCGGAATCAGTTGGTTGTACGTGCTGTCTGCTTACATCAAATCTCAAGTCATTATGCGTATAGTCTTCAGTACATTTACGAAGTCACTTTTCACACTGGTACGAATAAAATATAAAGAAATGGAAGCTGAGAAATGACCAAGCAAGTCGTTTAATAGTTTTTTTGTTTTTTTTTTTTATACCGCATTTTTTTGTCCTGGACTAGGACACCAATCTTGTAGTATAGTTGTCATCAACTCATCCAAGTAGGAACATAAATGGTCTTCCTTCGTTGTAAACTAGGATGTAAGTAAGTAAAGTTAACAACCATTTCAGGTTGGATTTTCGTCCGACTACCATTCCTGGCGTCGCGGACGTCATCAGCTATCTTCTAAAGGGAAGATCAGACTTTGTTCTGATGATTTCGCTCATGGCTTTCCATTGCCTGGGTTGTGGCGAGGGGGGAAATGAGAGCCCCGGCCGCCGAAAAACGCACGCTGACGGTGATGAACCTTGAACCCACGATCCCCGCAGAGTTCGGTCCAAAATCCACCGCCAAACAACGACGCCCCAACGACTGTAGCCACAAGTATACAGTAAATTAGGATGTATGTGCGGTTAGTTCTATTACACACAGCAATTTAGTTATCAAAAATATGGTGGAAAAGTAGTTTCGGGGCCTATTTGCAGTATCGCAAATGAAATATGAAGCCAATGAAATATCTTGTATAGTAAAAGAAGAAAAAACCATTGGAAATTGAATAATACACCTTGGACCTACTATTGCAAGCTTTTTTTATCTTCTCCATAACGACATCATTTGAATACAATGAAAGATAATAATGTTTTGTGTTTTGTTTTTCGTTTATAAAATTTTTCATCACATTAAAAACCAACCGGTTCCTGTATTCATACCCAAAAGCATATATCAATCAAGCAAGTAGGAATCAGTAAGAAATACGATTAATTGAATTGATCCCTGTTCCGTATTTTCCATTTCTCCGGGGATTTTTACAGCGATAAAATAATTGCCTCGAATTTCATTCAATGCTTTCATTCAAAATGGAGTCTGCGGAAACAACAGGAGATTTGTATTCAAAGTACAAGTATAGATATGCGAATTGAGTGAGTATTCAGTAAGTAAATAAACTAAATGTAAGTCTCTAGTATTCTGATCGCCAGTTGCCTACAAAATGTGACGGGTGTGGCTCGTACGAGGAAGTGGTCCGGGAAGCACGGACATCACCATGTCAAGACTTCGGCGTTCTTTTTCGTCCTTGGAAACGGGAGAGGTGATAGAAGGAGTGAACGGAAATTCACTGGACCCAGGGTGTACTAACGGGACAGGAGCGGGTCGCGTTTTTGACATACTCTAAATCGCCCAAAACCCATCCCCATTACCCAGGACTGAACCTCTGTTGCAAACCCAGATACTCAATAGACCCACTCAAAATGTAATAGAACAGCGAAGGACCTCCTGGCGTACTTCAATTTCTTTCTAGTTTATTGTGAAGAAGTATTGAAAAAACGAGGAGTTAACTAGAAGGGTGGCAGCAACATTCGCAGAAAAATGGTCCTAAACCTTCTTTCACATCCTAACCTACGTGAAGGCCGAAAGCAGTTTTCTTTCATTCGTTTAGTATGACGAGGTACAAGGGAAGAGTGCCAATGGCTGGAGGACGACGCAGGGTTACCTTGACAATATGGATGCTGAAGTATAAAGAATTAGAATGAACTACCATGGGAAAAAGCTCCAAATTATTACGTAATAGTAATAGTACCCTGTAATAGTACTCTGTAAAAGTTATGGTTAGGATTTAACTTGGTGCATGCGCAGTTGTTATCAATGATCTGATCACACAATTGTTAAGGGTCCCAAACACACAATCAGTAAACAATCATTAAATAGGTAATCGATTGTTTTAATAGGGAGCGAACGGTTGATCTCATTAGATTTTTTGAGATATTCTGTATTTTTAATTCCTGAGAAAACAATAACTTAATATTGCGATTTTTCCAACTAGTGCGTTTTGAAAATTTCAACACTCACTTTCCGAACCTTAGAAGTGAGTGTCAGTAACCAGTAGCTTCGACAACAACTATAACCTGAATAGATCCCATATACCAAATTTAATCAAAGTCGGTGCATGGGAACTGGACATTCGATTTTCGAAACGCAAACCATAAAATTTTAAATGACGTTAACGGGTCATTTCCCATTTCGTTGGAAATTGAGTTCCCATTTCCATTAAATTTCCATTTGAAATTAAAATCAAGAACTCCCCCCCCCCTTTTTTTTCGTGAATCCCTTCAAAATAAGCTACTGCTCATGATCACGAAAACTCGGTTCATAAAAATGCGTTAGTAGGGAGATGCATGATCATGGTTAAAATCATAGTAGTGCGGGAATTAGGTGATAGGTGAGTGCGCCTGATTTTTATCTAATTTTTAATCGAAAGTAGACCTCATTCTGAGAGTTTTGACACCAGCCGTTCTCTTTTTGGAGGAGTTGATCTTTTTCTATGAATTTTCAAAGTTTCGAATGTTTATGACGTCACGCGCCCCTCTCGCCTGGGCTGGACCCCCCAGCCCACTGAGATGTTATAAACATTCGAAACTTTAAAAAATCATAGAGTAGGGTCTTCTAACGCCAGAAGGTTGCGTTTGGAGTCGAAATTCTCAGAATGAGGTCTAGTTTAGATTAAAAATAGCAATAAACAGTTTTTCCGACCCATGCGCACACCCCATTTAGTACAGTAATTAGTTAACATGTACAATTTAACTCGTAAAACACCATTACTTCTTCCAACCAAGGATTATAATTAGGTATGTACTGGTAAAATTTAGCATATCTCTGATAATAACTATAATAAGTTCAGATTATGTCATGAGAATTATTCCCTCACATTCTTCCTAATTCTCCTATTGCAGACGAAGTGAGAGAATTAGAAGTGGGGGATTAGGCTTTTGAAGATTTTTGGAGATGTACCCCTCTACATGTCTTGTAAAGAAAAAACAACAATGGGACACGTATCTCCTTTCACAAACACATCAATTAACACACTCCCTCTGCAAAATAACATGAATTAGCGCAAAAATAACATGAATACATCTCACCTGAGTCAAAATACTGGTGAATGAGGTAATTAGGTATTTGATTGGACGAATGGTGCTTGCATCACAATTTCACATAAAATGAGAGAGGAGGAAGGTTGTGTGCAACAGGTTGCCCTAGGATTGGCAGGAACTCTGTCAATGCTGCAAATACTTCAAAACTTTAAAATGATACTCTGGGAAGAGCTGGTGCCATGTTAAAAAAGTGAAGGAATTAGGAAGGAGCCCCGTGGACACAAGTGTATCATGCCGCACATTTTTTTTGTCGACATTTTGGGGCGCAACCTATCGTACTGATCATTAGTTGAGAACATAAGAGAGGCACCAAAAAAATAAGAAAGCACTACAAGATGTAGTAGTGGTTTTGTTCATCATCAAAGTTAGCAACTCTGCTCGATGGAATGGTGAGGGAATTAGGTTTTGACGTTTTGAACCTAATCAAGTATGATTGCAAGGGGCTATCCACCCAAAATTTGACTGAAAACCGAGGGAAGGGTCACCAGTAGTAATTTACTTCCAAAAATGTACCTACGCAAAAATTATCACAGAAGCCACAATCGTTCAAATACATGCAATCCAACGAAATGGGAGAATCACCCTAACATTTCTTTCTTGGTCGATTTCAAAGGTTCATCATTGAGAAATAATTTACCGAAATTGCAGGCTTTGAGTACGATAGAAAAACTGCTAAGTGGGTATACCTGATAGTAAAGATGATCCGATGCTTAGTACTTAGCTAATCTCGAGACTTCATTTTTTATATATCTTGCACTACCCGCACAATTTATGAAAATTTCAGGGACATCGAACAATAAATTCTTATAGTTTTGCCCATTACAAGGATTTCATGACATACAGATAGACACGAAACCAAAATTGTTCAAGAAGGTCTAAAAAGTAAAACGTGAGTTTCGACGTCGTTTTTTTTAACCTTGAAAAGTGAAAATAATCCTTCGGCAACCTCGGTAGACTCAAAAGCAACAAGGAGATTTCTACTGCTCCTAGGAGCTTTCAAATGAAAGTATGTACCATTTTGATGGTCATAATATGAGTGTGAAGTCACGGTGAACATGTAGGAAGGTATTCCTAGATGTCTCAAGAATCAACACCCTTCATTTGGTAATCTGGGTCAGTCTTGTCACCCTAAAATGACTCGTTCATTACCAACCTGATGTAATCACATCCGACCGTTGGGTTCTATAAATTATTTATTTGATAGTCCACATTCGTGCTACGTCTCACCATGAATGATGTGCTTCCTGATCCCCCCATCGCGTGTCAAAGTTTGCCTCCATTTAGCGCCAGATTAGTTGGATTAATAAAGACCCCCCTTCATCCTCTTTGTGAACTGCATTAAGAGTGGTTTGATGTAAACATTCTATCTCAATGGTTTTCAACCCGCGTACTTCGCAATAAACGTGTTCCAATGGTTTCGAACCCGCCAAAGTTGTGTCGTAGTTTCCTCTCAGTGAACTTGCCCTTTAAAGTTCCACTCCTGAGGCAAAGTGACGATTCGTCACTCTACCCTCCCCTCTCTCTGGGGGTAACCACCTGAGAACAAACTATACGACGCCGGTAACAAATTAGTGAACTGAGAAGCAACCTAACGAAGTCAAGTTAACATACGTTTTCCTCTTTGACTGTCACTTGAGGGCGTTAAGGGCAACGCTCCTCATCATTGTGTAAACCTGCTTCCCCGACAATTATTCATTTACTGTGAAGATCTGAATAAGCTTCAGCCCAGATAGTGCGAGAATTCGTAGGGTGAGATTGTGAAATCTGCATTACGAGCACGAGAAAGGAGCATCGAATCTTGATTAAATTATCCAGAATCCAATTAGCCTTACTTATGAAATAATAAGTCTTAGCACAGCAAATTAGGAGAATCCTCATTGTATATTTTATCAATCCATCTCAAAGATGTAAAAGGAAAGTTTTGACTGATAAGTAAAGTCACATTGATAGGTTTCGTAACCTTCTTTAATTAGATGGATAATGCGTTAGTGAAGATAAGTAACTGTTCATGCGCAAGTTTACACCTAAGTATACTACCGCGTCGAATATGAAATTTCCTCAGTAATCCATATTAGCGAGGCTAATAGCCGCCTGAGCGTGTTATCGAGGGGGACCACGCTTACACAATAATTAGTTAAGTTACCTTCAACTGGCCTACGTCATCGGTTGCTACGGAACTATTGTTCAGCCTTCACACGGTAATTAACAGCGAGAGGTCTACATTACCTATCCTCTCCTAGGGATGGAAACGTAATGGATGGATTTACGTAAGTGATGATACCAATAAAAGCTTACCTTCAACAAATCGATTTTCAGCGAGAAATATTATTCCAAAGTGCTCCGGAACTAACCCTCACAAACCCTGAAAATGTAATTGAAATCAAATTATAACTCCGTAGGTCTGTAACTATGATTTCACGTTAACGCATGCGCAATACAGCGAGTAAAATCTTGATTGTGTAGATTTTTTCCTTTTTATCTCCTAAATGTGGAAGCAATGTTTTTGTTGTCATGGTAGACTCGAAAGAAAAATCTAGAGATAAGACGCTTTTGATAGTTCCAACTCCTATTTATGACACACTGAATTTATTGGCAGTAATTAACGCCAAGTTTGAGTTCACTTCAAAACGGAACGAGTTTATGAGTTTTCAACATGTTGCAGTTACTTGCAAACAACTAGGTATGTGATAAACCATTTTTTTAAAACCTTTCTTTGGACCTTAACAAATGGTGCACTGACAGACACATCGGAGTGACGGATATAGAATGATGATCTCAGTTAACCGTGATGATCAAGAATGAACATAATAAACTGAGTACCTGACTGAGAACTAGGAATTGCAGAAAAGCAATGAAGAAACTACTCAAATAAAGGCAAGGAAGAGAACATCTTATTTATTTAGGAGCATACAACCGTTGAGTGGCCACGAGGAGAGAAGAGGAAAGTAAATATAAACTCTCATATTTCCCACTCGGATATTTGAATTTTAACCAACCGGAACAATACCTACCCATTTTTTATTTAATTTACAGAAAAATACACGGGGAAAGCATTGGCAATTTTCGGTAACAAATGCAAGTTTTCACGTTTGACCAGCTCAAAATAATCTTCCAAATAAATTCATTCAATCTAGAGCGTTTTGAAGATTTTATTCGCTATTTTTACTCCTTGGAACATACCGACTGACCAAGAATTCGGAGCAGAACGAGACCCCACAAACCGAATGTCATGAATTTTGATCAATTTTACGGGCCCAAGTACTGTCTACGGCGAACGGAGGATTTGTTTAAAATTCATTTTGCGGATTCCAAGTCCCTTGAAACTTAAAATAAAAATTTTGAGTGGTTCGAACATTTTTTATTATCATTATTATTTTTTGTGTGGTTTTTTGTTCATTTTTTGTTGTTTTTGTTTCAAAATTTAATTATTGAAAATAATAAACTACAATAAAAAATAATAATAAAATGTCAAAACTGGTTCTTTTAGTAATTAACTCTAATTCCATGATTTGAATTATTCAAAACAAAATCAATCGGATAAACCTTGCGTTAGTGAATCTACATAACTATAAGTTGATAAAATCCTCCTTAAACTGAGTTTTCGTGAAAAAAACTCTTGTTCTGAATTGTAGAAAACAACCTGCACTAGATTGTAACGTAACCATCACGCTCAATAATCCGCTCATAAGTGATGGCCTTAAGCATTTCTGGGTCATGGGATGAAATTTAAATCACTTCTACGTAGTGATGGAATGGTGATTGTAATCTTGGGAAAGTCGCCTCACAATCGAAGAACTTATGATCGGAGTTGCAACCGTATAAATTCGTTGAGATTCAACCATTTGTAACTCGGACGGAACTTCACTGACCGCGCAAGGTGGACGAAACGCTCGATCACTCTTCACTGGTATTACCACATCAGTCGCCCCCTCGTCCATATTGGAGATTTCATCCTGACAGAACCTCCTCTCGCTCATTCCTATTTGCACAATTTATTGACGACGGGGATAACCACCACCTGCGGGTTCGGGGTTGACAACCTTGGTTTATCATTTTCAATAATGAACTTTTGGAATCGACCAAGAAAAAAAAGTTTAACAAAATTTGTTGGTTAACGTTTCAAGGTACGTAAAATCCAATAAAAATATAAACCGAATAAAAATTTGGCCGTCCATCCGCCGTCCGCGGCACTTTCCTTACTTCCCATGGACCGATTTTGATGTAATTTGGTGTACCGCATCCATTTGGTGTCTAGTTTTGCCCCGAAGCTTCTGGTTGATGTAGGAGTTCCTTCTAAGGGTTGAAAAATAAGGGCTGAAATTTTCCAAACGCCCTAGCTCAAAAAATTTTGGTATCAAGGTGTAGTTTTTTTTCAATTTAAAATAGTATTAAATTTTTAAAATTGAATGAGACCAACCAGAGCTCTGTAGGACCAACCGTCTGCTCCCCATGAGAACTTACGATTGATCTTGCGATAAATCAGAAACACGAGTGTGAATCGCAAAACAGGCCTAATATCCGTTAAATTTTAGCTGACCAAAATGGGATCGTTGTTCGATTTTTTGAGTTGTACTCTGTTTTGCAACCAGTATTCAAATTTCATATTGAGGGCACCCGCAACTCCTTATTTCTTCGCATTAAGTTCGAAGCTTTTATTTCTTAAAAATAAACTTGATTGTGAAGGTAAAATATGGTTGGTAGGTAGTGACAATTACAAAGCCGTGTTCTTTGCCGGCGAGTGATCTATACAGAAAAATAATAAACCTTTGTGTAATAATTTGCAGCGTTTTCTCCCTAGGTTCAATGGGTACCTACTCTTTTCACGTTTGTCCTATTTTTTGAATTTTCTTATTATCCTAATATAAAACAGTAACGGCGGTACTTCAGTGGAGGTAGAACCTTGAGGGGGATAGTTTCCAGTCCCTCCTCGGAAGCGACCCAACTGAACTAGTAAAGTACCATTTTTTACCGATATTTATATTTATTTCATTTACTTCCTTAGTATTTAATGGTAAAGAAACGTCTACCAAGTGGACGTGGCACAAAGTTCCCTCATATTCTCAACCTGATTGTAAGGCTGACATTTTTTTCTTCAGCCTTGAAACTGAAAAAAATGCTTCCACTACCCTGGCAGACTCGGAATTTACAGAAAGGTGAAGTGGGTCGGTTCCGACACGACCGAAACTTCTACTCAGGGTTGGACCACCGAAGTACCCCCGGGCTAAAATGGACTGCCCTTTGGATAGTAACTATAAAGCTTACAGTAAGTGGCAAAACTAAGCGGATGCTAGAAGTGAAATCGCACTGGGCCTCTTACTCTCAGGAAAGCCCTGCCAGCAGTCTTTCTCAATATTCTTCTATATTTTCGGTCCTGGCCATAAGAGAGAGACAAAATCGATTTAACTCTATTACTCTTTTTTTTTTGAATCCTCAATGTATGCCTTTTTTATTGAAATAGTTATTCGAGCTCAATTTTCATGCTTGAGTATATTCAATTTGAAATAAAAAATCATATCATCTGTTATGTTCTCAGCACTGTTATGTTATATGATTATTTTTTCACAATTTTAGGAACTTTTATCGATTATCTCAACTATTCCCATAACTTAGTGAAAATGGGTCTGTGGTAAACAAAAAATTAATATTCTCAGAGAATAAATTTCATTTTTCGAAATAAATCAAAACGTGGAAACTTACGTCGAACTCATAATTCAAAATCAGGTGATGCATTAAAGTAGACGTAATGCACAGTTACTACTGATGATACCGGTCACAGTGAGATTACGAACGTAATTCATTGCGTTTTTTTTTTCTTTTTTTAGGTGCTAAGTTTTGCGATTCAGCTGCTCATCAACCCTACCTATCATCACCCAAGTTCATACACCGCCTATCACCAATTTAGTCGTGGTTAGATCGCCACTTTCTCTTTGATTTTTCCATGGCAGACACACTGTTCAGCTCCATCATGCTCTCTCTCTGATAGGTTAAGCAGAAAAATACGTCAATCTCCGTTCTAACGAAATCGGATCGAATTTTTCATTGTCGAACAAACAACCAACCAATTTGAACCCATAACAATCGGATGGTGTTATTTGAAAATATTGACGTTCCCTCTCCGTTTTTCCTTCTTCCTCAAAATTTAGACGGCTGGAGTAATATGAACGTGTAAAAGAAACAAAACTTTCCGGTTGTTGATCCAGGGATGATAGCGTTCTTTGTGTGGATAACATAATTCTGATCCTTTTTCGACGAGTAATGATGTTTTCCCTTCTATTCCTTCATACAAATACCAACCTTTTTCCGTTTATTTAAAAGATTAAGATTTGCCAAAGGAGTTTCTTCCTAATATATATATTTTAGATACGAATACATATTATTCATATTAGATACGAATAGATGTGTATACATGTTATTAGTGTGACAAGAGTCTGAAAACTAACTCTTTTTGAAGGAGTATGAGGGAACCCGTGTAGCATTCCAGCTCCTAGCTCCTGTAGCAGGCCGTTAGTTTTTGTTGAAACTTGGGCGGGTTCCAATAATAATCCCCTCAAGGCTGCAATCATAGATGTGCATGAGAAACAACAAATTTTATCTTCACAGCATTTCTTGGAGCTTAATAGGATGACTATATTGTTACATCAAATCCAAAGACATCAGTAATTTCTCAGAAGGAATATAAACGGAAACGAGGAGATTGAACTCAAACATAGGCCACCGAAAGCCTAAATTATCAGGTCATGAATCTGAATAAGATGGGAAGAGATTCTTGTTCCGGCCTTGTTGGCTTCAAAGCTTTCTGCTGATCAAACAATACTTCGGTAGCTTGAGGTGGCCGCTAAATTTAACAAAGGCGGGTTCCTTTTCAACCTTATCGTTCCCCTGCTAAGAGGTTGAGATAGCTCAAAGTGATGTGCCTACGCTAACAAACCTGAGGAAGGAAGGAGATCAAATAGGCCTGGACTCGTTCATCGGATTTTCCATCCTTCGCTATGCTGCTCCACTCAAATTTAGTACTAAGTACTAACTCGCTAAAAGCGATTTATGAAAACTAGAGCAGGAATCTCAGTTATGTTCGAGTACATTATACAATCGTTGATGTTGGTAACTCAGTTTCCTATGATACGATTCTTGTACATACAGCTGAGTGCTCATAAGTATTGATATTTCTTCTAAAAAATAAGATCAAGATTGTAACCGATTATTTTTGCTCCCTCACGACCGAAAATAGTGTCCCTCTTTTATACTTATTCATGCATAGAAGAAATATTGTTGTTCTCCAGAATCAACATAATTTTTTTAAACACTGGTTCGTTGTGTCTGCAATTTCTTTTAGGACGTCCTGCAGTAAGACTTGGGTGATTAATCTAGCTGAACAACAGAATAACCACGATTAAAACCAACCTGAATCCCAATCTGCGAAATGGACCTCAGGTGTATGCCTGTGAGTGCGACAAAACCTTGTGTTCTTCCACGAACTGTTTACCAAAACCAACGAATTAAAGTCCAACGACACTATGTATGGAACTGGCATCAACGGAGGAGGAGGACAGACTCCAATTTGGGCATTGTAGATATTAAATTTTGCTTTCCGAATCTACCAAGGTAGCGAAAGCTTTGTTTTCACTTTTCAAGGTTGAAATAAAAGTTCTCCAAAATCAAAATTTTCACTCGCGTTGTACGCTTTGGACCTTCATGAACAAGTATGGTTTCGTATCAGTTATGTAAGTAATCCTCATACAAAGTTATTGTCCGATTTTGATGAAACTTCCAGGGATTGTGTGGTTGGCGTGTAGATGGTCCCCTATGAAAGTCATCACACCCGGACTGATAGAAGCAACTGCACATCTGCAAATATGAATTTCTTTGTAACAGCCATAACTTCCACGTGTTCCATCTGAATTTGATGAATTTCTCAGGCTTTGTTCAAATTGGCATGTAGATGACCCCCTTGGAAAATCAAGGCCCCCAAATTGATAGTAGCCTCTGCGCATGGGCAAACGTAAAATCCTAGAAACAGCCATAACGTCTACATTTTCCATCGGATTTCGATGAAGTTTTTCGAGATTGAATAGATTTTGATGTTGGTGGTAATCTATGAAAATCACTGGCCCCGGACTGATAGTAGCGCAAACTTGAATTTCTTCGTAACAGTCTTATTTTCAATATTTTCTCAGCGAATTAAGTGATATCTTCAGAGATTGTTCGGGTTGACGTGTAGACGGTCCCCTGCTAGAGTAGTGCAAGGCACTTAAAGATTGATATTTTGAGATAAGCTACATATCATCGGATCGTCTATAGAATCGGGTTGAGGATACGAGGAAGCTATGTGCCACACCCACTTGGCAGACGTTCTAAATACAATTAAAATGAAGGGCTCATGTCACGTTATAACTGTTGGATGGCCTCAGGTGAGAGTCAAATTTGAGGACTTTAATAGGATGAGAGATTTGGGGAGCTCGAATTATACGTTTTGGGTCTATTGACGATTTTGGATTTAAAAATGTAGTCCTTTTTCGAGCTCTCATGATACTAAATTATGTTACGGTACTTCTCTAACATACTAAATGTGGGGAATCACTTATTTTAATTAAGAATCTTACCTCAATTAACAAATTAGCACAAGCGGAGCATCCCGGAGTTTCTCTCGGGATTCTCTAGCTCAATGGGTTAATGCTACTTTCCTACCCATGGAAGGGTGGGGACCCCTTATTAATAGCCGTTGGCTAAATCCAGGACTTCACTTCACCCTGGTGGAAAGCTCGAGATATAAAAACAAAAAAACATACCATTTTTGCTTAAATTCTAGCATTATTTAAGTTGGTCAGTTTTTGGTTCAGAAACCACACTTCTTATTACAAGATTAATCTTCTGGGTTTATGAATCTGATAACACTGGTCCATTCTTAAACAATTGTAAAACCAATCTCTCTCGTATATTAAAGCTGAGTGCGTCAATGGTCGATATTATAGCCGATAACACCTGAAGAATATACAAATCCTTACCTTACATAGTATACTGGGCGGATACTAAGGTGTCTGGTCACAGTTACTGTATCCTTTCTTAGCTCACCGGGCGGTTATTGCGGTATTTGGTATCAGTAGTTATCCCTCTGTAAACCTATTACCTATAACGACCAGTTTTAGGTAAAACTCATCAATTTAACCAATGCATCATCAGATGAAACCTATTCACGCAGTAGAAAGGTAATTACGACTACCAATTATTGTTTTATCGTTCAATGGGTGTAATCAATACTTCTATCTCTCATCCGATGGGACACCCCCAGGAATGCATGCAATACTAAACAATATACTTTAAAGTATGATGTATCAAATAAATTATTATGGTAGTCAAAATTTCATTCCTCATTCGATGAGACATCTCCGAAACGGATGCAATACCAAACAATATATTATTTTGAAGTATGGTGTATCAATTAAATCATTATTGTAGTCAATAGTTTTATTCTTCATCCGATGATATATCTCCGGGAACGCATGCAACATGTTTTGAAAGTATGGTATTAAAATATTATTAGTGTATAAATCTAGCATATTTTTACATTCAAGGTATAGATACGAGGAATCTATGTGCCACATCCACTTGGCAGTAGATTTTGAACTGCAATGAGACTTTCGCGTTTTCTTCACCGATTTCTGGCGAGTGATAGTATAACATGGTTGTAGATCACTAAGAAATATTCAGGATATTGAACAGAATCAGGGTGACTTTATTCATTTCGGTCTCAGCCCAAAATACGATTCATACGCCAATATACACAAATTATCCGATCGACGAAATTTGGTTTCAAGTTATGAGTAACTGTTGAGGGAGAGTTGTCTATGGAAATAGATGAAGTTCAGAGAGGGTCAGTCTGTTTATTGAAACGAATGACTGAACAAGTTGGCACCAAACTTAGGCTGACTCATGGAGCCATCATCATAAACTTTACGGCAAACGGGGAGTTCAGGGATAAAGGGATCCCTTGCAGGATGTTTTGATATACCTACTGTATTGGTATTGATCACTTGAGAAGATTCAATCAATTACAGACGGCATCGTATCAGCTCGTCCCCTCAATACCCAACTACTCTACTCCGTCCGTATTAAATAAGTCGATGATACCCTAGTAAGGATGGAACAGTGTAATTAAGGTCCGTATAGCTTAGGCTTCAAGGAAGATCGCTGCAAAGGTTTATACCCGGGAATTGATAATGATCAAGTAACGTTCGTTTGGATGACAAGCCACGAGACATTCAGTAGTACTAAGAAAACCTTATCATTGCAGATAGGGAGGAGACCGTCCAACGGGTCTTTCAGTTAAGATAGTAGATAGTATTTGGGTTCGTGAGCTATTCATCGTGCTATGGTCTGCTTGTCTACTTATTTTACTATTCTGCATCTTAACTTTCTCAAAATGACGATTTAAGGGATTTTAATGATAAATTTGAAAAGGAATTTTGACTGCTTTTCCACCAAATTGGCCACGGTAAGCGTTATTATTATTATTTTTTTTTTTTTAATCCACCCAGGAGTAAATAGATAAATATGGGTCTCCAGGTTGAAGAAAGATAGTCTACTTTCTTTTTTTTTTTGACCGAATTCAAAACAGCGGGAGGCACGAAGGAGAAGGAATCTCGATTCGGTGTGTCATGAGATGACGATGTTTTTTTTTTTTGTATGTCTGAACGCCTCTCATTTTTGGTTTATTATTCTCAATAATAAAAATTTGGAATCGACCAAAAGGAATTTTTTCAACACCCCCCCCCCCTAAAAATTTGTTGGTTTACGTTCCAAGGTTTTGGTTTACGTTTCGCGATCCAAGAATCGAATGAAAATTTGGCCGTCCGTCCGCCGTACGCGACACTTTCCCCACTTAGCATTGACCGATTTTGATGAAAATTTGGTATTTGGGCTCCATTTGGGGTCTAGTTGTACCCCGAAGCTGTTGGTTGATGTAGATCACTTCTAAGGGTTGAAAAATAAGGGTTGAAATTTTGAAAACGCCCTAACTCAAAAAATGTCGATATACAAGTATTGTTCTTCCATCAATTTAGGTTTAGTATTGAATTTTTAGAAGTTTTAGAGACCACGAGGAGCCATGTAGGACAAATCGTTCGCTACCTACGTGAACTTAAGGGTTGGATACGATAAATCAGAAACACGAGCGTGAATCGCAAAAGAGGCCTAATCTCCGTTCAAATTTTAGCTGACTGAAATGCGATCGATGTTTTTCTTCATGTTGGTTGGTGATAACAATGACAAAGCCGTGTTCTTTGCAGACGAGTGATCTATGTAGAAAAAAATAAACCTTTATGTAATAATTTGCAGCATTTTTCATTCTGGTACCAATTGTCTGATTCTTTTTGACATGTGTCGTACCTGTATGCATAGTGGTCCCGTTTCAAACGGATTTAATTTTTAACTGTTGAAAGTATTGAGAATGAGAGGAAATAGATTAAAAACGTGTCTTGATTTCAGGAATAATGGACCGATTTGGAAGTGGAAGTACGTAACTTCTCCTGTACCTTTCCACTGAATCGTTGACAGACCATTATCGTAAATTCAAATTGTAGGTCTGCGTATAAGCTTCAAAACGAAAAATAAGAGGAAAGAGGGAAATTGTAGTGGGTCATTTGCATACGACCTGCATAAGCCTCATCAAACGTGATTAAACGTGATTGAATACTACTATTGCATGGTGATACTAATCAAACCTTGCGTATATTTCAGGCTACAGATTATCACGGCGGCGACTCACAAGCGTACCTTTCTATCAACTGAATACGTTGTAATGATTATTTTCTCCTTTTTAGCGGTTTGCCTTAATCAGTTTCGAGGTCGGTACGTTTTTCTTACCGATTTCGAGAAGAGATCACGATTCTGCGTGTTACGGGTCTACAATTATTATTATTATTATTCTTGAATGCCTGAACATCTTGAATTTTTTTATTCCGGTATCAATCTGTCAAATTTCTTCTTAAATGTGCTCTACCTATATTCGTGGTGCAAACGGCTTTCATTGTAATTTTTGACTGAATCGTTGACAAACCATTTTGTGTATGATCAAATTGAAGCTTAGCTTTCTAAATTATATTACCTATTATATAAGCTTAGATTATATAAACGACATACTTTATGAGGGGTGACTCGATAACTGGACAATGATGTGATTGGAGGGGTGAAAGGGTGAATTATAGTGTCTTATCGGTCCAGACCCAGAATCTATGCCTCATTATTTGTGTTTGAACGTGTTCGTGCATGTTCAATGTAAATAGTCCTTCCTAATATATTATGAGGAATATATAAATAGTTTTCAAAGAGAGATTACCTTTTTTCAACAAAAACGAAAGACTTTGGAACTGATGACGACAAATCACTAAAAAGGAGAAAATAATAATAAAAACTTCTTCAAATAGGTTGATAGGTAGGTATGCATTGAACCGCCGCGCTTGTCACGCCTGTTGCCATCAAGCCCAACAGCAGGTCTTGCATTATTCTGCATGTCCAAGTTGTCAATGGCAGCTCAGACACAGAGCAGACCTTGCGGGCTAAGATAAGAAATTATTTACGACAGGCATTGTCTAAGCTAGAAGGACCCAACAATATCAGGGTCACGACTGCAATATTGTCATGGTGCGGGGAAAATTCCAGGGTGTTGCGCGAGTTCTTTTTAGCCCTCTCTATTACAGTATGATTTATTCGATTTTTATTATTTTTGAATGTATTTTTTCATCGTTGAAACATCTTTCGTCTTCGAGGGGAGATCAATAAAAAAGTTAAAAATCATCGCCGTGTCTATTTGTAGATATAAACATACTTGAGAATCTTATAAACTTACTATTTTCTTTGCAGATATACTTACCGACTCTATAAACCCACATCAAGAACTTGACAGTCTACGTTCGAAGTCAGTGTAATTCAGAACACAAACATACTTGAGGTAGTTGAAGATGTCTAATCAAATAACAGTATGCTGGAACACCAACCATTCCTAGGGAGATTCACACGTGTGACCTGCTAGCTAATAGTTTTGGAAAACATATTATTATCTCAACGATACCTACTCTTATTCCTGTTTTGTGCAGCACTATCGATGCATGACAATACTAACCGGAGCATGTGAGTATGGAAGTAGAATGTACTTTTGTATGTTTGTGTCTACAGATGGGCAGAGCGGCAACTTCAATGCGTACTATCTGAATAAGTTCTTATAATTATTTTACATTTTTTAAAGGGTTTCCATCATCAGTTTTGAGGTCGGTCCGTTTTTTTTTTTGTTGGAAGGATTTTTATTTTACTTATCACTTTTTTGTTAGAAAAATTCATGTACCTCAAATGTCCATCCTTCCGGTTTCCGTGTCTTTTTTCATCAGTAGCTGCCGAGAGACAGGTATTGCACCCTACGTCCCACGAATACCGCTAGATCGCAGCAACGGCAGTGCTCATGGGACGACGAGGAGACGCATTTCGTTACCACATACGACTCTTGAGAGTACGAACTTACTATAGAACCTTCATCATTAGGATTAATACTCGTACATTTTGCCAAAAATCAATTAACATCGATCCACTGGTTCTACTTTGTTGCCCCATTCAATATTCTTCTGGTCACAGAAGTCAAATCTTCGTGATAACTGACTTCAACATTTTCCGAAGTCTACAGGTGAAGACAGATTACTTAGTACAAAGAAGCGAGTCATTCAGAAAACAGAGAGCGAACAACTTTCCCTTCCTTTCTTGTTCCAAATGAATGCCGGAACACCCGTCAGCTTCTTCAGTCCTTTTATCTTTTCAGAACAAGTGACAGCCCAGAAGAATTGAAATGGTTCTAATTAGGATTTCCTTCTCCAGTGAGCCTTTTTTCTTTCCTCTTAGTCTTTAATGATTATAATTTTCTGCCCTTCATTAACTTATAAACTGATTACCAACAATTTAGAAAGTTTTTTTCCTTTACTGGAGTAATAGTCGTGTGCTGGTGTACTCGTACTTATAGATGGGTCACCCAGCTTTATCTACCTCGCCTGAACTGGGAGGAAGGTGGGCAAGTAATGGGGAGCCGGGCCTTTTCACTCAGATATGACTTTTATATCATACTTGATGCAGAGCTTGGGATGAAATATAATTCAAAATACATCACCATTTGCAGTAAAAAATGGAATTCTAGTACGATGTTATACAACGACACTGTTCACAATCAACTTACTCTCAAATGTTCATCAATCACAATCAGGTGCATTTCAGTAATAAGACCAAAGAAATTAAATTATGAAATTATTAGTAATTTAAAATGAGAAATACTCAAAGTGGCTTCAAACACTAATTTTGCAGATAAATTTCGATTTCAGCGAACGTCTTTAAAAAAAGTTGAAACTACTTACTTAATTGCAATGAGAATTCAGAAAACATTTGATTTCTCCTCATTTTATAGAAAAACCTGAGATGTAACTCCCAGAATAAATCTATCACTCACGAGTTCCCAACTCCCATTCATGGACTACACCAACCATCCACGAATCGGTGAGTGTGCTGGTGACATCATACTGATTGATGGGTCACCCAGCTTTACCTACCTCGGCTGAAAGGTTAGAGGGTCTTGATTTGGGGCACCTTGGTTCTGAATATATTTTTGAAGCTATATGTTTAGTACGTTCCAGGAATAAGCTTCCAATTGTGGAGACATTATCACCACCATCACAACCTTGCATAAAAAACTGAACCACGTTCTCCAAAAGTGGACTAGATTGTAACCAGGAGTAACTGTTTGAATTTGTGATAATCACAAATTTCATAACATAAATGAGAACTTTTCTATATTAAATTGGTCGACAGTTAATTACAATATACGATTTTTTGTTTTTGAACTGGTTGAGGGTCGCACAATCTTCTTTTTTCTTTCTCTCCGTCCTCAGGTTTTTGTGTCATGGATGAAACGGATGTGACAATTCTCAAAGTATCCTATTGGATTACGACCAATTCGCATGTGGAAAGTCGTCATAATTTAATTACCATGTATTTCAATTGGCTTTATCCATCCATTGTTGGATATAGCTAAAAATGGCGAGGTGAGACATGTCTCTCCCCCAAAATTAAACCTAGAAAGGTAGCGTAAGTGATATTTACTCCACCACCGTAAGCTTGTGTTGATTGTGCCTAGACAGGACATGTGGTCAGGCCCCAACACCCACCTATTCATCCCTCAGCTAGTTGTGATGGTAATGTAAGAGTGAGGGGATCTTCGGACCTTGTGTATGGACACTACATAGTAACAACCAAGAAAAAAATAAAGAGTAAAGTTTACTTAACGCTTCCCTTCCTTGTAAAAATTTTCCTTATTTTCACTCGATGATTGACTTCAATTTGAAACCACAATCGCCTATTGGCTGTGCGAGAATCTTTCAAGAACCAGAAGCTCGAAAATACTGTTAAAGGTGCCAATCTCAAAAACAAACTTACATCACTACACGTTGTGAGAAGTTTGCGACCGTTTCAGTTGTTGTGTTGCACAGGCATTGTTTCGCTGTTCTTTGATTTCGGTGTTTCTTAGTTTTTCATTTTGAATTTGATTTTGCATACCATTTTTGGTGTTTTTTTCCAGTCCCCAAGTTCACATTTAGTTTATTTGATTCCTGAGTGTTCTCTTTTCAAGTTTTTCTCTTTTCGCATACTACGATAATTACATATATGTGATATTGTAAAACATAGAAACAGTGGACTCAAACCTATTTTGTAATTCATACATTTTTACCAATCAGCTTGCATACCTTTTTAAAAGTTACGCGCTTTGATAATTTTACAAATTTTAGCAAATTAGGACTTCATTTAAATAGTTTTTTTCGAAAATGAAAATACGATTTCAATCGAAATAGGGCATTTTGTGTGAATAGTAACCTTTTTTATTCTAAAATGAGCGCTATTCACCATTTTAGAGCCTATTGCGTTGACAAAAAGTTGATTTTGGCTAATGTGTAAATTTTACTCCAAGCTACCTTTAAAGGCTTATGGAAGCTCTACCTTTCCAGGGTTTAGTTGGATTTAATTTTGAAGTAAAATCCCAAGGCTGCAGTAAAATAGTGAACTGAAAACTTAGTGGATAAACAAATTATTTGGCAGTGTATTATTATTGTCATTAAATTTCATTCCAAACTTCGCATTCAAATCCAAATGTGGATGAAATACAATTAATTTGTTTGAACGAGTTGGTATTAATTTACATAATTCAATTGGCCTTTAGGTAGTAATTATTCGTTTGAGATCTTAACCCTCGTGCCTAATACAGGAGTGTGTTGGGGTAGCAGGTCTTTGTTTAAACCTTAACTATACGCGGCCTCCGCTGTTTTTGGTTTATCATTTTCAATAATGAACCTTTGGAATCGAGCTCTGGTTGGCAGAGAAACCAATACACGCGTAGGTATAGTTTCAACATCAGTGGTGTCCCCTCACTGTGAGTGAATTCTTCCACACCAATTATAATATCGTATTAAATATAATATGTTCAACATAAATGTTATATTTCCTACAAATAACTGAACTTTTCCCCTCTCACGCCAAAATATGCCTGGTATTGGCCTAGTTTTATTCTATCTATTTGGAACGTATCACATTGGGAAAATCCATAGACCTCATAACCTTTCGGCGGGCACGCGGCTGCACTGTGTGCGGAAGAACCAAACTTGTTTGAATTTTGGGAGGAAGAAGTGAAGGAGATGCACACTATTTTCGCTGGATTGGCATGCAGAGAACTCAAAAGTAAAATCCCTGTCAGTGGTATATTGATAGTTAAACATGAACATCCATGGTCCGCAGCACTGAGTGACCCCCCCAAAACCACATTTAATTTCTGATTTATATTCAAACTTTTCTTTTCAAATTCAATTTTGCCTCCATCTTTTTTTAATGGAGCAGGAATGGTCTTTTATACTTTGTAACAAGATTTTTTTCTTAAAGAAAAATCCATTTTGGACATTGGAGAATACAATACTATTTTTCAAAGTTTTGGTGTATTTTTCAGATGAAAAAATTATGTTTGACCATGTCAACGTCTGTGTTCCAAGTGTGATAGTATTTAAATCTGAATACTATCAGATTCTCCATGTTATTATTGAAGTAATATTTTTATTATTGTAAAATGTGTTTATGTTAAATGATTAGTGTTTATTTCAGTTCAAACGTCCCGAACAATAACCTTTTTTTTATCCAGAATAGTGTTTACTTCGATATAACCCCATTGCAGATGAACAAAATGAACTGTATATTTTGACCAACCGCATGTAGTGCGGAGGATAATATTTCAATAGGCTGGGCTGGAAGGTTAATGATTAATGTGTTGAGCGAATATGATAATTCAATAATCACACTACTGGAATAAATTGCTCATGTTTAATAAATATTAACATTGTTTAAAGATCCTTGAATTCTAGACGTGCCCTATAGATGCCCGTTTAAGCTAGTCAAAATTAAATAGAGAATGACTAAGCCCTAATGTGACAAAATAGCGACGGACGTAGGTAATGATTTAGCGGTGTTAGATCGCGGCTCATGATGGCGCGCTTCAACTGAGCATAAAACGAGCTGATACCTCATAAGGCTGGTCATAACGTTACGTTTTACGAGATTCAACTTGAATGCAACTCTGAGGTTAGGGGTGCTAAATAAACGAATAGCGTAAAAGACAATTTTACAGATTAGCCCCCAAGTTTGATTTTTTTTTGTCTTTTATCTTCTTATTGAAAAAAGAATCATTTTGAATATGATAAAATATATTATCAGAGCGGAGTATTATAATCCATATATAATAATGATGACAATCCACGAAAAAAGTACGTTTATGCAATTTGATGTTGAGATTTATAGTTTATCACAAATTGTTTGGTCAATCCTCGTGTACTTAGTGGTGTATGGGGGAGACAATTATAGTAAAATGCATTGCATATTCAACAGTGTAGGAATACGGAATATAGTTCAAATTACAGCGAATGGTAGAGGAAAGGGAGTGGGCTAAGTCAGAACGGTACTTCCACTCACCAAACCACTGACGATTAGAAGCGAAATGAAAATAAATAAATACAGTTGCGACCGGAGATTAATTGGTGAGAGCGATGGGGCATGCAAACATCCCAGGTAGTTTCGAACATATCCCATTTGAAATTGATCAAGCGTTTATTATGAAAGCACACCACAATCATGTTATCAGTAGATCGATCCCTGCAAGATCCTGCGAGTTTCAATTTCGATTAGGCACAAATTACAGTCATCTAATTCAGCGGAGAACTGTATCCAGCCAATTATTTGAAACATCCTTGGGGAAGAATTTGTAGAAAACATCGTAATCACCACGTGCTCCACTCATTAGTGTGGTGTTATCACCAACTGAATTCATTATCTGGATCGAGCCAAAGTAAAACCCATCAAGTAGTCAAATATACAATTATTTACTACTGCAAGCATTGTTACACAATTTATTCTCATCGGTGATCCGAATTCGGAAGGAGAGTGACATTGCTGGATATGTGTGAACGCACTTGACATTCTGTTTGACGGGTTACTCACGTTTTGATATAAAATTCCCTGGGAATATGGAATCGAACTAAATACTGTAACATTGTCCCGAGCAACGAACAACCCGAACCCAACTGACTTTTCAAGCACAGCTTCAGTTAAATATCTAATGATTCAGAAAAGTACAAAAGGAATCATTTCTTGACTATTCTTTGTCAGTAGATCATCGAGACTTTCTTACTTCATCTGCATTTACCAGCATTATTGCCTGCACATTTTGGTTTATTGTTTTCAATAATGAACCTTTGGAATCGACCATGGAAACAATTTTTTAACACCCCCTCAAAATTTGATGGTTTACGTTTCAAGGTACGTAGAATCCAAAAAACGAATAAAAATTTGGCCGTCCGTCCGCCGTACGCCGTACGCGGCACTTTTGCCACTTAGCATTGACCGATTTTGATGAAATTTGGTACGTAGGCTCCATTTGGGGTCTAGTTGTGCCCCGAAGCTTTTGGTTGAGGTAGGTCACTTCTAAGGGTTCCAAAATCAATTTTGAAATTTTGAAAACGCCCTAACTCAGAAAAATTTGATATAAGGGTATTGTTATTCCTTCAATTTAAGACTATATAGAATTTTTAGAATTTTTTGAGACCACCCGGAGCTCTAAAGGTCAAACCGTTCGCTCACTACGAGAATTTAAAGTTTGGACGGGCGATAAATCAGAAACACGAGTGTGAATCGCAAAAGAGGCCTAATCTCCGTTCAAATTATAGCTGACCGAACTGCGATCAATGTTTTTCTTCATGTTGGATGATTGGTGGCTTTGCAGACGAGTGATCTATATAGAAAAATAAAAAATAATAAACCATTGTGTAGTAATTTGCAGCGTTTTTCTTTTGATCTCATTTTTATAAATCGACTAATATCCCTACTTTGATTGAGTCAAAATAATTCGATCAAAACCACATGTCTTCGGAAATATGGCAGACTTTCGATTTCTTAACTATCAACAAATTGGCTATTTTACAGGAGATCATAATTGAAATTGACTTGACCCCTAAAATCCATTTCAAGATTTATTTCAATGCTCTTCGTCCTAAATAAAAACTCCATACGCACAGATGACAAAATATTGGAAGTTTTCCTAAATTTGACTAATTTTTAGCTTCAAAACATAAAACGTAGATTGTTGTTTTTTTTTCAATAACCAAGTAATCATGTTTTTATGACAACGGGAACACTCAATTAAGTTTATTGCTGTATTATTCAGATACAATTATGATTAAAAATATTTAAAAAATACAATAATAAACAGGGTAAAAACTGGTTCGGATTGGAAAAGAACACCTGCGATTGGAGATAGGTCTCAAGTGGAAAACGGCTCACTACCCCTGACGGAAGAGCCTACTGCTGAAGTTGATATCAAGTGCAAAAAAATGTGCAATTGGGTTGGGGGGGGGGGTGTTATCTGCTAAAAAGCAGAGCTGAAGCACTCAATTCTATAGAAATTTTGCTCCGGGCGTGCATGCACCACCAACCTCTCGATCTACCTAGATGAAGAGGACATCCAACCAGCTACACAGAGCCCATTGACAGATTCCCTCCTCCTGTGACCCACAATTTTTTTTTTTAATTTGTAGTTTTTTCCGTTTTTGAGAAAACTATGAGCGCTGAAGTTATGATTAAGGTTTCAAATAGAAGCTGATTAATGATGAAGCTGATAGATGGGCATAAATAATTGAAATTATCTTAGTTTTAAAATGATAGCTGAAAAAAAGCAAACATTTCTCGGTTTTTAGTGCACTGCTTCAGTAGCATGAGGGTTTTCAGCATTGCACATTTGGAGATGAAGTACTCTCCAAGAGCAAAACAACAAGCCCTAACAGGTCCACCAGGGGTCCTATCAATATTTTTAAAAAACCGTAGATAGGTACCCCCGCGATTGCTATGTTAGGTGTTTAAATTGACTGGGCGTCGCTATGACAGACAACGAAACCATCTGATCCACTAATAATATATTATTGTTTTAGAATCTGTTGACAAAGGCGCAAATGTCAAACTAACGATAAATATGATTCGCTAGTTTGCCATTGCTGGAAATGGTCCACTTGCAGGTTCGTAAATTACTTCCACCTGTAGTTTGAAAACGGTGCAAGACATTGAGGCAGCATATTGACGGTTGATAGGCCTTGGCAATGCCATTGTCAAGGTCGCTAGAACATATTCTTGCACGATTCCAAAGGTTCATCACTGAAAATAATAAACTGAAATTCACGAAATTCACCAATTCGATAGTCTTCTGGAGTGTAATATCAATATAAAAGGTCTACTGTTCCGTTAGATTTGTGGATTGCTCAATACTGATAATGCTGTTGATTATAATATTGAAAGAAATTGGTGTTCGTTAAAAAAAACTCGGCGCTTTGCGCCTCGGCGGGGGGCTCCGCCCCCCTGCACCCCCCGGTTTATTTCTTTTTCCATACTCTGT
The DNA here is from genome assembly GCA_009739505.2 of Apolygus lucorum. Taxonomy (NCBI): domain Eukaryota; kingdom Metazoa; phylum Arthropoda; class Insecta; order Hemiptera; family Miridae; genus Apolygus; species Apolygus lucorum. The sequence continues at coordinate 29,711,938 of CM019167.2, forward strand.
ATGAAATTATAGGAACACAGAATGTGTTTTTGCGATACTAGTCATCCGTTAAATAAAAAACAACAATAATAAATGTGGAGTTGACATCAACATGACAACCAATAAACATATCACCAGATGTTTTTTCTGTCGCTTTTTCGTGACGATTTTTTTTCGGTAGGTCATCGCAAAAACACATTCTGTGTTAAAAAAAAAAAAAAAAAAAAAACCGTCGTAGGTAAGGTACCTCCTCCTTCGCGTCTACGGCATCAACTCTGTCAACTCTGTCAAAAAAACGTAGACATTACATAGGTACTTTGCAACAAAACAACATTGAGCGGTAGCTGATCCTTCATCAGATATGCCGTGCCAATCGTGAAGTCCATCTCTTCGATTTGAATTCTACCTATAATTCTCTTCAACTTTGCTTTCAGCAAGTGGCCAACTTCATGTGTAAATTGAAATGAAGAACCTTCTAGTTTGGCACAGTAGTCAACGTTAATTGTTTATCCTGCGCCACAGCGGAAGTTTCTACGTTTCATTGAGAAAGTTTGGATGAGCAGTAGAGATTGTGCCATACTTCCGCCTTCATCGAATCTCAGCAGGGTTTTCCCAATCTCAACTTACATTTAGCCTCTCCACACTCGATATCGATGTGGTAAAACGTGTTGTTCGCCCCTTTCTATGTTCTCCTCCGATTAATATTGGATATCCTAGTACAACCCTGAAATGGTTTTCTAAATACCAAGCTGAAGTGGGCAATTGCTCAAATTGCTAGTATAATGTTCGGAACTTGAAGGGGAAGGAGAAAGAGTGCTAAAGTATTTACGTGCACGGTCTAGGTGGAGGTTATTATGAGCACAGGCACATCTGAAGTCTTATAACTACGTCCTTTCAAAAATGGAATACTAACAAGGCGCCTTGCGAGCGTATGGGTTGATATGAATGAGTGGCAAATTACGTCACATTGTTCCCCCCATCAGTGGCTCCTTGCCCTTGGCACTCTCCTCTACCATTGAGTAATGAGATGTTCCCAGTTATGTATAAATGAAATAAGTGTTATTGAGCGACTGAGAAATATTAATAAATTTGAGTTTTTGAAAGCATCGTCAATGATGAAGTTGAGTTTAATTCTCTCCGACACTCTTTCCTACGTTAATATATAAAAATATATCCATTGTTGGGTAAAGTCAAATTTTTGTGCAACTTTTGTAAAATTATACGCTTCAGAAGTGCATTGTTAGCATTCAAGTATTTCCATGTTAGTATTTCCAGAGTTAACATGGAAGTAGTAAGTCATTAATTACCGTGTTATCTTCAGGGAGCGGGATGGCGTTGGAACTACCTGTAAAAAAACAAAAGTGTCTACTGTTAGTTGTGCACAATATTATTGATGACATAGGTTTTTCGTCTAAATAAGTTTATCAAAATTAATATATCACTTCAAGATCTCATATTATACCTATATGAAGGTGATAATTTGGTACAATTTTTTTAAGCTATTGTAAAGATCACAATTCGTATGGTATGACCCATAAATCAAATAATTAAGTAAAATTAAACAGTTGGTATCGTTTAGGAATTTATTATGAACGAATCTCTACAAAGGTTGTTAATTGAGATAGTTAATTAGTTACTTGTTGACAATATGACTCAGTTCTGTTTTGCCCCCACAAGCATGCTAACCTCATGGTTCTATTTGCCATTGTGGATGGAAGAGAAACTCATAACATTACTCCAAATTACAATTAACCAAATAATTGACGTTAATAATTCAATGTAGATGAGGTAACGAATAAAATCACTCGCGATGAGATAGTGGAAACCCATTTTAATAAAAACGGAGTTGAGTAGAACGTTGTCTATTGCCACGAAAATAATGAGTTACAAGTTAAATCGATTTCGACGGTTAGGTCATCATCAGTAACAAACAATCACTGAAGGTACATCACAGAGAGCATAGCTTATAATAAAAACTATATTATAGTCACAAGTGAAAAGGAGCTTGAATCCCATTTGTCGAGATCTTTCGAGGCCTTTCACTTATGACTACCTATATAAGCTATGCTCTCTGTGATGTACCTTCAGTTATTGTTTGTTACTGATGATGACCTAACCGTCGAAATCGATTTAACTTGTAACTCATTATTTTCGTGGAAACAGACAACGTTCTACACAACTCCGTTTTTATTATGGATGAGGTAATATTACCTCATGACACTTCACTCCCCTTATGGATGAACTAATATTACTCCAAAGTCCTCTCACTCCGCTCTCTCGGTTTTCCTATCCGTAGGAGGATTTACGACTTAAGAGGTTCTACTGGGATGGGATGACCTTCAGTATGATCTTTTCATTCCATGGTATGATTTTGTGAGTCCAGCAGTGCGCTCCGGTTAGTCGAGCTTATATCTGACCTGCAAGACCTCGGAGAAGTTCTCAGTCGATAAATGATTTTAGAAGGGAAGGATAGAGTGCTAGGACAGTCCCGCGCTTCTGAGTGGATTAAGGCTCATTTTTCTTGAATCATTGACGCTTTATCAGCAAATTCGCTTGATTGAGTAAAAATTCAACCATATAGTCTACACGGAAGGACCACTAGCGCATTGTTGAAAAACAAAAATTTATAATGAATCCGATAAAATCAAAACGTATCAGTAGTATCAGACACGAGACAGTATAAATATTTTTTAACATAATGGACTGTGGATAATTTCCAGCGTTGATATATAGTAGCACACTACTACTATATTCATGATTCTTATTGATTGGAGTAACTACAGTATGTATTATCAGAATAGGACATCCAGGACGAACGGCGTGTTCATCACAACGGAAATTACGATCTTTCAGAAGTCAAGCCATATGCAACAATATTCAACAATCAACTTAGTTTTGCCGTAACTCACTTGACGATACAAGGAAGTGTATATAGAAGGGAGAGGGGGAGTTATGAAACAAAATAAACCTCTCTATAGTCTCCAGCCGAGATTGGATTTTAACCAAGTTCATTTGAATATCAATATCAAGGTTAACCGCATGTCAGGTAGATTCAATTAGGCTAGCTTGCTCCCTTTTGTGAGCGACCTCGTCTTCGCTACACCCTCTCGTATGGTGTAAAAGGCTTCTCACTGCTCGGCTTAATACCGCGACTCAATTTGAATAATGAATCAGCTGTGTACTAAAAATGGAGGGTTCCATTGCAGCAAAGGACCTCGCCGCCACGAGGGACCCACTCAACGCAGGGATGACCTTTACTTAGGCCAACTACATGATTAGTTAACCAAGTACTACACTAATGCTACAACTTTATTGTTGATTACTTATCTGTTTCTCTTCATGTCGGGAAGCTCTTAAAAGTTTAAGAGTTGATCTAGTATTATAGCTCGAAATACCAAATCTTGTAAAAACTCATTAGTCTGAGGAGCGTATCAAAGTTACGCCCACTAGACTCTCAAATTTCGATTTGTGTATTCAATCAACAAAGAGGTGGATAGAAGGATTTTGTGTTGGAAGGATCACCCTAAGTTGATAGTAGTTGAATTCTTAATGGTGAGTAAAAACCCCTAATGGGGTTTGTTACAGTAAAAAAAGGCTAACATTGTTGACAATAAGTTCTCAAGCGAGCCTCATTGACGAACGATGGGAATTATTGCTTTGAAATGAAATCGGCATGCTGTCAGTACAGTTGTGGAATACGACAATGGGGGAAGTCGTGGAGATAGAAAGTGTTAGTGACAAAGGGAGCCATACCTAGTGACGCAATATTATTGCAAAAGTTCATGAACGAACCACCGGATGCTACCCGGGGATATTGGATTGTGTGTACCAGCTTGATTAGTATGCTTCGAGTTATAAAGCCTTTTTCATTTTCATTGGGTGCCGACAAAAGTTTGTACCGATGGGATGCGGCTCACTCGGGTCCACTATTCCAACAACGTTTTCCCTCATTCAATACAGGCTCATTAATACCCCAAACTCTCGAGCATGAACATAAAAACCGCCCTCATGTCGGTCACATTCCATTAGCAAACCCTGGGGCGATTCATAAAACCCGAAACGACATACGACTATCAACGACTCTCGGTCATGAAGCTACGTTAATAAAGATGAATGTTTAGTAACAGATCATAAAATACCAATACAGTGACCATAACCTGCATAATTCGCGTATTGGTTTAGGATGCTCACAGGAGGTGTGATGCAAACAAAAGTGCAAATTAGAGAGGAAGAACAACGTTGTGTAATAGCATTCAGTACAATAGGAACGCGAATGTGTCGTCCAAGTCGACCCACGTCCTGCAAATATGAAAACGCTGCAAATTATTTCACAAAGGTCTATTATTTTTCTGTATAGACCACTCGTCTGCGAAGATTAAAGTTTTGCCATTGTCACTATTTTTTTGTTTTCCTACCAACCATAGGTACTACCTACCAACTACAATCTACTACAAACTACTTGTACACATACTGCCTTCACACCTTCACAATCGAGTTTATTTGGAAGAAATAAACGCTTCACAATCTATTCGAAGAAATAGGGAATTTCATACAGGAAATATGATTTCTGGTTGCTAAGGAAGCAAAACTGAATATAACTCGAAGAAACGAACAGCGATCGCATTTTGGTCAGATAAAATGTGAACGGAGATTAGACCTCTTTTGCGATTCACGCTCGTGAATCTGTTCTATCGAAGGAAAACCCTTAAGTTCTCGTAGGAAGCGATAAGATTGTCCTACAGAGCTCCACTTGGTCTCTAAAAATTCGAAAAATTCAATACTATCTTAAATTGGTTAAAAAACCTTTATTTCAAGCGTTTTCGAGCTAGGGTACTCTCGAAGTTTTCAACTCTTAATTTCGCCCCTTCAGAAGTGACTGACATCAACCAAAAGCTAAGCGGTACAACTAGACCACAAATGCAGCCAATATACCAAATTTCAACCGAATCAGTCCATGGTTGCTAAGAAAAGTACCGCGTTTGGCAGACGGACTGATTTTTTAAAATACGATTTTCGGATTCTACGTACCTTGAAACGTAAAACATCAAATTTTGAGGGGAGGTTAAAAAATGTTTCTTGCTCGATTCCAATGGTTCATTATTGAAAATAAAAACCAAGAGGGGATTCTCAACTTGTACTTGGTTGGTCGGATATACGAACACATCATAATCTTTCAATCAGAAGTCTATTTCCAAAATTTTTTTTACACATTCGGTTCTTCTCTGGAAGGTGCTGATTTTTGGCGGTCGTCTTAAGTCCCAGGTGTCTTCAAAAGTGACAACTTGCACTGGAATATTCAAAATGACACTACATTTTCCGGAATGCATGATACCAATACGCTCTTTCATTAGAACAACAATGTTTTCCCATCAAAGAGAAAAACATCAATCACTTAGCTTGAATCATTGTGGAGTTGTTGCTACCTATTCTGAATTAACTCAAAAATGTTTATTTTCACGATTGGTGAGTTTGCAACTAAACCACTTAAAATGATTGATAATATATGATGATAATGATTGTTTTATTATTTATCTCTACCCACCCAATAGCTTAGCTCTTTTATCTGTGAGCTTCTGTGTGCCCGAATATGGTATGATTGGAATGAAACATAGTAATTCAATTAATGAAGCGCAGCAAAAATTGTAGTAGGAACTGATCGAGACATTCGTCGTTGAGATGATGATGTTGCACAGATCTACGACTGTGTGTACGCCGGGAAGAAATAGGCTATTTTAGAACATTGTGCTCAACCTTTGAATTCCTGGAAGATTTCGATAAGAATTTTTGTATCGTGATCATTACTTTGAGAGAAAAAAAATTACCCGTGCATTGCCCCTGGAATAAATGGATTTTGCCCAAAACCGACTACTTCCAATCAGCTCATCCAAAGTACTCAAAAATGTGGGATAACATATCAGGTAGGAGATACATGAACACGTTCCTGAGAAATAACAATCCTGTGAGACCCCAATCTCTGGAGATTATAAGATCGCACTCCCACTGTACTACTAACCAGTGAGGCTATAACCTCGCGATACCACAAACTAGCGAGGCTTCAAACTCTGAAACTACAATCCCGCAACTACAGTTCCACGAGACTAAAACCCGTCAGATTACAATCTCGTTGTGCTAGAATCTAGAAAGACCTACAACCTACGAGACCAAAATCTAGAGAAACTGGAAATCGCAACCACTTGAAAGAGCAAGTCCAGCTCAACACATTCCCGTTCGAGTGAGCGAGGCGAGCGGCCATGCTAGTTTTAATTTGTAACCCCTCTCTCCTACATCTAATATATCACACAATATTCTCACGAGAAAAAAAATACCGTCCTCATATTTATTTTGACAAATTTATTGAACGTTCTTCTTTGATGTCAAATGCGTAATGAGCTGAAAGGGAACTGTCAATCTAATGACTAAATATAACCTGTGACTATAAAGTGGTCACTTTGATGAGACCACCAATACTAGAAAAATGCCTATGCTACGTTTGTCACTGATAATCAAAACTCAAATGCTCAATTTCAAAGAAAATTCATATTATTTTCACCTTTCAATTCGATGTTCTCACGGAAGTCCAAGTTCATCCTGATCGGTTATCGATCTGATGCAGATATTTTCGACTCTAACTAGGTGGGTGTATCAATTGATTCGAGAGCATTGTTTAATGTCCCAACTTTGCTGGAAACTTCGGTAATTCCATTAGTTCTTATCAACAGAAATGAAGAAGGGAGGGAGGAAAATCAGTCTTTAATTAAAGAAAATTTCATCAGTCACAATCTCTTACAGCAATTTTGTATATAAGAAAGAGGTAAGGGCGAGGAAAGGAGTTGGTAGAACTAACTCAGTTTGATGACCATAATGCGCCTCGTTAATGAATTGAATTACGATAAAACTTCAGCAGTTTTCGATGATCGAATACTCCCTTCGTTATTCATTACCCAAACCGTTCCGCTAATCTCCACCAGCCGAGATAAGCTGTTCAATGGCTTGTAAAGAAATTACTCAAGTTTTGGAACTGATACGCGTTATCTCTTTTCTTCTCTTAAAAATTTCAAGGTCCAATTCTTGAGATGATTAGGTTATTATAGTTTGGTACTTTGGATCAACATACATAAAACTAATTTCCCTGTCTGACTTTATGTATTTTGATCAAGTCACAAGAAATCCTCATCCTGCTTCTTCCAGAAAACATATTTATCACATGTTGGATACGAGCGGATCAGGGCCATCTTTAAATAATTTTTTCATCTCGCCGGCGAGGTTATCAAGCTACTAGACTTCAGATCCAGTCACTCTGATTCTCGCTGAGAGAAACTGAGAGAGGAGCCGGAGAGCCTGAGTTTGTGGATCGTATTATTGTAGAGAAAGGCTAATAGCCGGACGAACAAGGTTTGGCGAGCAAGATGAAGGGGTGAGAATACGGAAAAATTAAAACTGAAGACGATTTGAAAAACGCTGCTAATTATAATATAATTATTATAATTAATTATAATAATAATAATTAATTAATTATAATAATAATAATTATATAATATAATTATATTATAATAATAACCCAAAATAATAAACGTTAGTGATATTATCACTAACGTTTATTATTTTGGGTTATTATTTTTCACAATGAACCCTTGGAATCGACCAAGAAGAAAAAGGTAACCCCTCCTCAAAATTGGTTGGTTTACGTTTCAAGGTACAAATCGAATACAAATTTTGCCGTCCGCCATCGGCCGTCCGCGGTACGCCGTACGCGGCACTTTCCTTAGTTTCCATGGACCGATTTTCATGACATTTGGTGTATGAGCTCCTTTTGAGGTCTAGTTGTTCCTCCAAAATTTTGGTTGATGTTTGTTTGTTAACTTCTAAAGGTTGAAAAACAAGGGTTGAAATTTTGAAAACGCCCTAGCTCAAAAACTTTTGATAAAGATATTGTTTTTTCATCGATTTAAAATAGCATCGAATTTTTGGAATCAAATGAGACCACGTGAAGCTCTGTAGAACCGACCGTTCGCTCCCTACGAGAACTTACGGGTTAGAATTACGATAAATCAGAAACACGAGTGTGAATCGCAAAAGATGCCAAATAGTAGTCGAAATTTCAGCTGACAAAATACGACCATAATTCATTTGTTCGAGTTAACTCCATTCAAGCTGGCTTTAATTCTGAATAATGTACTTTTTCCTTCGAATGTCGCATCTCGCCGACAAGTTAGGACTATAAACTACTCAAACCTATTTATCTATTGATTGGTAGGGATGAATTCGAACAGTTTCAGGATACAGTTTCGGTAAACACCGGGTACGTTCTTTTTCTTGCAAGCGTGAGGAAGAGTTGCTGGAATGATGAGGCGTGGGATGTCAATTCGGCTGTTACGCTAATGTGATGTTTGGGGAAGTCGTAGGGGTGATTTCACACGTGTGCTGATTGACTGACGCCTCGCGGAGTACGTACTTTTTTTTATTCGATGTTCATATTCTACATCCCTCGAAACGTGAAGCGACACATTTTAAGGGGAGCGAAAACTTTTTTTATTCTTGCTCGATTTAGAATGATAACTCAAAATAAATATCACTTTTGCTGACGCAAGGCTGACAAGGTGAGTCAAGCGTTGAGGTCGTATGGTATGTGTCACATGCAAGCTGCCATGTGCTATCCAAGACAAAGCTTATTCTACACTGATGAGTTAGCCTGGACGTCATGGTATTTACAATGATATATGTATAGATTTCCAAATTCAGTCAAATTTTCCAAATTTCCCCGACTGATTAGTAATCATGATGAATCGCTGGACCCTATGATGAAGTTCGGCACTCGCGTTTACTAGTTTTTCAATGGACCATTTCCATGGGTTCTGATCGGCAAAATTCTTTCATATTTTGATCAAATTGTGCTACTTACCTTATTTGCACGCTGTAAAAATGTCAACTACCTCAATTCAATGTCATAGGTAAAACACTATTATTCGAACGCGACGAGTACACCACGGTCGGGACCTGCATTTTCCATTTGGTCTGATAAGAGTAGGGGAAGGACGTGTACCTTGGGCAGCATGTACCTTGAGCAACTTTTCATTACTCAGACCCTCGATGAGAGAAATGTTGAAAGATCGTGCCAAAATGTTGCTTTTATGATGGCAAGACTGCTCTCGAACAGTGGAGCGCTTTGCGTCGATTGTAGAGGATGTACGCTGTCCAGTTAGTTTTTGCCCTCCCATTTTGGGTAACTAACCTCTGTGCTTCGAGGTTTCCCAGCGACCTGGTAAGTGTTTATAAATAATATTTTTGGTGGATTCAGAAGCTGTGGGGTGTGGTCTTCAACGAGATCTATCGATTTTTGTGTTTGGTTTTCATGGTTTGAATTGAGAGGTCAAAATGTTCTCTAAGTCCTTTCTGTGTACCTTGAGCAGCTGAAGAACGTGTACCTTGGGCAACAAGTAGGGGTTGCTCAAGGTACAAACCACTCGATTTCCTGTACATTCTGGTAACAGATTTCACTTAAGAAAACGTCTGCTGATGATGAGTAAAAAAGTCAAGCTTACCAAGAAGCTGAATTTTGGCTGTGGGGAATTTGGATATGTGGAGTTCTGGCGGAGAGCTTGATGGAAATTCGGACTATCTAGAAAGGGAAATGGTAGGAGAGACAACCGAGGAATGGATTGGAGGAAAGTGGGATTTCACCAACGTGGTGGTCAACGTTAACAAAAGGGTTTTGGTCTCTTTTTCTACACAGAACCTTGCCAAATTTTACGTCTGTCCGGTTCTAGAAGCCGACAGTGACAAGTGACAGTGAAATTGTTGAGGAAAAAAAGTAAAACTTTCCATATTGACATGACATGTCACTATGGAAAAAACATTGTTTTCCGAGGGAGGGTTCGGGACATCATAAAATTTTTGCCTCAGCCTATTTTTAACCGATGAGGCGGGATACATTTCAATGTTTCTTTTGCGGGGTTCGACCTTCATTAATTTTATGATTTTTTGTAATTTTCGCTAAACTCCTTGGTAACTATACCAAGTGTTCGCGTTCTGAAATTATTAATAGTGTGAAGTCGTTATTTTTATACTTTAGTATTTTCAAAACATATTTTCCAAGGAAAAAGTTTGTTTTACGTCTTATGTGGGCTCGTGAATAAGTTACTGCAACCCTACTCTAAACAAATGTTTGATGAAAAATTATACTTTTATAAATGATATGTTTCCAGAGAGTTAGAGTACTACTTACCTATCGTGTTTTTTTATATTTTTCACCCATTTCTTTATTTGTTTGAAACAATAAAAATGGGTGCCCAAGGTACAATCAATGTTGCTCAAGGTACAATCCAAGATTGTACCTTGGGCAAAAATCCACTTTTTACAAAGTCAGTTTTAATGCATCAACCATGGGAAATTTTTTTAATTTTCAGAGGTATTCTGAAAGCCAATGAGATAGAGCATTGATATACCTTGAAAAAACTCCAAAAAAACGACGTGAACCACCCCAAATTTAGCAATGAAGAAAATCTGCCCAAGGTACACGTCCTTCCCCTACTGTGGGGTATTTATTCGTCCAACCGTTATTATGAACAATGACAAATAAATCAAAGAACATTGAAAATAATAAATAAAAAACTGTTAGTTTCTTTTAAGAACTATTTGCAAATAAATTAATTTTATACATAATTTTTTAAATTAATTGAACTTAATTGGCAAGTAGCAAACTCGTAAAAAAATGAATATTTAGATTACAAAAAATGAAATGAAAACAAACGTGTTACAGAATAAAAAAGTTGGATATGATCACAACTGCAACATTTCCAGATGCAACGAGTTTCCCACTTGCGAATTTATTCATTTGGAGGGAGCGAAAAAAGTTTAGCCTCCCAAATTACTGAAGTATTTTGATGTCCAGATATCTCAGATGGGTAACTACCGCCTTGAAATTACTTTGAAGTTCATTGAAATAAGTAATTGAGAAAAAAAGCGGCTGCATGTCGCACATGCCATACGTCCGCAAATGGTTAAGGATTCCGAGCCTTTTTAAGACGTCCCACAGTAAGACTTGGGCGTCCTTATGCGATCGATCAGGGGTGAAGGAGGACAACACTCAACAGAAAAAAATACCGCACAGTAATCCGTTTTAGACCATTCTGAATCCCAATCCGCGAAAAAACCATAGGTGTATGTTTGTGTGTGTGTATGTAGGTGTATGTGTGTGTGTGACAAAATCTGGTGTGGTATGCCCAGGCCTTAGTTCTCAACTGATTTGCCTGGTCCTTTTTTTGTCAGACGTGGAAAACTATCTAGTTGTGCACTATCGCGCCGGAATTTTGAAATTTGCTTTTTAAGGAGGGAAAGGGGGGGTTAATGCTTAAAAAACGTGCGTTTGCGGGTATAATCTTGTATCTTTGCCCAGGCCTCAATTTCCAACCGATTTGCGTGTTTTTTTTTTTTTTTTGTTTGACTCAAATAACTTCCGAGTTGTACATGATTTTACCAGAGTACCAAAATTCGCGAGGGGAGGGGATGAGTGGGGGGTTAATATTCATAAAATATCCGATTTTTCAATATTTCGGTTCCTTTACTGCTTACTAATTGTACCCAGCTTTAAAATTGAGGAAAAATTCTCATAAAACCTCCGGATTTTCATGAATTATTCTCTCTACCACCATGGAACTTATAGTGGTGCCACCATGGTGCCAGGACACCATAAACCGCATATTTCGTTTATTTATTTTATTATTATTTTTTTTTTTTGTGTGTTTCGCTTTGAATACGGATGTGAACCTCGACGGACTGCCTACCAAAAAAAATCGATGGCACTGGTAGAGCATCATTTAGAACGCGACAAGTCAGGACCGGCATTTTCCATTTGATGAGACGAGAGTACTGTGGGATATATATCCGTCAAACTGGTGAAACTATGACAAATTAAAGAGCATTAAAAGTAATAAATAGGATCTGTTAGTTTCTTGAAAGAAATATCTGAAAATGAAAAAAGTTCCCAAGACCGACGTGTTTGAAATAAAATAAAATAAATTAATTAAACTTCATCGGCATGTAGCAAACTGGTGAAAATAAATATTTAGATTAGATATGCCACAAATACAGAGGTTTTGGCAGTATATGATTGACTGATTGAATAAAACAGTTGAAAAACAAACAATTATGATCTCAACTGCAACATTCCCAGCTGCAACGAGTTTCCCATTAGGCAATTTATTCATGTGGAGGGAGCGGAAAAAGTTTTGCCGCCCGAATTATTGAAGCATTTTGTTGCCTAAGTATCTCAGATATGAAAAAAAACTGCTCAGAATGTACCTAGAAGTTTGTAGGAATAAGTAATTGAGGATAAAGGCGGCTGCATCTCACACCTTTTGCCGTACGTCCGGAAAAGGTTAAGGATTCCGAGCCTTTGTGGTCCTTAAATGCTAAAAAGGCACAACCAACGGCCGTCTGCTGGTTTAACGAACCGGTTCTCATGAGATCACAAAAGTTAAGGCCAGTCGGCCCGGGAGATTTTCTGGATTGGTGACTGCTCGAGGTCGGTATCGCAGGTCTTGATATTGATCCGTTTCGGGTGAACCCCGTTCCACTTAAGCATATGAGGCAATGAGTAGCTATGAGCGAAAGCCCATGGTTAGAAGCAACATTTTTTATTGAGAGACTGAGAAATTTTAATATTTTTGAGTTTTTGGAAGCAACAGCAATGATGAAGTTGGCTTTCATGCTTTCCAAAAGTATGTCCTGGTCAATATACTGATTGTGAGATAAACTACATTTCTTTAGCGGCTTTTGAAAAATTGTAAGCCTCAGAGGCGCATTGTTTAGTATTGGTGATGTAGGTAGTGAATCCATGTTGGAGTTTCAGGGTCAAAGGTTCAACTCCTTTACTTTCAATTGAACATGTAGATAATAAATATGAGAAATATTTATCCGTAGTACCCCATACCCAATACATGAGTATTTTGAACTTTTTATGACAAATACAATGATTTAGACGTGAAACAACTGGATCTCCTTACTCCTGTGATTATGACCTTGTTTATGATGGACCGGTAACCTGTGCTGGAAGAAAAGAAGGAGGAACATAACCTAACTTTCCGAATGCGTAAATTAATGTACCTACATTTTCTTAAAAAGGGGGGCAGCCAAGCTGGGTAGGATCTTCGAAATTTTCTTTGTTAATGATTCTTATCAACAGAATGAACAATAGCGCCTAGGAGAACATTGGCCATCAATTCAGAAGTCTTTGACTCAGGGCTCGAGAAAGAGTTTTTTTTTTCAAGAGTTGTCAAGCACCGGTGGTGCTTTCCGAATTGAATTACTTTGTATGATACGACATGGAACGGTCCTTCCTCATCCCCCATCTCTTTTATGAATGGAGTTCGATAGGTGATTTGGGTGAACCGGTGATAGATGGCCGGAATGTGAAAGGATCACCATTGGGTAAAGAGGGGATGTTAGGACGTTGAAGGGGTTGCTGCAGTAGACACACGGCGGAGAGGGGTTGTTCCCGGTAGAGGTTATGTAGCCCTTCACTACCTAACCGCTTTCCTCTACGTCCATATCTGACTACGTCCCTTCTCCACCATCTGCACTGCAACTACGTGTGTTGGGTATATAATAATGATGGGGCAGGGGTCCCACCCCTACGTTCCTGTACCAAAATGTTCTGTCAACATCTGAGCCCCCTTCCTATCCATATCTTTATTCTGGGAGATACCGTCACCGTCTGAACTTTTATGTCAACACACTGTATTATCTTCATCTATAGTAGGCCAGGTGATTTTAGACTGTGAGTGTCAAAACTTTCGTTAGATAGTAGAGGTCACGTTGATAACACAGAACAATAGACGTGACAAAGCCTCGCTATTGTGTGAGTGAGTTGTCGTGGACTGCACGAAACACTGCAGGTACATCATTGCATTCTACATTGAGAACAATCAAGAAGTTCTGTGTTTCTTCACCAAGGTTGTCATGCTGTTTTAGGACAATCGCTTATCACCGCTATTTGATTATTTGAACAATGTAAATCCAATTTACATGCTGATGCAAAATTTCCAGGTTGTACTTTCACATCACCGTGCATTTATGGTCAGAACTAATACGTATGTTTAACGACCGAATTTTCCGGTTAGTAGGATTAGTTAAACGTCTGCCTAGTGGGTTTGGCACATTGCTTCCTCGAATCCATAACTCGATTGTATAAATAATCCTTATTTCTAATTACCTTGCACTAACCTCATAGGGGACCATCTACACATCAACCCGCACAATCTCTGAATATTGTTGGAAAATGTAGAAGTTATGGCTGTTACAAGGATTTCACGTTTGCGCATGCGCAGCGGCTACTATCAGTCCGGGGGTGATGATTATCATAAGAGACCATCTTTTTCTTATTCTTCTTTTTTTTTTTTTGGTTTACCTAATGTTAATTTGAACATTGAGTAAAACTTTGAGTCAACAACAATGGAACTTGTCTCAATTCAATATATTTTTTATTGCTAGCATACGGTAAGTATAGAACAATCGTCAAATATTTAAATTAGGTTTTTTTTCTTTTTTTTCTTTATTTGGCATTACATTTTGTATACAGCCATAATGATATTCATTTTATGTCAGTATTCATACATTAATGTTACAATTTGACAAAAATTTAAACATTTCCTTGTATATCAGTACATTTCTAGATGATAACATTGACAGATATTCTATATTTACGTCGGTTCTATTTGCCACTGTATTAGGGTAAGGGCACCAGTCATTGGCCACTTAACAACGTTTATCTTCATACCCGCTTTATTTTTGATGGTATTTGTTTCTTTCCTGGTATTTTAGGAAGCTAAACATCGAAATATTACGATACAATAACAATTTCAAACAAATAAAAGATCTAGTAAATATTTTTTTCAATTAGTTTCGTAAAATCCGTTTTCCCCCAGTCATTGGCCGGGAGTTCCTAATATTGGCCGGGAGTTCCTAATATTGTCCACCTTGTCCCCAGTCATTGGCCACCCTGTATTCATCGTTTTCTGCTCCACGGTGACGGAAAACTTCACAATTTTTTTCCGGCAGGTAGGTGAGAAAGCCCTATAGATCCACAGATCGAGTTGGATCTCGTAAGATACCTTGAAGGGTCCACGTTTTCGAGATTATGTGGGATCCCCCACTAAAAAAAAAACACCTCCTTTTCTCTCACGCTGAAAGCTCAGCCTAGAACCGTTTAACTCATTACATCTGGCTGTGTCGTATACCGCTTCATTAGTACCAGATAGGGGGACGGACCAGGTGCTCCCTTCTGTCTCTGTACCGTTCTAACCATGTCGTCCTTGTGAGGATACTCTCTGTGTACTCTCATACACTGCCACAAGACTCCAGCTCCTTTCACCATCCAGCATCTTGCTGACAACAGTTTCTGGTGTTGAACTTTGGGGAGCTAACCACAGTTCTTCTAGCAGCTGATTTCTTTCAACCATGTATATGATACATTTGAAAAACCATCTTCTCCCTTCTGGCAGTGCAGGCATGTTGGGACAGTTAAACCTTTCCCATTTTATGCAGATAGGCATAAAACAGTCCATGTCCTGTGAAGAAACTGTGTAAGGAAAAAGTTCAGTCCTTCATGCTTCCTGTCTATCCATGTCTCAATGTTTGGCACTAGCCGTGCAGACCACTGTTCTGCCACATCAGCATAATTCTACAAGAAAATAGTCCTCATGCATTTCCAAATCGTAGGAAACCATCGTATGATGCATTCCACAGTTGAGGACCAAGTACATATCCATGAGCAGCCCCTGATATGATAATATTAGGAGACATGATGCAGGAGATATTATCTTTCGTTCTTACCCCTTGAGCAGTCTCCTATGTCTGTTCTCAAATGTTTTCACAAATTTTCATGACCTAAAAGGTCGGCTGACCAGAACCAAACGTGGAATTTTTAGGTAATGAAACGAAGAACTGCATACAAACTTAACTGAGAACTGACAAGAACAGAACGAAGGCACGTTTTGGTTGAGGCTATGCATTGGAGAGTTAACTAAAATTCATTTACCATTCCAAGATCTAAGAAGAATGGAACCAATCAAACGTATTTTCTTACGTTTACCTGGAATCATTTTAGTGCCAGAAATAATAGCTTCTTGACTAAAACTTATTCATAGTAGATCTGGAGATAAATATAAGAGTGCTTCTATAAATAAAATTTTTATTTACTATAAATAAAACCATTTATATAAGCATTTTTGGTAGTTAAAACCATCTGGCCAATGATTGGGGTAGGAAAAATTCGCATCATTTCAGTCATTGGCCACCCGGCCAATAACTGGAGGAATCACCCTTGCTATCATCCAGTTATTGGCCGGCCTTATATTTTCCATAGTTTGTTAAAATTCCATGTCCTGGTGGCAGAAATTAACTAATAATTTACTAGTGACCATGCAAACACACGAAAAACTTCATCAAATTTGAAAATACCCACATCAAACCCTTAAGAATGAGTTGGGGTATGCTTATCGTTTTCGTAAGAAACAGGTGTGATGATCATAATTCTTGGACCTTCACCACTTAAAATGAGTTTCGACGGTTTATATAGGGCTTCACTGTAACTTTCAAGATTCAACTGCCTTCTAGAACAGACACTTGAATGAGGAAAACATTCAAAATGATCCAAGAGAGAATTGTGTGGTAAAAAACTAACTTGAAAAACTAGGTGGCCAATGACTGGGGGGTGGCCAATGATTGGTGCCTTTACCCTAATTAGGTTATAATCTGATAATTTAAGGTATTTTGCCACTGTATTAATTTTGCTATTTGCCACTGTATTAATTAGGTTATAATCTGATAATTTAAGGTATATATCAAGAAGTAAATAAAAAGCATTAACATTGAGAAAAACTAAAAAGACATGAAACAGGAACATGATTATGTGGATTAGGAATTTATGTAATCAGACTGTCTAGGAACTAAGGCATGTATGAAACGCAATCGCACCGGCCAGGGTGTCCCGACCAGCCCGGACCCACCCACCACGGCGGCTGACGGGGCTACCAACCTGTTTTTGGAGAGGCAGCCCTGACGAACAGCGCGGTCTACTATAGAGGGAGACCACCCATCCCCAAGAAGCACCAAGGGGGCCGCCCCCATGCCGGCCAAGAACCCTGGGCCAACGCCCGAAAGCATTCATCACAGTGGCTACACACGTACACACATACATATAAACACAATCACAATCATTCCCGATATCTCTGACGAGGTATAAAATCACAGTCAGTCTAAGATCACAAGTTGACTATAACTAGATTACTAAACATGAAATAATAAAAATTTTAGCAAGCGAGAGTACTAAGTATATTCCTCTGCAGATCGAAAAAAAATAGAATGATAACACTATTTTGAATAAATAGGTAACAGTTAAAACATAGCAGGATAATATTTTCCACACTTTCTATTTACATTACAACATCAATTAACTATTTATTTAATGTAGTGCCACAATTTTCAATTACTTAGTTTGGTAACTAAAATCGATAAAATCATCAACTTAACTATGAAATCTTAAATCGGCCAGGGTTTTTCATGAGTCGTAGTGCCACGGGGTAAGTTAAGGTAAGGTATATCGTACGTCTGACAATACTAGCTTAACATGCACAGTTCCGAGAGCAAGTCCTAGGAAGACATCACCTTTCTCGTCCCTAGTAACCAGTAAATCGTGATAACTCTTATCGATTGAGGTCGAAGACTACAGTACTTTCCAGTAGTAGTAGTAAATCTTGTACCCCAATACTCGAAACTTGCGTTTCTTCCAAAATATGATTTGTTGTGGCCTTTGAGTAACAAAACGCAATAGAGTACCACTGAGTGAATCAGAGTTATAAATAGGTATTGCCCGTGGCACATAAACAAGTTGGTTGCTAATTTTGTGAATATTTATAACAAACCATACAAGTTAGGTACATGCAAGTAAACAAATGTAGGTACACGGTTCGGAAAACGGAACGACATTAATGACAAGACAAACTGCAGTCAATTTGGATCGATACCAATATGGTTTATGAACATAAGTGTGAACAGGAGTCTTAACCGAGTCGTATTTAACACTACTGTTGATATAATGATATTGGACCTATGATGGTGAGTGAGAACTTCATAGCTTAGCTGCTTGAGCGGAGAGGTCATGGCTTCAATTTGATAGCAGCGCCGGAACCACGATAACTAATGTTCAGGCTGCCCAACCGAGAGCAATTTAATTAAGACAGTGTCTGTAACTTACAACTTCCCTCATAACACAAGTGAGAAACAATTTGATAAATTCCAACCCTTTCCCAAAGTGCACTAAAAACTTTTTAGCATTGAAGTTTACAGAAGCGTCTCGACCCTTCATATTTTTCCTGCCATCTCACCGGCAAACCTCGCTCAACCTCCTCCTTTTAATTTTGATACTCCAGGGGCGTTCGTTCTGAACGTTCCATCGACAGTGTATCTCAACACCAACAGTAAAGCACTTCTAAAGGAAAATCTAGTTAAGAGAGGACAAATGAAATATACTTTAAGTAGTAGAGGCCGCAACCTGACGCATTATTGAACCGCATTTGAACGTACGGCGGCTTGAAATGGCTGAGATCGTGAAATATCACTTCGTATAGTCCTCGGAGGCAACATTTTACAAAACCAGTAAAGATCGAAATCGAAGAACTGAAGAGAAAAAAATAAAAAAACAAGATGGAAAAGATTGGGTTTTCCCTGTTTTTGTTTGATAGATCTGTTCATAGGTTTTCTCTCAGATAAAACGATTTCGAGAAAACCAACGAGGGGACTTCGGGGAGGGGACGGCAATCCGAACAGCCAATCAGCGAGCGATTCTGCTTTACGTTGAAGAGGTTCGTTTTCCCGGTTATTTTTTGAAATCATAAATTTTGAATGTCTCCCAGAAATAACAGGGGACTTATTTTCCAAAATCAATCCGATTTTCCTCTATCCCACACCATTAACTATTCAGGAAATATGCAAACGGAATTCTGGGAAATTCCTCATTAAGCAAACGGTTTAGTAAAAAACAGAAACTGCCGGTATTTCGAAAGTTTTCTAGCTAAGGCTTTTTGAAAATGTTTTTCCCCACGTTTTGTACCACAAACGTGGCCTAAAATAACCAAAAGCCGCAGAACTAGACCACAAATGGGGCCGACATACGGAATGTCACAAAAATTGGTCCATAGGAACTGGACAATGTGCCGCGTACGTTGTAGGGCCGACGGACTGACAATTTTTCATTCGATTATGGGATTCTTTATACCTTGAAACTTAAAATAATAAATTTTCCTACCTCATCATTATCTGAAATAATAAACATGTTATATTTGGTTCCTCCTCCCGAATCTGACCTTCCTCTTCGTCGGAAGACATGGTATTTGCAAAGGAACAACACTTCCTAATTCTGAACAAATTTTATTACCTAAACGAACGGAACTATTTCAGAAACAGAACTCGAGTTAGCGATATTCCCCCTTGGTGTTTACTACAAATTGATATCAAAATGATCACAAGGACACCTCGAAGGTTCACTCAGTCGAGCTACTCTCTAGAGGATGGCTTAACAGGTGCCCCCTCTCCTCTAAATAGTTTGAAAACCTGTCGCAAGGGGATTTGTGAGCAGCTAGTGACGACAGTACTGTGTTTCTCGAGTTTAAAATAACAATGTCAGTAAATCTAATGATAATGCTAGTAAAATCTGATAAAATTAGGGTTTGTGTAATCGTTTTCATCAATCCATCACAAACAAATTCAATATTGCTTTTTATTTATGAAAAAAAATACCATCATAATAAAATTGTAGCCTGGGGCATTCTTACTAAAACTTGCTGAAAGTATCCAAAAGTTTTGGAGCACAACTAGACGCCAATTGGAGCACACACAAAACGAAAAATTGGTTAATCATATTTTCAGATCATACGTACCTCGACACGTAAAACATCAAATTTTGAGGGGATTGAATAAATTGTTCCGAAAAGGTGGCACCGATTAAGAGACAGAAATTTACGGTGTCTACGCTGGTTTGTTTACCCTCTGCAGGTGTCGTTCGCACCACCTACCGCAGGTGCGAGATTCGGGCAGTGATCAAGTTCCTCACTTTGCGCCAAATTCTATTTCTATAGTGACTGGGGACGAGACTTGGGTATGCCACTATACCCCTGAGTCCAAACGACAGTCCCTACAGTGGCGCCATACCCACTCCCCCAGTGCCAAAGAATTCAAGGTGCAATTTTCGGAACGCAAAATCATGGCATCTGTGTTCTGGGACAGGAAGGGAGTGTTATTGGTTGATTTCATGGTCAGAGGGACCACCATCAACGCCGATGCCTATTGTGAAACCTTAACAAAATTGAAAAAAAAATTAAGGACAAAAGGAGGGGAATGCTGACTCGAGGCTCACCCTCCTTCATGACAACGCCAGGCCCCCAACCGCGCGTGTGACCCAGGACCTCCTTGTGAGATTTGGATGGGATATCATTAACCACCCACCATATTCCCCTGACCTGGCGCCCTCGGATTTTCATCTGTTCACAAAACTGAAGGAGTTACTGGGTGGTAAACGGTTTTCCAGCGACGAGGAGGTCAAGGAGACTGTGGAGAAGTGGCTGTTGGAGGTGGAGTGGAGCGTCTATGACGAAAGCATAAAAAAGCTTGTGCCTAGGATGCAGAAGTGTGTGGAACTTGCCGGGGACTATGTTGAAGAATAAAGGATTAAATTTTGAACATATCCTGAAAATTTCATTAAAATATATGCATTTTTCTAATTTTAACAGCATTTGTCCCCTTTTTTTCCGGACGTCCCTCGTAATTCGCAACGCATGTGCCTCCGATTCCGGTCCTGTTAATCTTTTTCACTCAATTTTGCAAAAGGAAAGTTGAGATTTTAATTGGAGTTCGTCATAAATAAGGGTACTGGGGGGTATTTTCTTCGGGGTCAAAGAGGAAGCTGTTTCAAACGTGTTTGTGATAAGTGGAAAACATTTGATTTCCGTGAATGGAAATGATACCAACGGAAAAAGAAAATCATCCCACAATGTGAGTACAAAACTACCTTTTGATGAGTAGCTCGGGGCAGGACTTTGCAGGTTCTATCATTTTATGAAAATTAAATTTAAATTTTAAAAGAAATTGAACTTGCAGGAACTCACCTGTTTGAACCTGCGGGAACATCACCTCACCTACCCTATTCCCTTATTATCTTCTTTTGGTTTATTATTTCAATAATGAAACTTTGGAATGGATCAAGAAAAATAAAATTACCCCTTATTGAACCGACGCAATATTTTCTCGATCGTCAAATATCATGTTAGCGTACCTACTAATTACTAATTGAGGACACAAAGATGATACAAGAATATTATTTACAACCAATTTTCAAAAAATATCTATGGTTTCTTACCGTCTGAGTATCGCAAGTCACTTGAAACGTAACAACGTGTTTTGTTAACAGGAAGATAGGTACCTAATGTTTTCCAGATAAAACGTAAATGCACGCCGAAGGATTGATCGAAAAAGCGAGCATTCTACGAAAAACGATAAATTCCGTCGATTGAGAGCTCTGCTTGTGGATAGCAGCAGACCATCCCGCCAACCTCCTGGTTTTTTTGGTTGTGATTGAGTCTCAGGCACTCTAATTTTTTTTTTTCAATTTAAGGTTTTAGCAAGGTTTTTCAATTTAGTCCCTGACGGACGTACCATGCATTTTATGATATGAGGCATGACGCTTACTATAATTACCAATAATTATATCACGAAAATCGATATCGTGACCTCCTACCAAACATATCTTCCAATAAACCGCAGGTTTGCCTCGAGAGCCAGCTGTCCAAACTTAACGGCCAATAGTATAGGTTCCAGCTTTTCTCCTTCTCCCCATCTCTCTTGTATCTAGACATGACTAACGATAATATTGTAGTTGTTCTTTCCAGGTAAAACCATATCCCAAAAATCACTATTGATAATAATCCGATAAGTTTCTCCGACTTTTGCTAGTATCTTGGCCTTCTTTTCAATAATAACTATCTTGGCGTCCATATGTGACTAATATCTGTTGTAGGATGTTTATCACAGTAGCAAGGATAAAGAGAGTGCTCAGTTCATTAGTATTCCTGATTATTGATTATGGATGCACGGCGTACATGAATCTTGACAGCACTCTAACCACCAAAGTGCAAAGAGTTCTGAATGCCTATGTGCGTTTCATATTTCAAATTCCTAGGCACTCTCACAAATCACCATACTTTACCAAACTGAAATGGATGTAAGTAGCATAGAGCCGCCAATATTCCATAGGAATCATGATGCACTATGTTTACTATAATCGAGTCCCTGACTACAATAAAATCATGTTTTTGAAGAGGACTGACTATCAAAGTAGACGAGGTAGAGGTGTTGAGATGGATCCAGATATTCCTGAACACAGAAAAATAATAAACCTTAGTATAATAATTTGCAGCGTTTTCCCCCACGTCCCTCTTGTGTGTCGTCAAACAGATACATAAAACCAATGTGATGTTTTTCATTGACGGAAACGTTCCAAAAAATTGGAATATCATCGATATAGCTTCGGTCATCTGATAAATCGTTAATGAATCAAATCGAATGAACATTCGTAATGAAGTAGCGGTAGATTGAGTGATGTAGGTTCAATAATGCGCCAGGTTGCGGCCTCTCCTATTTAAAGTATATTTAATTTGTCCTCTCTTAACTAGATTTTTCTTTAGAAGTGCTTTACTGCTGGTGTTGAGATACACTTTCGATGGAACGTTCAGAACGAACGCCCCTGGAGTATCAAAATTAAAAGGAGGAGGTTGTCACTATTTCGACGAGTTGAACTAGAACTAGCATCTAAAGTATTTATTTGAGGCATAACATCTATTAAGAGCTTTCCCAGGAATGGGGATATGGAATATTTTTGGAATCAGTGTGAAATTTGATGAGGTAGGGTGAGAAAAATCACATCGAGTCGGTGAAAATACGAGAAAGTATCCCATCTCCACGACATAAAGAATCATCTAGATGATGAGTGTTAGGAAGGTTATCGATTCAGAATGGTCTTATTATCATAAATGGAAGTTTTGTGAAGTGAAATGGTTCGGGTGTTACAATTTTCAGTCAACATGCTCTTCGTCGGTTCAATGTACTGGCTGACAGTTGTCAATCGTACGATAACACAGAAATAAGTCAATGATGAACTTCAACAAAGAAGGGGAGGGAATGCAAAACGCGGCGATGACAGACGGGGGAAACGCCTAATATAAACCTGAGGTTGATGTCTAGGGCCCTCTCTTTCCAACCATCTTCCGACCCCTCTGCTCTTCCTCATCACAACATCGCCAGTTCCATGACATGAAACTCTCCAGATTATAAACGCAGTGGAATGGAAATCTTCTCTAAGCCCTTGTCAACACCCAAGCGACGTAAACAACTTTTGACAGCTGAGTTGCGGCCGTGACAACTGCACATGCTTAGTTCCTACCCGACAATTAAGTACCTACGATTTCGAGCTTCTGCGCTTCATCATTCGCTATCACTTGTTGCATCTACAGCTTAGAGGGGATTCAGCTGTCTTTGCGGGAACCGAAGTTAGGACACCAAGGGTGTAAGCCTATCTGGTCTGCCATTCTGCACGAGTCGATTCGACAACTAATTTTCTATTTACTATTGTTTCAATTCTAAATTTCTTTCGTGATTTTGATATGAAGTCATTAGATTTGTCATCTCCCCCTTTAATTTACAGTGATAATTAAAATTTGAGAATACCGTTGGAAAGAGAGCATTAAATTTCCTATGGAGTAGATGCAACACCTTTTTTTAGTCAAGGTTTTAGACATGCAACGCTGCAAATATAACACAATGTGCGTGATAATATAACACATTGTGTAATAATATCTCACAATGGTTTATTATTTTTCTCAATAGATCACTCGTCTGCAAAGAACACTGCTTTACTATTGTTACCACCAACCAACATGAAGAAAAAAATCAATCGCATTTCGGTCAGCTAAAATTTGAACGGAGATTTGGCTCTTTTGCGATTCACACTCAAGTTTCTGACTTATCGTAAGTCCAACCCTTAAGTTCTCGTAGAGAGCAAACAGTTTGTCCTGCAGGGCTCCGCGAAGTCTCTAAAAATTCTAAAAATTCAATACTATCTTGAAATGGTGGAAGAACACTACCTTTAAATCAAAATTTTTTTGAGTAAGAGCGTTTTCGAAATGTCAACCCTTCCTCAGTTAGCATTGACCGATTTTTAGGAAATATTGTATACAGACTCCATTTGGGGTCTAGTTGTGCCCAGAAGATTTTGGATGATGTAGGTCACTTCTAAGGGTTGAAAAATAAGGGTTGACATTTTGATAACGCCGTAACTCAAAAAATTTTGATATAAAGGTATTTTTTCCATAATTGTAAGATATTATAGAATTTTTAGAATTTTTTGAGACCACGCGGAGCCCTGTAGGACAAACCGTTCGCTCCTTACGAGATTTTAAGGGTTGGTCGTACGATAAATCAGAAACACGAGTGTGAAGTCAAATTATTTTCCTTTCAAATTATAGCTGACCGAGATGCGATCGATGTTTTTCTTAATGTTGGATGGTTGGTGGCTTTGCAGACGAGTGATCTATGTAGAAAAATAATGAACCAATGTGTAATAATTTGCAGCGTTTTTATTCTAATTTTTACGAAAACTGGTATTAAATTCATTTTTTTCATTTAATTCCATAAAATATAATCTTAATGAATTATGGTGGCATCTAAACCAGCAATTTTAAAATTGACGCTTGGTATGCTCACTGAGTAAAACTTCCTTCAAGCCTTGAAGAAGGTGATAAATTTACCGTAAGCTCGGGGAGAAGGTGTTGATAATGAGGAATTTCACCATGTCGGAAAGTTTCTTCTTAGTTTTGACCCCAAAATCGGATTCAGCACCTCGAAAAACCTCCTGCGGCAAACTTTCAGCCAGTACTTCCCAATTTACGAATACACTAAACAGTGTAGAAAATATGAACGTTTGAAAAAACCCGGGAGGATGACATCAATCAGTGATAGTTCGTGTACGGCCGCTTGAAGCGCTGAGATCGTTGAATCCCACTTCGTTTAGTCCTCAGAGGCAACATTTCACAAACCAGTAAAGATCGAAATCGGAGGAAAGAGGAAAAATAGAAAAAGCAAGATGGAGAAAATTGATAACTTTCCTCTTGGATAAGACAATTTCGTTGGGAAACAAGGGGAGGGTATGGCGATCCAAACAGCCAATCAGCGAGCGTTTCCGCTTCAAGTTGAAGAGATCCGTTCTCCCGGTTATTTTTTGAAATCATACATTTTGAATGACTCCCGAAAATAACAGGAGACTTATTTCCCAAAATCAACCCGATTTTCCTCTATCCCACATCATTAACTATTCAGGAAAAATGCAAACAGAATTCGCTAAAATTCCTTATTCCAGCCACAAGGGTGACTCCCCTATCATATAAATAATATTTCTATCATCTCTACCATAGCTTCAAAGATGTCCTCGAAAATTAACTCATAAACTCATGATGCATGAATGGCGTTTTATGGATCACACTAATCTTGGCCAAAGTTATTTTCTTCTTTCCCTACTGAAATGGATAACTAATGAAAATGTTAAACCAAAATGACGAAAAATTTGTGAAAATAGGTTTTTGTAAATTAATGCTACCCGTATAGAATGGGACTTCTTTGGTTTATTATTTTCAATAATGAACCTTCGGAATCGACCAAGAAAAAAAGTTTAATACCCCCTCAAAATTTGATGGTTCACGTTTCAAGGTACGTAGAATCCAAAAATCGAATACAAATTTGGCCGTCCGTCCGCCGTACGCGGCACTTTTGCCACTTAGCATTGACCGATTTTGATGAAATTTGGTATGTAGGCTCCATCTGGGGTTTAGTTGTGCCCGAAGATTTTGGTTGATGTAGGTCACTTCTAAGGGTTCAAAAATGAATTTTGAAAACGCCCTAACTCAAAAAATTTCGATATAAAGGTATTGTTTTTCCTTCAATTTAAGATTCTATAGAATTTTTAGAATTTTTTGAGACCACACGTAGTTCTGTAGGGCAAAACGTTGACTCCCTACGAGCATATAAAGGTTTTACGTACGATAAATCAGAAACACGAGTGTGAGTCACAAAAGAGGCCTAATCTCCGTTCAAATTTTAGCTGACCGAAATGTGATCGAGGTTTTTCTTCATGTTGGATATTTGGTGGCTTTGCAGTCGAGTGATCAATATAGAAAAATAATAAACCATTGTGTAATAATTTGCAACGTTTTTTACCTTGATGGGCGATTTTCTGCAATCTCTCGGCCGTTGATTTATTTAACACGAGCCATTCATAGGCTCCAGGAAATGTGTAGGTTTAATTTAGGGTGCAGGAGGCTGTCGGCGCGTAGGATGAGGGTGAGGCGGAGACGGAGTATTGAGGTCAGTGAGGGGCAGTGACGGATGGGATCCGGCCTCGTTTGAACCCACCCCCGCTGTCACAACCGCCGCTTTTGACTCCCGCCCCAAAGATCCAGACTCGCCCTCTAAATGGGTCTTCCTCTCCAGTCCGAGCGCCTGAATGACGGAATCCCGCCGTTCTTCGGGATCATCGCGTCTGATTTGGGAAGTCTGCGTGAGAGGCTGCCACACCTGGTCTCCCGTGATGCCTGCAGGCCCGACCAACAGAGGAAACTTATAGACTTTGAAGACCGTATTCAGCATTAAATTGAGTGAAATTATCTGATCCGCCAATAGTCCAATTGGAGGAAATGTCCTGATTTTTTTTTTTGTCCTCCATGTTGAAATTGGGTCATCTTGTACTGCATTTTGGACCAAACTTCAAAACACAGTAGGGGTAACGACTAAAATTATCGACATACCACCAATTGCATAGTGCCCTATGTTAACGGGCAGATAAAGCCTCAGTAAGTGAAAGTAGAGTGAAAAACGCTTCAAATTATTTCACAAAGGTTTATTATTTTCCCGTATAGATCACAGGCCTGCAAAGTCACAACATTGCCATTGTCGCTATTTTTTTTTTCTTTTTTCTTAACCTTGCACTGAGGAATTTCACCATTTCGGAATTTCCTATTTTTGACCCCAAAATCGGATTCAGTGCCTTCAAAAACCCCCGACGGCAAACTTTCAGTCTGTACTTCCTAATATACGAATAAAAAAAAAACAGTGTAGAAAATGCACTCCTGGAATAGTTCATTTACGGCCGCTTGAAGCGCTGAGATCGTGAAATCTATAGTCCTCAGATACAACATTTCACAAAACCAGTAAAGATTGAAATCGAAAAACTGAAGGAAAAAAAAGAAAGAGGTTGCACAGCACTGTTTGGATGGGCTACCAAACAGCTCCTAAAATCAAATGATAGTCCCAGAGCCAACAATAGAAGATCCCAAAGCGACCTTCAGGAACACCATCAGTACACAAACCATGTACCGATGAATTGGTCTTGGAGAACATGCCGAAATTATTATCCGATTTCGATGAAATTCTCAGTGATTGTGCGGGTTAGTGTGTAGATGGTCCCCTATGGGGGATGTTGTTGTTCTATGGGGGGTATGACTACTTAGATAATCATGTTTTGAGATTAGCTACTGTGTACATCGGACCATAAATACAAACGGGTTACGGATACGAGGAAGCTATGTGCCACACCCGCTTGAGAGACGTTTTTGAATTCTCATACTTGAATGGGGTACTTGTACCAACTTGTTCTGAAAGAGAAGTCGGTGACTCGATATGCATTAGAAAAAACATCCATGATCACGTAGTGGAACACGGAACTCTTATTCGAAGCACTACACTGGAGCGAAACACCATACTGAGAAACACCTTGAGAAGAGACCTGCCTGGACCCTCAGTGCCTTCAATTTTGGATTTAATGAAGCATTTTAGAGGTGGAAGGTACACATTCTTAATTATTTTCACCTGAGTAAAGTATGATTGACATTTAGACGGGAACTACAGCGCTGAAATTGTCCAATCCAACAGTGTTGATTGTACGCAATGAAGTTGTTGAAGATCGGAGATTTACCGTAACACCTGGTTAGTCGGGTAAGAACTTTCTAGCCACGCCTTAGATTGAGTTTAGAGTTCAGACGGGAGTTTCCCACCCCTCAGATCTATACTGTAAACTATTTATCAAGTTTCCAGTCAAAGGGATGCGAGGTTAACCGTTTGCACCCTATCAGCAGCTCATAGAAAATTGAGTCTATCATGGATTCGTAATCATTTAAGGCTCACTGAATGTCAGCGCGATCAAATAAATAGCAACCCTGAACAACACGACTGTATTGTGGCGAGCCATATTATTTAAGCAAGTATTATCGTAATGATAAACGCAAGAAAAGTTGGGCGGACTTGGAAAGCTCCCTTCCCTGTTGGACGACCCTAGTGGGCAGATTCTCTCACTAGGACATCCCCCAAATAAAAGGACGTGTCCTGCCCCGTTGAGGACACTTCTTTATATCTCCCAAAGTTACCAACTCTCTCTTTGTCAGTCTAGTGAGATCTATTAAACCAAATTCTTTGAGTACTTATTTTTGCCCTTGATCAAAATTTTGCCAACTAAAACCTCTTGAAACACAGTTCTTTTCTACATATTCTCAAAACACCCAAGTCCTCAGTAGTTTATCAGTTAGAAGTGACGATGCCCTAAGAGCCGATCGCAATCCAACAGAAAAGCTTTGGGCACAAATACACTGCAATACAAGAAATACCTATGAAAGACACAAGTAGCCACGAAATATCCAGAACAGAAACTAAACTTTCTATTGAAACTCTGTAAACAATGTAGCTAAGATGTTTGTAATGAAATGATCTAGCAACCCACAACAATATTCATAGAAGTTGATTACCGGTAATTGAAATGCGACCTCCTATAAACCAATCCTACCTACGACCGACCGGTAGTCGAATTCCACCAGCTTCAAATGGGAATGTAGACGTCCACTGCTCCGTCACTCAAATTCATGCGATTAGAAGAACCGTCTAGGGAGTAGAGGAAAGCATTTTTGTCGTGAGCAATTTCCTCTGGAGTCAGAACAAGCATAATCCAGAAAACCCTTGTTCAATACACTAACCAAAGCCTAGTCATATTCAATGGTATCAGACAGGATCAGCTTTCGAAGGGTAGCTGGATGATATATGGATTATTCGACTTCATGAGTTCACCTTAGATAGTTTTTTTTCTTTTACTATTCACTCGTGGTATCATTTGATTCGATCTGATTGGACAGGTAAAAAATTTGATGTTCGCAAACAAACACCTACATATATCACACTAACAAGCCTACCTACCAACTATCAAACTAAAAATAACACAATATTGACGACCGATTTGAGAAAAGTTCTTGAATTTATGCCTTGATTCGAATAGACCATTTGGAAATGGCATTGCGTGCATAAATGTACCTTCAAGTACCTGCTCGAACGACCTACGGTATATAGGACAAAATGGCATAACCGATCGGGTCTAGACAACAATTCAACTGCACTTTATTGACGGTGCTAGGAGGGCGCTCTCAGTCGTGTTCGAAAAGGTTAATGTGAAATGAAGAGGCAGTAAAGAATCTAGAAAGGATCGCGTTTTCACGTTCTACATCTCTTTTTAAGGTCCTTCGTGACGTCATAAAAACCCCTTACGTCTCCACTTCTTTGCCGGACTCACTCATAAATATCTCCAAACGTTCAGTTTGAACAGATCAATCGAAGACGGTGACTTATGACGCGGAGCTTGAATAACGCAGTTTACCCTTTGTGGGCAACGTGATCCCATCCCATCACTCCCATGATATACCACCTCCGGAGTTCTTCGACTAATATGATTTGATACGCCGATAAATTTCTACGATGGCACGAAGCTTTCCTTGAGCCACATCCCGGCTTTATACGATCAACGAACGCGAACAAATATCTCGGGATCAAACCATTTTGGGGGGCGACATCTAAATCACTCACTTCGTCCGTTTTCTTCGGAAACAGACATAAACTGGAAGAAAATTACTGCCATCTAGACATTAATCTCAGAATAACAGCTGGTGTGAACTTCTACAATAATTATACTTGCTTTACCTTCCGACATGAATATTTGGTGTCAATATTATGAGGTCCAGCACTTTTAATTATGGCATGATTAATTCTATAGGATTCATTCCTTGGAATGATGTAGGACCTTATTTAGGAGGACCTTATTTTAGTTTACGATTTTCAATAATGAACCTTTTGAATTGAGTACGAAAAATAATACTCCCCTCAGAATTTGATTGTTCACGTTCCAAGTTATGTGGAATCCAAAAATTGAAAAGAAAACACAGTACGCTGCACTTTACTCAGTTCTCGTTTACCAATTTTGATGAAATTTGGGATACCGCTTCTGTTTGGGGTCTAGTTTTGATGAGTTAGCCCGTTAATACCTGTTAGCCTGTTAATACCTGTTAGCCTGTTAATACCTGTTAGCCTGTTAAAACGTTATGTTGTTTACATCGATATCGGAATTTCAGAACACTTTTACAAATATGGTTGGTGTTCCGAATTGAGTCGAAATTTCCCAATTTCCCCAAATTATTTGTAATCTTGATTAACGGCTGGACCCTACGATCAAGTTGTTTTTTCGTAACTCATCAAAAATTATTACTTTTTCACTCTTGAACATGAGGTAAAATTTGACACCCGCTTTTGCTAGTTTTTCAATGGACCATTTTCATGGGTTCTGATCGGCGGAATTATTTCATATTTTGATGAAATTGTGCTAAATAGCTCACATGCACGCTACAAAAATTTTAAGTGCCTTAAATCGATGGCATAGGTAGAGCATTATTTAGAACGCGACAAGTCAGGACCGGCATTTTCTATTTGATGAGACAAGAGTACTGTGGGATATTTATCCGTCAAACTGTTAATATGAACTATGACAAATTAAAGAGCATCAAAAGTAATAAATAGGAACTGTTAGTTTCTTGAAAGAAATATCTGAAAATGAAAAAAATTCCCAAGACCGACGTGTTTGAAATAAAATAAAATAAATAAATTCAACTTCATCGGCGTGTAGCAAACTCGTGAAAATAAATATTTAGATAAAATAAGCCACGAATGCAAAGGTTCTCACAATATTTGATTGACTGATTGAATAAAACAGTATAAAAACAAACAATTATGATCTCAACTGCAACATTCCCAGCTGCAACGAGTTTCCCATTAGGCAATTTATTCATTTGGAGGGAGCGGAAAAAAATTTGCCGCCCGAATTATCGAAAATTGTGTTGCCTAAGTATCTCAGATGGGTGAAAACTGCTCTGAATGTACTTAGGAATGTACTCTGGAGTTCTTAGGAATAAGTAGTTGCGGATAAAAGCGGCTGATTGCTAGTAGGCTCTGAAGGATGAACCAGTCAAGTCAGAAACACGAATGTAAATCACACATGAAAGTTCGCTATCGAAAATGAGCCAAATCTCAGTTGATAACATAAACTCTTTTCTAATTCTTCAAATAGAATTTCGTGTCAACCAGTTGTGCTTCCTCATGAATCAAGTTTTGTATCGAAAGGACGATGTTCTGCTGGTTTTGAAGCTGTGTTCTCCGCGGACGGGTGATCAATGATAAAAAATTATAAACAGTTGTGTAATAATTTGCAGCGTTTTTTAGTACGTACGGTAACTGATAACGTGTGTGATACGAGGGAATAAACTTTTGTTTATCAGGACACCATATTTCTAATACTGATTTGTATTCCTTGGAAAAAAAAACCTCACAATGCGTTTTTTTTTAATTTATTAGGCAAAAAGTTTTCAAAATGCGGAAAACGATGCTTTCAGGATCCGTCCAATTTCCACATGATCTCGTCGTAAAGTCTGGTTTTCAATCAGCATCCAAGTTAATTAAAAAGTATGCACATCCACGGATGGTTCAGCATCTCCCTAATTTTGAATCTGAATCTTTTTAATTTTGGAAGGCGCGATTTACAAACCCCAACTTCAATTTGATCCATGCCATGAAAAGAAAAAAAAGAATCATTTTATGTGAGAACTGCAGAGCACATGCTTTCAATTTTGGGCGTATTTTCCATTCGTTTCACATTTTTTTGTATAAATCAAAAATAAACGGTGGGGGATGTGCTTGTTGTAAAATTCCATGGAGGACAAATGAGGAATACGAAGATAGGTACATTTTTGAGCATTTCGTACATTTTGCACACATTCACATTAATGTCATATTATTTTGTTAAAAAAATAATAATGCTACGATCATTTAATCATTTCGCATTAAAATTGAAGAAATAATAGTAATACCCACACTTCTTCGAATACTTTTTCCGAAATACTTCCTTCCTTCTTCCAATACATCCATTATCAAGGTTTTTTTCAATCAGTATAAAATAGTATTTCATTTTTAGAAACAAATGAAGCCACCCATAACTCTCGGATTATGATGATATTGCAGTTAGATAGGTACTTTATGTCGAACTAAATTCGGCCGTTTACTTAGCACGATAAAAAATTGATGACGACTGATCTTAATACGTGAAAGTCCTCTATACAGAAACAATAATGAACCGTTGGGTAATCATTTGCAACATTTTTCCACCTCTAGCTTCGAAAAAAATACGGTCCTTGTCCATTAAATTTGAAACACTATTTTGTATGATTACACTCCAAATGACTACATTGATTGGTGATGAATATAATTTATGAAAATTTGAGATCATTCGTCAAGAGAGAGCTACCCCAAGTAGCTCTCTCACCCAAAAGAATTGTGGTGAAGTCATCAAATACGTCAAAACTCTGGATGACAAAGAAAAAACTATAGGTTTTGATAGACGTGATTTACTATTTTCCTACTACTTATTACAGGATTTGATAGAGGACTGTAACTGATAACTGTATAATACTATTATATAATGAGGATATTAACTTTATATCGCTGCCGCAATCGTAAATGAGTTTTATTCAGGCAAATACGTTAGAACAAGAAACAATCAGCGGGGAAAATAAAACTGATAGCGCATCATTATAGACTAACGTAGCTTACGCGTCCCACATCAGGTGGTGACGTATAACATTTCATTTCCGAGAAAAACATACACTGTTTAGCCTTCAAACGCTATGTCCTCTCATAGTACAGTAACAACACAAAATAATTGAATTGTTGGAAGCTTAGTTTTTGAAATATTAGTCGCTGTCTAGAATTCGGATTTTTATTAATTATTTCGCAGTGAACTATTCTTACAGGAAATTTATGAACTTGATTTTTTTCTGAATGAGTGGAAAATGTGAGAAAAAGATATAATAGACCCGGGTAACGACGTGTTCAGCGTTCGATTTTGAATTAAAAATTTCAATTTCCTTTTTCTTCAAATTTTGAAAATATTTCGATTTTTGAAATGAAATTTCATGTCTTTACCAAATATAAAGCAGTAAACGTAGATGGATACAAACTTAGATAGAATTGGCTCAATATGTTCCCCAAATTGAGAACCTCGCTTGTTTTTTCTGGGATTGCATAATTTAGTGTACGACACTCGTTGATAATATCATAGCAGTATCCAATCACTATATAAATAAGGATGACATGTGTTAAAAATTAAAATATATACATAAAAAATATATTTGAGAGGAACCACCCTCCAATTAAGTAGTGTGAGACTCAATTTCCTCTGGATATAATAATTCACTTGATATTTATTCCTTAGTTAGTTCGAACAATGATATCAACCTGCCGCTTGCGAAACGGACGCAACTCAATTCCCACCTCAGCCAGCTTAGTTGTCACCAAGTAATGTTTCATTGTTACAACATTAATTCTCGTAAACGATGAAATGTGGGTCCAAGGGGCAGGATTGCCGAGGAACGGGAGCCCAGGGGACGCCTCCTTTGATAAAGTTAAAAGGACTGACAACAATCATCCCACAATGCCTTGACTCCAACAACTTTGGCTCAAAGTGGCACCCAGCAAAGCAATCTGCTTTCATCTCCCTCCAACATCTGCTCTCAACTTGATATCCCAAGCCATCCGGTCCGTTTTCTGCGCTCGAGAATCTGTTTCACAGTGGTCGTTCATTAAACTTTAATCAGTCGGGCCGATAAACCGAGAGACAACCAATTACCTAGTCATTCTTATCGTTGTGAAGCACTAGATGAATACATCTTACTGTTCTTAGTAGGTATGTGACCATGGAGGCAACATTGTTTCATGATTGAAGTAGGTGGTATCTTGGTATAGGTCGAACACAGATGAATAAATGAACGATACAAAATGATTTTTCACAATGACAATAGTTCACGGAGAATTATTTTGTAGGAAAATTTGCTGGACTACCATTCTAAATATTTTAATCAGCAGCTCGCTAATTATCTATAACTGTAAACAATCATCACAAATGATATAGCTATACATATAGCCACTCGTAAAATCTCCAATTCAAGTCAAAAAAGCAGTTGATATACGAATATTTTAGCATATTCCAGGTAACATTTTTTTTTAAATTTTGACGACTAATATGAATAGTGGGTTGTAAATTCGAAAATTACTCTCATTATCGAAAATATTGAATCAATTAATCAAGTAATTCGATCTTAAATATGACATTAAAACCACAAAATTCTATGATACACCAGAATGTTCTGATTGCATGTATGAAAAATCAGTATAGCTAATCTTTATTTTTCAGTTCCTCTAGCAAAATCAGGCCTCATTGTTTCAGGCAAAGAAGAATCTCCTCACATATATGGGAGCTTTTCGAAAAAGGAGTTAGAGGCACCTTTGCGGTTGGCGTGTTTCGCTTGTTGCCTGAGTTTTATTGCCCATCTAAGCCCGGGAAGCCCAGCTTCACCAACATAAACATGAGTAGAAAGTTGTGTTCCGCGTTTTTTCCCCACTTCAACCTTCGATTCTTTTTTTCTACCTTGGATACAGCAAGCCCTGCACGTTCCCTTCTCCTCGCGAAAAGAGAAAATGATTATGTGAGTGAGAGGTATGGGAGGTGTGAGTTAGTTATCAAACCGTGATCTATCATTGTGATCACTTTGTGGCTGTTTTTGATTCCGTCAGATTATGTATAGGTTTACCTGTTTTCCCATACCAGGGTATGTTTAAAAAAAACACGAAACAACACTTTTTTTGAAGAAGAAGTCAAGCGAAAATAGCTATAGCCACTTTTGTTTCGGCAAACCTCCCTCAGTCAACATTCCCGACACTTACTCTATCGCTTTCAGTGTTTCTCAAAAGGCTGTTTACTACATTTCAGCGCTCTGGGATGAAAAAGAGAGGACCAAAAGAGAAGGGAAGGATATTTTCACTTATTATAATTGCAGTTCACCCGGCCCCAAAGAGGTACCTTGAAGAACCTTCGAAAAATAAGGATTAAAGCTGCCGGTCTATGGTGAGATGGAGAGTGGAAAAACAAATACTGTATGTCTCTTCAGGTGTCTCTCTAAAACAGCATAATACATACGCTTTTGATGGAATTTTTGGAAAAAATAAACCTATATAGATTCCAAAGTTTTAGAGTAAAAAACCTGAAACTTTTCTCCATAGAAATGCGTTTTGAAACATTGTCAAACAATTTTTAGAGTTTAACGCATCATACATAAATATTATACATATCCGTATACGAGATTGTACAGACTAGCCGATCAATACACAATAGCTGATGGGTAAAGTGTCAACCCAAAGGTATCCTCCAAGTTTGAGCGAAATTGGACAGCTATTTGTGTTTGATGGAATTCACGTTTGCTCTCTACAATACGAGACCGATGAAATTTACAGGGAATTCATCAAGGTATCTCTCCTCGCATTCCCTGAATGATGAATCGTAATAGAAACGCGAGTTACAATAATTTTTCACGTTACAATGATTTGCGGACACATACGCAGACAGACACGAAAACACAATTGTAGTTCATTTTTTTGAATCATGAGTGGATATGTTTCTTCTCGATTCATGTTTCTTCCAAGTCTAACAAGGTATCAGAGGCATTATTCTCACTTTTCATGGGTAAAAGTAATATTCTCCAAAATCCAAATTCTCACTGTCAGTAGGTCTGTGTCCGCATATCCATTTATGAAGTTATAGGATTAAATTAAGTAATGATCTCAATATCGAATAACGTGTTTGCGTAACTTACTCGGTTATGCATTGGGTATGATGCTGATTAAACTTTGGTGAACGTAATCAAGTGGATTGAATGAATTAGTGACAACTATAATATGGTTTGAACGAAACTATATCATTACCCCATTTAGCCCCGAAAGTCCCTTCCAAATAAAATTCTGAGTGGAAAAGGTACCTCATTATAAAATATCGAAATTGGTTTATAATATCAAAGATATAATTTTCTGTATGGATAAATCTCGTGGTGGAGAAGAAAAAACAAGGAGGGGGGGGATTCAGAAGCAAAAACAACACTCGATTTAACAACTAAGTTGCCTCTGGCTCATTCCATTGTTGTATAAGAATCACTTGCGATGAAGAGTAGAATAGATAGCGGCACTCAAGCTTCTAGACAAATGGAAGAAACAGTTCCTGGAGTACCGCGGAGGGAACAGATATGAATCTCTGTTCCCCCCAACCAATTTGAAACCATGGTTCAGGGACGCTAAGGGTGCCCTGCGTAAACGCTTTTACAAAACTATCGTCCGACTCAGAAGTGGTCACAGCTGCACCAACGAATATTTCTACCGAATACAAAGGGTGGAATAATCCCAATGTAGACGATGTGACGCTGATCCGGAAACGATTCAAGATTTAATTTTGGAAGGTACCGCTTTATCATCATACAGAGAGGAGCTCCTGGAAAAAATCTCAAAGGAAGTTGACAATCCCATCAATGTGGACACCATTTGAGCCTCAGCAAAGATGGAGATTTACATTACACTATATGATTTTATAAAAAAGTGTGGCATTATCCTGTGAACATTATTTTTGTAAATAAGTAGGTACTATTCATTATGTTTTTTATCCGTTTGTAACGGCTGTAAATCTTTAGAAGCCAAGAAAAAAAAGAGGGTATGTTAGAACCCTTTCTCATGAAGAATAAGGGTCTGAAAATGGGATAATCAGAAAATTTCCATTGGTTCTAGTGGATGAGGGAATTTTCAAAGGTAGATAAAACTTAATTATTGAACGTTTCTGCGCTTTGGTAATATTGTTCAATTTTCGATAGAATATTCTCCAAAAAAATCGTATGTTGATTTCGAATACAATAATAATTATCTCTCAACATTACATAATGTTTCGCTAACCCGTGAAAAATTCGTTTTTGACTGTATGTTTTTGAGGAAAGTTTGACGCTTTGAAGTTGACCGAAAATTCTGGCCAACGAACTCATCATTCCTCCTGGTATTATTAACATTTGGAAAACTAGTGTTTGGATTTTTCAGCTAGTTCCTGGAGTCAGATGATGTATCGTCTGCTGTGACACATGTACCTATGTATACGAGTACACACATGTGAGAAATGTACAAGCACAAACTTACGCATACATATATATAAAACTTGAGGCACGAGTTGAGTAACTTCTGGAATGAAAAATATTAATAAATAAAAATATCTTTCCAACGGAAGAATTATAGTATTTTTCCTCAATTAAAATTAGGTGATAAATGAAAAAAGCAGATTCATACATTCAAATTCAACAAAACCGTTCTCCAAACAAATTACTTGGTGAAAGTCACGGTTTTTTTTTTTTTTTTTTTTTTTGTTTTTCTTTTTTCTAAATTGACAGTGGGTTTTATTTAACCCGCATGGCCACATAGACTTGACATATGAAATAAAATTATAAAATAAGTATAATTATAAAATATTTGCTTTAACATTGAGATCTTATATAATTAATTGGGTATTTTTAAATGTATTATTCTTTATTATTATTTTATTTTTTGTTTACTTTAGCCATTTGATTCCTTTGTATTAACCCATTCCTGCCCAGCGTTACATATATGCAACGCGGAGTAGCTCATCTTAGGAGGATGGCCAGGACATCCACAGGAATGAAAAACTTTGTTCAGCGTCTGTTTCTCGAAGAGGAGAGTCCATCAATTAGATTTCAACTGTCAGAGTGACGTTTTACTTATTACAAGTGTTCTCTCTTCTCGATTTCGAGAATTGCTGACCCAATGGACGAAAGGTAAGTACAATGTTATGTACTGTTTTCAAAATGGGATGGATGTGACTCTTTACCACTCTCAGACACCTTTTGATTTTTTTGTCATTCCTATTATTTGCAGTGTGGTCTGAAATATTGTGTTGCATATATGCAACGCTGGGCAGTGCCCTGACCCAACTGCTATGACTCGATTTTTCATTTTGTCAGAGTTTTTTCTCAGCTTTTGGGCCCTGGAATTTTAGTTCAAGATGCTATGATTATTTTATTCGCCGACTAAGATAATATGCATGAGAATTCTCTGTATATTACTCCCCCAGTCGAGAACGACATGTCAGATATGAGGATTCTGGTGATGAAGACGAAGGAGTGATCCTTGACAATTTGAACAGAAACTACTTGAAGCTGAACTGAAACAAACACCTGCTGAAGCTGAAATCGTTTTTCAAAATCTGGATGATGTATTTGGAATCTCCCCCTCTCCAGAAGATCCTACCCCGTCATCCAATTCTCCTCCCTCCACAACACTCAACAAGAATATAAAAATGTTGAATATTCAAAAAAGAAAGAAAAAAAAATCTAAGGGGTAAAAAATGGGAATATTTCATCAACACAGAGATATTCTCTACCTCCTTGTATGAGAGAAAGTTTTTGTTATTGCCCTCCTGATTTTTATGCCTCCGGAACTGAAGAAGAGTAGTCGAGGGCATTTCGAATCCGCAATCAATTGAAACTATTGTGCAATTGCTTCCTAATAGAAAGACAATTCTGTGGTTTCTTTCGTCTTGCTTACAGGATTCAGCCAGTCTCAGTGGTATGAAGATATTCTGCACGAGAGAAGAAACCCATTCAAGTTCCTCGACCTTTTATAAGAATATAAAGCATGGGAGAGTGCGACATCATGAATCAAAAGATCGAAAATCCAACCTGAAATTGTTGTTTAATTTACTTACACATTCTTGCCAGTTGGAATTCAGAAGAAAAATAACCACAGGTTACCTGAACAAGTACAACACTCAGCCAAAAGGTGTAGGAAGAATGTCGTCAATCGATCGAACATATGTTCGGTACGAATGAATTTATTGAGAGTAACACTGTACGTCAACCGTGAAATATCAGTGCAGCAAGTGCAACATGGGACTTTGTGTTGATTCCGTCCTAACCACAATCAATGATCTTGTATAATCACTGTTTCAACATTATTTTGCCTTATTTGTGAATTTTGAAGCTTAATTGATATTGTATTGATTTCATAAAATTTATTATCCAGCTTTTTATTCTTATCCGTGCTGGAAATGTGGAAATAAATGAGGTCACTAACAAAAACCATCATAGCAGCAACTTACTACTAGCATACATGCAACGAGGGCTCCTGCCCTCCTATCATGGCGGATGACAAGGTAACCTTATATTTAACATTGGAAGGTATAAAAATGAAGAATTGAAGAAGAATTTCGGAAATTTTGTCAAAAATGGATTTCTGGGCAGTAATGGGTTGATCACAATTTTTTCTTGCTTGTGGGTTTATTTTACTTCGTGTTCTCTTCCTCCTTCCGTTCCATAGCTGATTTCATCAGCTCGAGCAAGGTGGGTGTCCCCAGCAGTATCTCACTTTCAGCACCAATCCTCTTCTCACTCCAAACGATGTAACTCTGACCTGCAGCCACTGTCCTTCCCTTCACAGCTCTCTGTCCTATGTCTTACCTCCTCGGCTGACTGGGATCCATCTCATTTATGCCTAGTATGACGAATATGATGTATTTGTACATGTGCGAGTACTTCAGAGTTGCGGTACCTGATCGCAGTTCCACCTGGACTGGCTTCCTCCTCCAGTTGTCTCTCTCCAAAACCTGAGTCTTCTTGGGCGATTTAGTTCAATTTTATAGTACCTGTCAATGCCTTTTGAGCTTCTTGAGAGGTTAAGAGCATTACTAAGCATTACTACGAGCATAACTAACGAGCGGAACTAAAATATCTCGATCCGTTCTCAACTGAGGAGTAAACGAAATTTTCTTCATTTTGGTGCTGCCACGGGGTGGCAGATTTCACAACTAAACTCAGGACATTTAGCCTTAAGCATTATTACAAAAAGCACAAGATCTCTCAAAATGTATTTCCATAGACGTAACCTCCATTACAACTTCATTACAACCAATTTCATAATATTGAATGAACTGGAGGGATGCATTGATATGACTTTCAGACGATCAACAAAGCCGATTTATTTGTACACGGGTAAAGTTTAAGATAAGAATTTATTGCCACTCGTATTACTCTCGCCACCCAACTTTGATGATAATTGTCTTCTAAGATCGGAATAAGGGAATAGTTATGATATTATTCACCATGAATTTTGGAAAGAGGGACAACCGTAGTTGAAAGAGTATAACATAAAGCTGACTCAAACGAATTGAATAGAGAACCATCGACCCTTTAGATTTCTTGACGGGATCAGAAGCTCGTTGCTCCTGTTGCATCATGGACCTGTTGCTGGATGGATGCAACAATAACCAGGTATAGCCGATACTGAAACCGCAACCTGCTGTGACCAGTTCCGACCTATCACAACCGTAGTTATAAACCTACTTTAGGTATTTCAAGGAATCTATTATAGCCAATTGCAACCAGAAGGCTCTGGAGCGCTCAGCTTGTTACGAAACGCTTGACTCCTCGAATTCGAACGTTGAAGAGATCAATTTTCCAGGCCGCCAGATGTTGCCGGTCAGGAAGGCACAGTCGGGGGTTATTTTCTTCTGGACGATCCCGCCGCTCGGTAGGAAGTCTGTTTTAGCATTCTCCGTCACACGTGCCGTCTGTGAGACTTGCAGAGGATATTAGATATTCTTTATATGAAAAAAAAGAAACACCAAACAAGAAAAAAACATCAAATGGACCATAGCGATGGTGTTCTGTTTTTATTGTTTTCCATCCGAAGTTCCTCCTCCAAGAAGGAATATATTTAGCCATAAACAGACGGTAGACGGTACGTAGATAAATGTTAATCCTGACGAAATTCATATCCATGAATGCGTTTTCTATATATATTCTCGTATTTAAATGTGGTTTTTCAATTTATCACTTTTCAATCATTTCACTTTTTCCTATCGTTATAACTGGGCTTTTAAGAAACAAACTTATTCCTTCATATTTATTTATTACTATTTATTCATATTTATTTACTATAACGAAACAAAATTTATTGGTAAACTTTGTGAATTCGGTGTATGCTCCATGAGTGGTTTTGTACATTCGTTTCGAGACTCCAATTCACTTTAACTCGGTAGGTGA
Organism: Apolygus lucorum; assembly: GCA_009739505.2. Classification (NCBI taxonomy): domain Eukaryota; kingdom Metazoa; phylum Arthropoda; class Insecta; order Hemiptera; family Miridae; genus Apolygus; species Apolygus lucorum. The sequence continues at coordinate 29,753,331 of CM019167.2, forward strand.
GCAGAAACAATTTTCTGTTACCAGGAAAATATGGTTTTTAGAATAAACGAACCACCTTCTTTTCCTTTTTGCAATCAACAACAATTAATGAAATGAAAATGTGCTTTATTTGATATGTTGGTGAGTCCTCTTCTCGGGGGTGGGGGCAATCAGCCTTCGTGTGATTCTAACTAATTCCAATAAGAAAAAATAATCAGATTAAAAGATTAATTAGATGAAAATTGGGCTTTAAGAGGCAATGAAACACCTAAATAACTTTCGCTGGTTGTTTTTTTTTTTTTTTTTTTGCACATTGATTTCTAAAAATATCTTTTACAGATAAACTGAACTAGCTATTCGTCCTTTAAGCAATCAAAATTGAATATAGGTGGCCCACTTACATTTTTGAAGTTCACACAGGTCGTGAACTCCGAAATGTTGAAATGCTTGTACAAGTAGAAGTAGAACAGTGGTATTCCTCCTCCAAGAACAGATAGACTGGCCAGCAGTTTTGAAGATTTTTGGATTTTTCGTACCTTGAAAAGTAAACCAACAAATTTCGAAGGGGTTTTTCTCTTTCGATTCCAAATGTTCATTATTGAAAATAATAAACCTAAATTCAACCTTCCATTGATAATCTCTCCATTCTTCACGTTGTCGAAAAATTGGTCCGCCAGGTACATGGAGGTGGGTGGACACCATTCATATCATTCAACAAACATCTCGCACGATTTATAAAGGTCGCACATTACATACGCACATTTCGGACTCGTCAGACTCACAGGACAATGAATGGCTACAAAAGCATAATAAATACGTTGAGCAAGTTTTTGTCGTTGTGTGAAAAACATTGTTTGCTTCCTGGAAGTGATCATGAGTCTCCAGGAACTTGGTCGACTTTGTTGCAAATGATTTATATATAAAACTTTCAGAGCATGAACACATTCACTCTCGTATGGGAATCCTGCTGGCAACTTTGTCACTCTCCCGAGAGGATAATGTTTACACATGGGACGAACGTGTTAGCTGCATGGAGAAAAACGCCTTTTCACCTTCCAACCCGGCGCCCCTTCCCGCTTCAATGTTTACTCTAAAGAAACCGCGTACGTATTTATTGGGAAGAACAGAAGAATGATGAACAGTGTAAAATAAAAAACTCTGCGGTATGAACCCAAAAGTTTGGAATCGAAAATTTTACATCAGGTTAAAAATAAATTATGATCGTTCGGGCCATAAATGTGGTGGGATGATATATTCTTATGAGGTGGGGGGAGTTTTCGAGTGAAAACTGCTATTCGTCGACTTGGTAAACAACTATTTCATCAGACCCGACAGCAAGAGCGTAATCTGTAAGCTCTCTAAAAGGGGGTGACCTTTACTGTTGACACAAACTAGGTGTTCAAGCGGCGTGCTTAGACGAGCAAAAGGGAAAAGTTTCGGCAGAACCTCAAAGGAAAGTTTCCCATGGTGTTCATCTTATTCAGTATACAGCGCGTATATTCTTTTGTGGGTTCTCTTGATAATGTAATTTAGTCAATAAATTTCTCAAGGGCGGTGGTTGTTCAGGCATCTTCCAGGTAACAGGTGACTGAGAAATTGCTGACTATAGCACTTGATAATAGTGGATATTAACTTTTTAAATCTGACAAAACCAAAAATATTGAAAAAGGATTGAAAACCAGATTGGACTGAAGTCATTGACAAGCCTTTTTTCGTGGTAATTAAGTCAATAATTCGTCATTGCGAGCCTGATAACGAGCCTGACTAATTTCTGTTTGGAGTTTGGAAATTTGGTCCTGAACTGAAAGTTGCCTGGTCTTTTGCATAAGTAGGAAGTTGACTTATTATAGGGACGTTATTGTCTAAAGAGACCCAGAGATGAAAAAAGGGATGATGAGTCAGGGAGAAACTAGTTCTAACGAATCGGTCTTACCCCAGTGCTGGCCTCCCATTTAGATAGTTGCTCCCTCGAGACCCCCGAAATTTCCCTTTCGTTCCAACGACAGGAGTAAACTTTCCTTGTTTTTCTTCTGCACCACGCCTTCGGATCCCAAGGCATCATTTAATTTTCCTGGAGAGCGCAATAGTTCGACGCTATCCACGGCTGATGATTGAGAGAAAAATTTAAAACGAACTATGCTTGGCTTTGAACGAAACCTGTAAAATGCAAGCACCAAAATACGAGCTCATTTAATCGAAATCTTCGGTCTACGATGCTTTCCTGGAGTATTTTTGTAGGAGCCACTTCTTTGTTAGAATAATGGAAAACAGAGAGTCAAGTGACCAATTTTTAGGAAAAAAATACTCTGAGAATCTCAATTCCAGCAAAGTTCATCTTGATTCATTAAAAATTCTCACGGGAAGTGCGGCTGCGTGTTGACCCGCAAATGGCCCCGTATAAATTTAATTACATCCATTGAGCATTTGCTAACGTGAATAACATAATTTTTAAAACCTGGTAGTTAGAGTTTTATGTTGTGATGAATCATCCTCTAGCTATTGAATCACCCTAACAATAGTATCATACTCGTAGATACGAGAAGAACAGTGCTACACCCTCTTGTCATATTTAGCTTCCGAGTCTACCAAGGTAGCGAAAGCTTTGTTTTCATTTTTCAAAGTTGAAAGAAAAGATGTTCTCCAAAATAAAAATTTCCACTCGCGTTTTACGTTTCAGACCTTTCTGAACAATTTTGGTTCCGTGTCTGTCTGTGTGTCCGTGTGTCTGTAAAGAAATCCTTGCCACAGCCATAACTTTTAAATTTCTTATCCGATTTCGATGAAATTTTCAGCATTTTTGCGGGTTGGCGTGTAGATGATCGCGTACGAAAACGGAGTAAGTTGATACTACTCTGCTGAAGTAGCAAATGAGTAAATGAGTGCAAATCAACTCATGCCATGGAACGACTATTGTTCTGGTTGAAATCATTTACTACAAAATCAAATAAGGTACACAATTTTGAACCCATATTGAGGTTATGTTAACCCCCATGTCGAAACATATATTTATGATACTAATATGATTGGAATTTTCGCCTTCAGAGCTCCTCTCAGTTATCATGAGACACTCATAACCTCATAAATCCTTCAGATTTTAATTAATCCTGCATTGTCAGTAATAACGAAACAACGTTTTTTAAAGTTTGCCTGAGTTTTTAGGACTGCATAGCAATTTGCTGATAACTATCTCTTGTAAGAGAAAGAAAAACTTTCATTCATGCATTATGAGTTGATAAACGAATTTTCAAAGAAATCTTCAAAGCTATGGTTAAGTCATTCTGCCGACGACGCTTGGTGCGAAACGTTCAGATCTATCTGTAAGTCTCTTTCTTTTGTTTTTTTAACCAATATTATGAATATATATCTTATAGAAATAAACAAATAATATAAAGGTACAAATAAACAACTTTGAATTTTGCCTTTTAAGGGGTTGACAGGGAGGTGAAGCTTGAAACACGTGCATTTTCGGGTATAATCCTTTGGACTCTGCCCAGGACTCATTCACCAACTGATAATCACTACATTATCAGTATTTAGATCTTTTCAATTGTTGTTCTATCTTAACTACGTAAAATGTAGGATATTTTATGTTCCGACTATTTATGCATTCATTTCAATTACTCAAGCAGCGGTAATAAGACTGTTCGTATATTTATTGAACTTGAGATTGGGTGTTTGTTTTGAAGGAAAATTTGAAGTCTAATCGGGTCATGGACAGGATTTTTTTGGTGTGCCGATCGGCAGTTTATACAAATTTAGTTCCTTCAAAGAGAGCTAAGTGAGTACTCTTTGAACTCAGGGCGTTGAGGGAGAATGGAATATGGTAGTGATGTTCTATCAAAAACTTTGGAGAAACAATAGTATGACCAAAATTATTTTTTTAGCGGAATCACAAAACTAACATACGATGAATCCTTACAAATTCAACCATACGTTAGACTCAAACGCATTCATGTTATGTGTCATGCACCAGAAGATATCACTCAAAACAAATAATGGAATATTATTCCCTCCGTCGTATTGCCTACAATGACTTATTATTGTCTACATATTATGTAGATACGAGTGTAGAGGGGATAGTTATTCCCTGAATTTATGACGTGTTGCTCTTTGAAACGTCCTACTTGTCTAGAACGTTATCATGTATTCACGAGGGAGGTGACGCCGTACGGTACAGTATTGTTATTCATTGGTAGCCCCTTCATGGGTGGTATTGGGGGCGACAAGAGTGCTCTCGAGAGTCCAAATAAATACCAGGATAATCAACTGCGGACCACAGCCTCCTCTGCTAAGCTAGATACTGATGTGAAGAGCCACAGCTCGTCTGACAATTATTATCATATCAGTTCCCTTATGGAGTTTCGCTCGATGGAATGCTTTGTTAAAAGCTGACCAAATCGACAAAACAGTCGAACAACTCTGCTATACTCGTACAAACATCAATTACCTCAGGCTACACTGTCTATCTCACGCTAGTACTAAGTTGTATAGTAATCTAACATGGTCCTTCCTCAATCCACATCATTTGGATTCCAAGAATAGCCAACAAGCGTGAAAATTATCCATATTCATATTACGAATAAAACAACAGCGAGTTTTCAACAAAATTTACAATGAAGATTTATGCAAAGTTACAATGCTTAGATTATGCAAAGTTACAAGACAGTCGACTGTGTTATGAAGACATTAATGTTGCGCACATCACAGCAGTATATCAAAACAAAATGTAACGCAACTAATTTATACTACTGAATAAAACTCCTAACAACAAACAACAATTAAATAGAATGAGTCTCACAGTTGTAAAAATATTTTTTAAAGCCCCCTTCATAAGTTAATCTCCCCAATCTGGCTGTATCTCGGGTGATACAGTTTATCTTTTGGAAAAATCTGATTACAGTATCTGGTGTTTAAAAAAACACGGAATAAACTATTGTTGAAATTTTATTTGCTACTGATGACTCGACGTACTACCGTAAAAATCTATCAAACGTCCTATGAAGGGTGTCTACACTTAAGATGGGCATAACTTCAGGGTTCGATTCTACACGGTATTTCCAACAAAAAATGTACTTTAGCAGCTTTCTCCTAACCCACTCAAAATTCTTTTTTTTCACTTTAAAGTTTTTTTCATAACTACCTTATTTCTCATGAAAATTCAAATCTAACTACATCAATGGAAAGAGCGTTAAATTTCTAAACTACCAAGTGCAAAACCAAAATTTTTTAACAATGAAATAGTTTCAAAAAATCAAGTCAAAAAGCAAATTTTATAATTTTTTCGAAACTTGACTTTCTTTGACCAAAGTTTCAATTGACCAAAGGCCTCAGTTTCCAACCGATTTGCGAATTTCTTCTTCTATTCGACTCAAATAACTCCCGATTTGTACATGATTTCATCAGAGTATCAAAATTCGGATGGGGAGCGGGCGAGTGGGGGGATAATATTCACAAAATATCCGAATTTTCAATATTTCGGCTCTATTACAGCTTAATAACTGTCCCCAAGCTTAGAAAATTGAGAAAGAGAAAGACATTGAGGTAAAATTCTCACTATACCTCCGGATTTTCATTAATTATTCCCTGTACCACCATGGAACTAATAGCGGTGCCACCATGGTGCCAGGACACCACAAACCGCGTATTTCGTGGGTTCTTTGTGTTTCACCTTGAATACGGATATGAACCTCGACGGACTGCCTACTAAAAAAGCCTTATGAAAGTTCAATGTTGCGACGTATTTCCGCTTTGGTGCCAGACTGGCACCATAGGTGTTGGTGCCATAGGGTTGGAGGGGGGAGAAGAACTCGAATTCGCATGTTGGGTATCGTAGATCATGGATTTTAAAATGCTTTTCAGATTTGAGGCTCTCATGACGCTCGAAATTTTATGGTGGTTAAGAGTGGGGGGGGGGGGCGCTAACTATTTCTTGCCTAGAGTAATAAATAAATTACATCGAGTGAAACAGTTTTATCGCTTTTTAACTGATTAAACTGACCTAATGCTTATCCAATGGGACATCCCCTGGAATGCATGCATTACTAAACAATATGTTTTAGAAATGGTTTATAGCTGAAAGATTTTGGTTTTACACTAAGTAGCTTGTAAATCTAACGCTCTTTCTAACTATATCCTCGAATTTTTATTCATTTGGTAAATAACAGGAGTTATGACAGTTTTAATGATGTACGGTCGAAAACGCCAAAAAAAAAAATTCGAAGTGAAAAAAAAGGAATTTTTAGTGGGTTGAGAAAAAAATTACTATGCGACATTTTTTGCTGGAAATACCTTGTAGAATCGAACCCTAAAGTTATGCCCATCTTAAGTGTAGACACCCTGTTTAATCATGATTCGGAAATATTATATTTTCATTCGTCAGCAGTTCGAATCCAGGAAATGTTTCGTTCTCTTTAACAGGAGTGTTTCTGAAGGAGACCTATCAAATAGGGACCTAAACACAAATAATCGCATACTAAACTAACTCGTACAAAGGACGAACTACTGCATACATTGTAGTTGTGAGTACCTTTCAGGTTTCACGCCTTGTCCGATTGTGGTATTCACTCAAGGCAAGCATTGTACTAGATATCCAGATGAAATATTGAGATCTCAGCCGTTTGTTGGGCCCATGCCATAGAACTTTCGTGCATAGGGCACGATGCCAGTGGCCTCTTTTGATCGTCACTGTTTTGCCTTACTTCTTCTTTGAGAGCGGGGTGGAAAAGAACTTAAATAATTTATGGCGCATCTACGGTTTCCATCTCGGAGCCTTCTTCTCTTGTTGCCGACGAGCTATATATATCTCACGCCCGACGTAAGTAGGTATATACACGTACTTATTCCAAGTACCAACCCCTTATATGAGCGTTTAAAATTCTAAAAGCCCAAGTAAATTATAACCGGTTGAAGCATGAAAGGCTTGATGTCAACAAGTTGATCCATGCAGTAGGTATTTGCGCTAACATCACATAAACTCCAGAATGTTTTCTCTTGATAGCTCTTCTTTCATAGAATATTGAAGAAGTTCACTGAATTTAACAAAGTAGAACAGTTTCTAAGAAGAATACGCTCAAGCAAGAAATTCCCTTTCATGAATGTTATTTTGGCAGCAACATATTGCTTTCAAGTCTACCAAGTTAGCGGAAGCTTTATTTTCACTTTTCAAGGATGAAAAAAAGTTCTCCAAAATCGAAATTTTCACCCGCGTTTTACGTTTTGGACCTTTTTGAACAATTTTGGTTCCGTGTCTGTCTGTCTGTGTGTCTGTCATGAATTCCTTGTAACGGCCATAACTAGACGAAGTTATAGTCAAATTTCTATGAAATTTTCAGGGATTGTGCGAATTGGTGTACAGACGGTCCCCTATGAAAATCATCATCCCCGAACTGATAGAAGCGTCTCCGCATGCGCAAACGTGAATTCCTTGTAACAGCCATAACTGCCATATTTCCCATGCGATTCTCATGAAATTTTCAGGGATGTTACAAATCAGTATGTAGATAGTCTCCTATGAAAATCACCACCTTCGGACTGATAGTAGCCATTGCGCATGTGCAAACGTAAAATTCTTGTAACAGCCATAACACTTACATTTTTCATCCGAATTTGATGAAATTTTCTAGGATTGTCCAGATTAGCGTGTAGATGGTCCTATATGAGGGTAGTGAAGGTACTTAGAGATTGGTGTTTTGAGATTACCTACTATGCATCGGATCATCTATATCATCGGGTTATGGATACGAGGAAGCTATGTGCCACACCCACTTGGCACGCTTTTATATTTGTCAAGTACATGCTACTTTTAACGGTCACCATTAGAAATTATAACTGAAGAACAAGGAATGGTGGTTTAAGAATAATTATTGAACTGTTTTGAAACTCATGAGTGCGTTTCAATTCAATAGAAAAAGCGCAGAGAAGCTTTTTTAGATCGAGAGTTTGAGAGTTTTGACCCATGGCATTTTCATGCATGGCTTCTCTATTACTATAGAAAATGTAGGGCTGATTCAAAATAAATTCAAAGTACTTGCCTGTAAGTTACTGCATATGAATTGGAAGTCAACCAAAAATGTGATTAGGTTCCTATTTTCTTAATTTCAATCCCCAATCGTTACTCTAATCTAAGACTCCCGAAAAACGTCCGCCATGTGAGTGTGTCACATAGCTTCCTCGTATCCATAACCCGGTTGGATGGATGATCCGATTCATAGTACCTAATCTCAAAACACCAATATCTAAGTACCCTGTACTACCCTAATAAGGGACTGCATGCATGTCAGCCCACACAATCCCTGGAAATGTCATCACGAGCGGGTGGAAAATGTAAAAGTTATGGCTGTGGCAAGGATTTAACGTTTTCGCATGCACAGCAATGCGAAACACAGCAGGAGCAATGATTGTCATATGGGACCAATAACACCCCAATTAGCATAAGCCTTGAAATTTCATTGAAGTCGGATGGAAAATGTAGCGGTTATGACTGTTTCACGGAATTCACGTTTGCGCATGCGCAGTGGCTACTATCTGTCAGGGGGCGATGATTTTGATTGGGAACCATCTACACCCCAATCCGTACAATCCCTGAAAATTGTATTGAAATTTGACAATAACTTAGCATAGTTATGCACGTTACAAAGATTTTGATGACAGACCTACCCACTGACAGACATGGAACCAACGTAAGTGTATGTGTTAAACGTAAGTGGAAATTTTGATTTTGGAGAACTTTTTTTCTAGCCTTGAGAATTAACAACGATACAACCGCTACCTTGGTAGACTTGGAAGCAAAAACTTTTACATAGAACAAAAGACCATCTTCTCGTGTAAACATAATACTTAAAATAAGTGCATTTACTTAGCAAATTATCAGTTATCGTTCATCGTAAACAAACTGATACGTAAAATGGTTTGACGTTCGAGCTATAATGGGACCTCCGTTTTGCTGATTCACCTCATGAAGATGAACTGAACTTACGATTGAAACTAGCGAGATACGAGGCAGATCCGCACATTTCCTATTTATGGGGTCGATTTGATATCGGAACGATAGCCAACTCTATCCCTGCCGGCCACTGAGTTGATCAGGTTTATAGGTTTGGTTCTGATAACATCGAGACAACTTCATCAACTAGTTTCTCAGGGTTTATCTTTACCACGTACCTGAAGAGACAGCTATATCATCCTGCACTGAAATGATTCATGACTGGTTTCTGGAATTTTTTGTGAGCTGTGGTCGGGCAGAAATAGTGATTGACAAAACAGAAGTCAGACGCATTGCGTTAAAAATGTTCCCGACCATCACGTACTGTAGCGGATGCGTAAAGAATTTGGATTATCTCTCATTGGTTCTTTTCAACTAAAGTCATTTGCAATTTTTGAGAAAATTATTAGTATTATCCGTAGTAAAACGTGCATCCTAAATCAATCTCATCTTGCTCCACAATATGAGCCATTCAGTTGCCAAATGGAATATATCCAATTTGCTTCCGAGTCTGCCTCTAAAAATGTTCTCAAAAATACATATTCTCACTCGCGTTTTACGTTGATTGACCTTCCTGAACATTTGAGTCATGAAATCCTTGTAAAGATCAAAACTAAACGAAGTAATTGTCCGATTCCAATAAAATTGTCGGGGATTTTGCGGGTTGTCTAGTAAAAGGTCCCCTATGAAAATCATCGCCCTCGGACCGATAGTTCTCGCTGAGCTTGCCCAAACGTGATATCATTGTAACGAGCATAACTTCTACATTTACCATCTGAACTCGTGCGGATGGTCCCCTATGAATATCATGCGCCAAGTTACTAGAGATCGTTAATAAGAATCACTTCTTGAATCTCCATCAATCATTCGATTTAATATTTTACTGCTGTTTTTTTGATATTGACGAAATTCATAGATGACTGTGACGTGGTTAACCCGCATGAAATTTGAAATATATTGGAATTTGGACGATGATTTCGAGTTGTTATGTTTTGTTGTTGTTGTTTTATGGTTGTTATGCCTGGTTATCTGTCTGTTGGATTGGCCACAGACCGATGAGAAACCTAAGTAAGCCGAGATCGTGAGTATCATTGCGATAGTCACAACCAGGATCAAATTTATTTGGAACCTACAGATATTCTATAACCCCGCCAATTGAACCACAATGTTTTGTAAGTATTTTCAAAGATGTATACAGTGGTTGCAGTGACGAGAAATATATCTGCCACAACAAATTGGCAGATGTTTTTCAGAATACAGGAACGGAGTTAAGTTTTTTACTGTAGTTTAGTAAAAAATGAATATTCATTATATAATTCTACTAATAATGACCGCTGGTAAATCTGAAAATAGAAGAATCGTTCGAAAACCTACATTTTTGTGGCATGACTCGTTTTTCCATTTTTTCTCTCTTAAATCTGGAATTCGTCTTGAAACTTCAAAATGGGTTACCTAGAAACGTATTTCAAACATGACCACTTACTTTAATTTTAACATTAACTTTTTAAATGTAAACACGAGCAGTTTCATATAGCCTAGGCGCAAAATCTCAGCTTTCTGGCGCCACTAGATGCAAATTTAGCTCACCCATCTAATCAGGGAGGATCAGTCTATTATTTAGATTCAGCAATCTCAAATGGGCGCCCTGTAAATTTCCAACTTCTTGGAACCACCAAAATTTGGTTACCATAATTTGGTGGACATTCGATTCGAAATTTATTGTGAATCGAAAGTAGACCTCATCCTGAGATTTTTGACACCAGCCGTTCTCTTTTTGGATGAGTAGATCTTTATCTATGATTTTTCAAAGTTTCGAATGTTTATGACGTCACCCCCCCCCCCACCTGGGCGGGACCCCCCAGCCCACTGCGACGTCATGTAGATTCGAAGCTTTGAAAAATCATAGAAAAAGGTTTTTTTAACGCTAGAAGGTCGCGGTTGGTGTCAAAATTCTCAGAATGAGGTCTACTTTACTAAAGTAACTAAAGTAAGGTATTTTAATCTAAAGAAACTTTAGATTAAAAATACCTTTAAACAGTTTTTCCGACCCATGCGCTCACCCCATTTACGCCTTCGTCGTAGTAAATGGGTTACCGTCAATTAATACTCAAGTCATAGCTGTGATTGATAACAAAACATCAACAACAATACACCTCAAAAATCCACGATAACTGTTAGAGAGGTTGGCCACACGTGCAAAGAAATAATGATATGCGACGCATAGTTTGTTTTGTTTGTTATGTCGCATAGTATGCGACCTAGTGGCATTCCAGGAAACTAAGATCTAATTCGTTTGTCAACTGAAAGAAAATGAACCTTCATTCCGTTGGGCACAATAAAACAGAAATAGAAAAAAATGGGCGTATCCCATTTGGCAACTGAAGTTGAAGACAAAGCAATCTCATATCGCCCTGCTATTGTGGAATTAATGAAAAATATCCACTTTTTGATACTAAACTGAGAGGATATCCTGAAATTACATCAGAAACACCATCAGGTAAGCAACGTGACAGCCTAAACCAAGGGTAGCAACCCTTATTAGTCCACACTGACATACACACGCAAGCACCTCTCTTCACCATTTCCCAAAGTCGGCTGGCTTAGTTGGTCTCCCCGGCTTCCAACTAACGATACAACTCTGCCGACAAAAGCAGCATTGCTTTCAACATCTTTCCTCCAAAAGCCCTTGATATATACGGCCTAACCTTACGGCGATTTATGACTCGAATCCTTCTGTAACATCTCGTCGATTTGGTTCTCCTTTCAAGTATCCTATTCTTCATTCTTCGAACTCTATCATTTCATGGGACGAAAACATCATTATTTCAGTTCATGCAGGTAGATCGACCACTATTGTTCATTTGTCAAGCTAGAAATACTTCGTAGGAGAAAGAAAAATCACATTGTCGTTGTGAATAAATGAACAATTGAATTGAAAGGTAAACCACTACTAAACATTTACCAGATATTAAATAGATCCTCTTATATGCCTTGGATTAGTAGGGATTTCAAATACAATGACCGGCATGTTCTATTATGCTCATCACCTGTTGCTGTTTGGATCATCTCTTATGATTCTGCTCTCTTCGATTTCTGTCTTTTTGCCTGAACTCCCTGAAAGTAGTGGTTTCGTGCTATCTCAATTTTCAGTTTCCAGAGCTTCTGTAACAAGCCAGCCTTTGCAAGAGTACTCCTCACCAAGAAGTTATTTTTTGCTTACGCGTATTTTCCAGTCCTTGCATTGTTGGCTGGGTGGATTGGTAGGATGGCTCATTGATTAGAATGAATTAACTTGGAGGATCGGATTGATGAATTGAATAGTCAGTGTGGATTGGTTGGTCCGTTGGTGAATTGTCTGAGTAAACTGGCTGTCTTTCATGGACTGGCTGGAAGGATTGATGGTGAATAAGATTGATTAGGTGAATTGGTTGGGTGGTTCCTCTGAACTGGTTGTATAGATCCATCGATTGATCAAGTTGTGTAACTCTAAAGAGAGGAAATGTTATGCCTGAAAAATCCAGAGTGGCATTAGTTGTCAACGGATGACAGTAAACCACTTTTTGATAAAGCTACTCGAGTATTGGGTGAACTCCATCAACAATCCCATTTTCTTCCAGTCTCTGCGTATAGCGATAGGTTCAAAATATTGTATCTTGCAAGCAACGAAAAATTTTCTTGACATCAATCCGAATCGATTCGAAGGGCTTTGTTAGTGCGATATCTGCTCATCAGAGTGGCTCCTTCAGAAGACCATCGTTTGTGGGTGATATAATTATTATTCAGTTGTTGTGCCACTAAGTAACATCTTCTTAGGAACTTCATTGGTGAGGGGGGGGGGACCTTTTCTGAATCAACTAATTTACTTTTTAGGTTTTTGAAGAAAAATACCTCATCGTTGCACCCTATAATGCACCAACCAAATATAATGAACTTGACGAAATTTCAAATTTTCTCCCACCTACCTATCTACTATCCTTATTGTAAAAATATAGAAATAACCAGACTGTAATTATCTTGTTCGTAAGAAACACTTCACCGATATTATGAACAAAATAACGTAGAACATTCCACCGACTCACGTATGTTGTATTGCAGAAATGAAGCGTGAAAAGAATTACCATGACCAACCTCACACCGAGCTCTAGATCCACAGGGAAATCATGGGATCAAAAATTACTAGAGAGCTGAAATCCGGTATACCACCCCACGGAATGGAGGTAACAAAATAACGAGAAAGTGTTGATTGGGCTCCGCTTGATAAATTCATCTTCAACCGATACTTGAATTCAGACATTCGAAATTACGAACTCCGATCAGTAGCTCTCAAATCAGACATACTAAGTCCGGAAAAACGTATGGTTGATTCCCAATCCTACGATTACTTACGTTAATAATTGAAATACAATCTCAAAAAATATGTTTAAAATCAACTTTCAAAATTCGCCACTCCTGCGATGATGATTTTATAGGACTGTGACTTCATTGCCAGTTGGAACTTATTTTCCCATATTGTTGAATTATCTTGTTATCTGATATTTTCATCATTTCCAGAAATTTTCACATGATACTTTGTTCTTGAATATCTTATGTATTCATTCATATTTCAGCATGGCATTGCTGAGGCGAGTTTAGGCGATGCCGTTTGGCAGGACATTAGCTGGTATAGTATGAATGCCACCGTGCTAGAGTCAAATCTCTAGCCATTCGACAGCCCTTAAAATTGATTTTATGCTTGCAGTTGGATCCCTCATCACCTGAAAAACGACCAGCTACTGGCTTTGCATAAAGTTGTGTTTATCAACCCACGGCATGCATAAACTGTCAAGTATCGGGAATGGGGTCATCCAACAAACGCTGTTATTACCGAGCTTTCGGAAAATTTATTTCCTTCATCAGGGCTCAAAGCAGCTACATGTGAGGAGAGTGTATCCACCAACTCATATCCACAACAATGAGAGTATGAGTTGGTGGATACACTCTCCTCACATGTAGCTGCTTTGAGCCCTGATGAAGGAAATAAATTTTCCGAAAGCTCGGTAATAACAGCGTTTGTTGGATGACCCCATTCCCGATACTTGACAGTTTATTTTTGCATAAAGGCGTACCGTAATCAACTCCTCTTCCAGTGTGCATAGCCCAGTCCAGCGATGATGCAATTCAATTTTAATACCATTATTCGATTGTAAGATATTATCTAAAGTAATGAAAATAAATAAATACCAATTGTTTAATTAACAGAATTTAAGGTGATTTTAATTGTATCAAGACACACAATAAAATAAATAACATACTCATATAATATTGCTAAGAACAGCAAGCTAATCTTGAAAAATTTCTTTCGGTAATTATTTTAACATTTCAACCATAGTACCAATAATTTTGTTCCAAATAATTTTTGACTGAAGACCGTAGCTCCAAGGTCATGGAAATGGATACAGAAATTGGTATAATTATGACAGTTATGGCAGTCATCGACTAATTGCCGACAAACTCTAAAATGCATCATCATCCGTCTACTTCCTCCTTAATTACTTCATTATGTGATACCTTCGCGTCCATAATTGGCAACAGTCTTTGGCATAAAACGGGAAAGGCAGGACAGAATCTAGACCCCACTAGCTCAATCAAAATTTGCCGGTCACTAGCCTAATCTCTTTCATGGTTGTCATGCATCTCCTTGCAATCTTAAATGCACATTTTGCGTCTTTAGTAAGTAGATTAATTTGATTTGGATCAGTGACACATGATTCGAGTTTACAAAAGTGGGTACTTATTTTTCAAATGTATTTTCATACTCCTAAAATAATGATATAGCACACAGAAATTTACATCACTCTCATTCTGTACAGCTACTTAGTATCATACGTGTATCACTGATTATTATTATAAAATTCGATTCCCTATTGGAGCTAACGGCTAACAAATAATTCAAGCATCTGATGGTGATTTGAGATTGAAACGACGGAAAGTCATAGTCGCCGGGGGAAAATCGGAAGGCAGTGGAAGACAATAACGTCCGACCTCCACCGGACGGGCTGTCCTGGCAGAGAGGGTGAATCTTCTAACCGGAAATCACCATCTGATAACCCGATCGAGCTGCCGCAAGCATTCAACTGGCCCTCGCCAAAACCATTCACGGGCATCCTATCCTATAAAAGAGTACAACAGTCGTTCGGACGGAAAGAGCATTTAGGATGGCTCACCCAAGGAAACTATTCAATTTGAATGGTTCGCGAATATACCATACACGGTTTACCCAATATCACCCGTCTCATTTTACGTTATTTTCGTCCGTTTTCTCCGATTATTACACATTGGTTCTACGGTAAACAACGAAGCGTTCGTTCATCGGGAAAGATTGATCCAATCCTCCATGGAAGAAGCGACAAAAGCTCGGTAAGTTCCACCCGATTTTGCTATTCGGTTGGACCTCACATTTCTTGCCGCCACGCAAACAATGAGGAATTTCACCAAATTCTGTTTGCATTTTTCCTGAATAGTAAATGGTGTTGGATAGATGAAAATCGGACTGATTTCGGAAAATAAGTCTCCTGTTATTTTTGGGAGACGATCAAAATTTATGATTTCAAAAATAACCGGGAAAACGGACGTGAAGCGAGAAATGCTCGCTGATTGGGCTGTTCGGATCGCCGTATCCTCTCAGTGTTGCCCATTGGGACGACGAAATCATGTTTTCTAAGAGGAAAGTTAACATACAAAAACAGGGGAATCCTAATTTTTCCCATCTTGCTTTTTCTATTTTTTTCTTCAGTTTTTCGATTTCGAACTTTACTGTTTCGTGGAATTTTGCATCTGGGGACTATAGATTTCTCGATCTCAGCGCTTCAAGCGGCCATAAATGAACTATTCCAGGATGACGTCATTTTCCCGGTTTTTTTAAACGTTTGTATTTTCTACACTGTTTTGTTTATTCGTAAAATAGGAAGTTCGGGCTGAAAGTTTGCCGTAGGAGGTTTTTCGAGGTGCTTAATCCGATTTTGGGGTCAAAAATAGGAAATTCCGACATGGTGAAATTCCTCATTCACTGAATAATATCTCACAACAATCAACATTCTACAATTTTACAATTTCTGCAGGTCGTGTCACCTCAATCGTCGAACCGAATCTACCTGGTCGTCCACATAGGCTACAAAATTTCTAATTACACCTGTTGTGGGCAGTGTTGCCACTCAAATGAAAGATTTAGTTATTTTCATTGAATCGAAAAAATTATTTCGAAAAAACTTAGACGTGTACGGAAATTATCCAAATCTGCCCTAAAGGCTGTAAGTTGTGGGATTCACCATAATGAAATGTATTGAGAACCATTAATCACAAAATCTTATACTTTTCTGCAAAGAAAATTGGGATTGGAAAACCAAATTTTAAACATCGAAAATTTTATATGAAGAGTGCAGCATAGATCACACCAAACGATATTTGACTGTAGGAGAATGCTTCAGGAACTAGTTTTTAGACGACTCTATAAGATTCAATTTTCGAAAAATGGGACGGAAAAACTTGATTTGGGTCTTTTAGGGAGAAATTATACGCATAAACGTATTTTCATCAGGTATTTTTGGAATCAGTGTATCATTTTATAGGAATAATCAATAAAAAGTAAACAGTAATTTTGGTTCAAAAATATCCGTGACGTCAGGAATTGAAGTTGAACGAAATATCCACCTGAAAAAGTTGTTTACTTCTCAGTTCAAAAATGGCTGAAAATCATCAAAACATTCTTTCAAAAATTCACTCATTGCCTCATGCACCATGAATGGAACCTTTTTCATCGATTTTAATTATTCGCAGATTTTTCTCCTTAGCACGGTGTAATTTCAATAAAGAGGAGCTAAATCACAATTATACCAAGAAATAGATTTTTGTGTTTGTGCGTTGGTAGGAGTGTTCCACTCTGCTCATCATAGTTTTGATCACATTCCTCATACACCGCACTACCATAATGAACAACGTGTGATAGATAAGAGCAATGGACAATTTCCAAATGGCTGAATCAATTTTTTTCACAAACGAACTACTTACATACCTGATCTACTGACCCAATCTAGTAGGTATTAATGGTACACGGATACCAGATGGTTGAATATTATAAATCCAATATCTCAAAATGATCTTCGAAACCGTCACTCTAACACATGCATGGCACTAACTTCCAATAAAGCAAATTCCTCTGCGAACGAGAGCGATGGAGGTCGGATTTTTCTGAATCCCCTAGTGGGGCACGTTTTTACCCAAATAACAACATCAGTGATCCTAACCAATCACGTACAGCTTCATCTCTATTGGCCTCGCTCGCTGTACAAAACCTTTACCGATAGCTACGTTCCTTTCACCAATGATTTGTTTACGATAAAGTGTGTCATAGGTCTTGAAATATATACTTACATATTTTAACTTTTGAATTTAACACCGTGAAAAGTGAAAATACGACTAAGTTCCCTCCTATAAGAAGTACAATTCATTACGATCAATCGCCTGACAAACTACAGATTAACGGTTCATATATTGAAAGTAGACAATCCATTATACATATTAAACATATCCTATTGTACTGTATATTGTATTGTTGTATCCTGTAGCAGACGTTTGTTTGCTTGTGAAGATAAGCATATAAGATAAGTGGGTATTGCTCGCCCAGTTATTATTTCTGTACAGCAGATGAGGTAGGTTATCAATCCCAACAAGGGTGTTCCGAGGCTCTTAATCGACCTATTGCACACACGGGACCTATGAAAACAACGAAATACAACAGCCGCTAGATTAGCGGATGGCACGACTATCCCTGTTGGAGAGTACAACGAAATAGCTACTCACAAACTGGGATCAGAACTTATTTTGAATAACTGCAACTTTTCCCAAGTGAATGAGGAGACTCAAAAGAAATTGAGGGAAAACATTTGGAAATTTTAAAAAGCGGCGAATTGAGTAAAAAATTAGATAGACCGGAAATGTTCGATACAAAAGTTATGCTGATTATATTTACCTCGCCAAGATTGGAGTTGAAGTACATCATTATAATAAAGTTATTAACGTTATTTAGTTAGCTGTAGCTAAAAAAAATCACATCTTTCATCCAAGGATCTATGTGGGCTACATTTTCAGTTGATAAAAGAAGTGGTTGATACCTTAGCTGAGCAAATGCTCACTTACCAACATCTGAAGGTGTAATTCCAATAAATTTAAAATGAGTCTTGTAAAGGGTACTGAAAATACGGGTACAGTCAACGGTCCCATCTTTCTAATATCATTTACTCGTCTAATATCTAGTACTATATATGGCCTGGCATCTTTCTTGGAGACAATTGGGATAATAAGGTAGTAGTTTGGATTCTGGAGGAACATCATTCTACAAGACGCCTCATTCAAGGTAATCTACAAAAAATGCTATGTCGACAAAGTTTCAATCATACAAACTAATAGTACTTTTCCATTGATAGTACCTACCAGCAACCGAATGTGGGTGTCATGATTACCAAAACTAGTTCTTGGTTGTTAAGACGAAACAACTGAGTGAGATGAAATTATCTTCGAAGAAACCAAAACAGATCGCATTTGATCAGCTGAAATTTGGCTCACATCCGTCAGCAACCGTCCAAGTGCAGTTCACATTCGTGTTTCTTATTTCTCATTCGACCGACTCATCGGGCTCGGTTATAGGTACTGAACTATTGCATGGGAAAGGTCAACCAGTACCATCTAAGGTCAGAGGGAGATGAAACCTCTTTGGCCAGGCTCAGGAAAGCCACGCGAAATATCGCAGGAGGAGGCATAGCCTCTGCTGTGGCTTCAATGGAGCCTTGGTGATGCGGGTTAGCTCTCTACCAAGGTCCACACGGCTGGCTGATGGCTGATCGGGGATATTTTGTGCAGTAACTCAGCTGACTTAAGGAGGTTGATTAAAGTCTTCATGTGCTGTTTCATATTTTCCTGTAATCTCATCTATTAATCTATTACAAGCGATGGGCCCCGTAGATTGTAGATTGTACCTGAATCTGCGGATCAGGGTGAGGGGAGCCCAAAAGCACTGAAGCCTGGTGGCTTATTGTGCTTCTTCGCAGATTCTATTGTCTAGTCAAACAGTCCCAGCCCTTTAGTAAGGGCCAGTAGTGGTTTGGCTAGATTAGTGCAGGGGAATGCCTCCATGGGTGTGGGTGACCCAAAGAGTTGGAACCTGCGGGTTGATAGAGCTTGGCAATCAAAAATTATGTGGGAGGCCTTTTCTTCAGCCTCACCGCATAGCCTGCATAGGGTTGTATCTTGCGTCACCCCTATGCGATTAAGGTGGAATCGGAGTGGGGTGAAGCCTGTTACCAGACCAACCACTAGCCTGACTTCCCTGCGGCTTAGCCGCAGCAGCTCCTCAGAGGCGCTGGGGTTAGGTTTGGCCACCATGCGCTTACTTAGAGCATGTCCTCCTAGGTTTGACCATCTTCTTGTGGTTTGGTTTGTGACCCACCGATTTATGGTCGCCCTGAAGGAGGATTTGGGAATGCCGACGGCCGGCTCCGGACCAATGAACGGAGTCAGTGAGCCTTTTCTGGCCAGCGCATCAGCATTCTCGTTTCCCATTACCCCACTATGCCCCGCCACCCACTCCAGGGAAACCCTGTTGCGTTGTGACAGGGAGCAGAGGTTATGGTAACAGTCCCACACTAACTTAGAGTTAATGGTGGAAGCTGCCAAGGCCTTGATCGCAGCCTGGCTGTCCGAGAGAATGCGGATGTGTACACCATTGTGTCCCCTCCGCAGACTCTCCCCAGCGCAGACATCGATTGCAAGTACCTCGGCTTGAAAAACTGAGGCAAACGCTCCCAGAGGAGCTGAGTGGCTCCATCCAGAGTTTGCCCCATAAATTCCAATCCCTGTCCCATTCCCCATTTTGGATCCATCTGTATACCAGAACAGGTCGTTGGAACAGCATTGAAAGACTCGCCGCCCCTCTGTCGTTATGATCGATTTGAAGGGGTGTGTTTCAGCGTAAGTTCTGGGCATAATGTCTGCTACCATGTCAAGCATGGGTTCGCATAGAAGACCCAGGATTTTGGAGTGGCCGTGGATATGAGACTCTCTCCACGTCCTGTTCCATTTCTGCCTCAAGGCCGCCATGGCAGCCTCTCCTTTTATGAAGATATCGAGGGGGGGGAGCCCCAGGAGTATCTCCATAGTGGCAGTTGGGGTGCTGTGCATTGCTCCCGTTATAGTGAGGCAGGCCAGCCGCTGAACACAGGTAAGAGTGGAGGAGGCTCCCACCTGTCCAACTTTAGGCCACCATACAACGCAGCAATACACCAGAATGGGTCTTACTACCGCAGTATAGATCCAGCGGACCATACTTGGTTTTAGTCCCCAGGTTTTCCCACATGAGCGTTTGGCCCTCATGAGAGCACTTTTGCCACGGTTGGCAATATAATCAAGGTGCTTGCTCCAGGTGAGTTTAGCATCCAGGAAGACGCCTAGATACTTGACCTCTCCTTTGAAGGGCACCCTAGCATTGAAGAGGAGAGGTTCATGAAGGCCTTCCAGCTTCCTTTTTCTGGTGAAGGGAACAAGCGTGGTCTTATTGGGGTTAACACTGAGCCCCTCAGTCCCACACCATTCCTCCACCTTTTTCAGGGATGCCTGAGCAAGGTCAGAGACCACACTCACTGACATCCCTCTAATTAGGATCACCAGGTCGTCAGCATATCCCTGGGTGTAGAAGCCATCCTCATTCAGGAGAACCAGCAGGGAGTCAATGACAAGGTCCCAGAGGAGGGGAGAGAGTACCCCTCCCTGTGGGCAACCCTTTGCCACGAGCATCCCCACCACCTCACCCATGAGTTCAGCCTCCACAGATCTGCTTTCCAGCATGGCTCTTATCCACCTGCAGAGGGTGTTGTTGACCCCATGCCTTCTGCTTGCCGTGATGATGGAGGACACTGAGGTACAGTCAAAAGCCCCCTCAATGTCCAAGAACATACCCACGGCAATCTCCTTGTGAGCTAGGGTTGCTTCTACCCTGGAAACCAGGTGGTGCAACGCCGTTTCACAGGATTTGCCTTGTTGATAAGCGAACTGGTTGGGGTGTAGAGGTCTCACTAGGAGCACTGTTTCCCTTAAGTGCCTGTCAACTAATTTTTCTAATGTCTTCAGGATGAAGGACGTTAGACATATGGGTCGATATGCCTTTGCTTGGTTGTAGGATGGACGCCCAGGCTTAGGCAAAAACACAACCCTAGCATTGTTCCACCTCTGGGGGACTGTCCCGGTAGCCAGGCTCGCCCTGAAGAGGATACACAGAATCCTAGTGACTGATGGACCTCCCTCTTGAAGGAGTTTTGGTGTGATACCATCAGGCCCAGGTGATTTGAGTGGTTTGAATGAGTTGATTGCCCACTCCACGCGGTTGAAGGTTATGATCTCCCTAGCCACCCTCCAGTCCTCCCGGGAGGCGATGCCTCTGGTTGGTCTGTCAGGTGGTGCAGGGTTACCCCTCTGACCATTTTGAATTACCACTGACCCCGGAAAATGAGTCTCCAGCATAAATGCTAGAGTGTCCGTGGCTGTTGTGGTATATTCCCCATTGGTTTTAACCATAGTTCCAATGGGATTGGGTGGGTCCCTGGAGAGGAGTCTCTGGAGTCGTGCTCCTTCTGAGGTGCTCTCCACATCCTCACAGAACTTCCTCCAGGTGTCTCTTTGAGATCTCCTAAGGACCCTTTTATACTCAGCAAGTTTGGTTTTATATTCGTCCCAATTTCCCCTGCGAGTAGCTGCATTAAATAATCTGCGTGATTCTCTCCTGAGAACAGCAAGTTGTCCATTCCACCAAGGGGCATCCCTGTTGGAAGAGACAGCCGTCAGGGGAGTGTGTTCATTGAAGGAGGTTAGTAGGGTTTGCTCGAGCTCCCCTGCGACCACCTCTATATCTCCAATGCTATGAATCCTGGTTTGGAGGCCCCGTACCCTGCCGTCAACCTCCTCCCGGTACCCAAGCCAGTTAGTTCTGTGTGGGTCCCGGTACACGCGCTGTGTTCTGGCCAGTCCCTGGACTTCCACAACAATGTACCGGTGATCCGAGTAGGGGGGTGTATCGGACACATACCACTTACTTATCTTCTGGCCGAGGTTCGGACTGGCTACGGTGACATCCAGGACCTCCTGCCTGGTGGATGTAATAAATGTGGGTTTGTTCCCCCGGTTCACTATATCTAAATTGCTAGTCACCAGGAAGTCAAACAATAAATTACCTCTGTTGTTGGTGTTGGTGCTTCCCCAAGCAAGGTGATGGGCGTTAGCATCCATCCCAATCAGCAGTTGCACGTTTTCGTCCCGACATTTCTCCACTAGGTGAGCCACCTCAGGAGGTGGGGGGCCCAGCGGAGAGTCACCAGGGAGGTAGGCAGAGGCAGCGATAAAGTGCTCCCTCGTATTTCCCTCCCTAATGGTGATTTTTATCGCGACGAGGTCTCTGAAACAGAACTCAGAAACATTTAGTGCTTGTACATCATTCTTAAAGTAAATGCATGTTCTTGCAGGAGCGGATTCACTCCTGTGGTCATAAATCAACTTACCTCCTGCGGTTCCTAGACCTGCCACTCGTCCTCGGTGAACCCAAGGTTCCTGGATGAGGGCAACATCCCATGTGCCAGCTGCGAGCAGCTGGCAAAGGTTGGCGGTTGCCACCTTACTGTGCTGCAGGTTGATCTGAACCACCTGCAGCATCAGTAGGCGCTCCCATCACCTTGAAGGTGACTCTCTGTACGTGGAAGAAGGCGCGAAATTGTTGCCCCCTCAACCACCCCAGAGAGTCGGTATCTATGTTGAGCACCAAGGACAGACCTTTAGGATCTGCCTTGGTGCTCAACAGCTTCCATTCCCTTGTACTGAGTCCAGGATTTTGGGCCTCAAATAAGGGAATGAGTTTTCTGGCGTCTGACCGGTCCAGGAATTCGGTTGGGATCCAGACCCCCACCTTGACCCGAACCAGATCAGCCAGATCTTTGGCGGGTCCAGTCCGAAGACTAGCCCCGTCCCATGGCTTCAGCTCTGCCACCTGCTCCTCCAGCCAGCCTTTCGACCGTCCATTAGAGCAGGTGATGTAGACCACACCGTTGCTGGTGTGGCCACTGCAGAACTGTGGCCCCTGTCCTGCGGGTGAGTCCATGGCTGCCCGAACAATGGATCCATACACGAGGTTGGCCTCCACATCAGACAGCCGCTCCGCCGGATGGTTGCCATGCGTCACCGCCATTTTGGTGGAGCTGAGGGCGTCGCTATATGCCCCAGGGGGATCCCTGGGTTGTCCACTCCCAGTCTCACGTGGTTTCTTGGCCGGTGGTTTTTTAGCATCAGAGGGAGGAGTACCATGTGAGTCGCGATTCCGCTTGCGCGGTGTCCCCTCCATGGCACTCTTAGAGCCCGTTGATGGGGGAGGGGCAGAGCCCCGCAGTCCACCTATCCCCGAGGTCCCCGAGGAGCCGGGCATTGCCAGCATCCCAGAGCCCCCAGGAACAGCAGCCCGCAGTGGCACCGCCCCAACCCCACCCCCAGCCTCCCCCCTCTTTTTGCTCTTTTTGCGAGGGCGTGGTGGAAGCCCTTGCTCTTGGGCACGGAGCCTAGCCAATTTCCTCTTCTGAGCTCCAGAGAGTTTTTTGGCAGGCCTATTTGACGCCCCGTTGTTGCCACCAGGGTCGTCTTCCTGATCAGTGGTAGGTGGGTCGACATGAGCCCCACCTGCCACGACCATTGGTTCTGTTGGGGAATCATCAAGGGTGAGTTGACCCAGAGATTCCTCAGCAGCTTGTGTGTCAGGGTTAGTTGAGCCCTGAGCACTTGTGTTTGTTTGTTCGTTTGTTTCTGTTTGGTTCATAGTAGTCCCACGAGAAGCTAGGGAATTAAAGGTCAGTCACAGTAACCGAAGTTACTGGACCCCATTCAGAGCCCCGCATGAATGGTTAGGCCTACTTACACTCAGGGTTCGGCAGGTGCCCTGAGGAGTTCGCTTGCTAAGAGTGCACTTTACCCTCTGCACCCATGAAGACCCCCCAGGCCTGTTTCCAGAGCTGGAGGACCAACACAAGACCATGGCACAAGACCCTCGAAACCTGGTCTTGAGGGTTTGTGTTCCATTTTTAGCGACCTGTGCAATGGTGCCACCAGCCGATGGGATCTGCAGTCCAAGGATCACAGCCCCATGTGCAGTGACCGGTGGAGACCTAGATCGAGCCCCCCCACCACGACAAGGTAATGGAACGCGGGGGGGTGATGGGCCCCGTGTGTGCAGCTTCATATTCCATAGATTTGCAGACATGTAATCACTTATATTACAGGCATTGAGTTTCTCTCCAGTGGGAGTTCTCAGGTGCTTCTTTAGAGTTTCTAGTAATGCAGGCCTGTAATCACATGTATCGCAGGCCAATAGCTTTTCCACAGTGTCCCGCCTCTAACTACTAACAGATCGAAAATAATAATTTGAAAAAGTTAGTACATTTTCTTTTTTTTTACCACAGAATTTTGATGATAAATGGGAAATTCCCAGTTATTTCCCCTCTCTGCCTACCATCAGATAAAAAAAATTATTTTTTATAAATTTATCACGTTTTTTTACCTTGGACGGTCATACCCTACTCGAAATGCAACAGCACTCTGTTGGAAAACTTTTTTTTTTCAGCATTGACATTA
Organism: Apolygus lucorum; assembly: GCA_009739505.2. Lineage (NCBI taxonomy): Eukaryota > Metazoa > Arthropoda > Insecta > Hemiptera > Miridae > Apolygus > Apolygus lucorum. The sequence continues at coordinate 29,777,974 of CM019167.2, forward strand.
TTGGCTTACATAAATGAAATGGATACATCGTTTCAATCATGGGAACTATGAGTGTTTGGCTACTGATTGACTGAATGGAAGGCAAAGTGAAATAATTTGTACAGTCAGATTTACACTTTGCAGGGTCACAGTTTCAACTATACAGCTCGGTCAACTATGTCCATTTATGAAATACACAGATATGAACTCTATTATCCAGCAAGTTTGTAACTATTACGCAGTACGATATTACCTACCTATCTCAAACACTCACTTATAATAAAGCCCCTAATTGCGTTCAGAGATGAGAAAACGTTTTGTGAATAAGACCTATAAGTCGGATGAAGCCTCCCTATTGACGGCTGGGAAAAGTTCATTCTTCAGTTAAATGGCTTCAATCGTGGCTTTCAACAACGGATTTGTTTCATTTTGCCGAAAAATTCATCAAACATTATGTGAGAAAAAAAATATTAAAAAAATGTTACCGTTGAAGGCAGTTAGGCGAGAAACAGACCGGCGAAGTTTGGAGGAATTTATTCAGGCTTCTAGGAGGCCTACATTTTGCAGCCAACAGTTTCTTCGATGGGAAAGAGTGTCGCTAAACTGAGTTTCCTACAAGGTAGAACCTGACAATAAATTGGTTTTCGGGTCCCTCATGCCACCACTCCGGTCTGATGTTCAAGGAGGTGGCTTTTCTTTCAGTTTACAATACGCCACCTACCTACTTCTCGCTGGATGATAATATATAATGAAATCTACTCTCGTCACTCACTGGAAATCCAGTTCCTCCACTTTAATTTGGAGGTGTCAGATTCCCAGTGAGTGACGGGAGTAGATTTTATTATACTTTATCAACCAGCCAATTCAATTTCATAAATTACAGACAAACCAAAAACGAAAGCGAGAAGAGATTAGAAAATTAGCTAGGCAACGCCCTAGTGAGCCGGAGTGAATCGGATCCGGAATAACAAACATCGTGAAGAGAGTACTACTGTCACTTAGAGCCACGATTTCTCTTTGTAATGAAAAACGAAAATTCTCACTGAAATTCACACTAAACTGTCTTCGTTGAGGACGGTCCGTTTCCGTATCCGATATTCTTTTCTTCCAAGGGAGTCAGGAAGCAATTAGAAGGCCAGGGGCTCCAAAATCCCCAGGAGCAAATTTAATGATAAAACCTCTCCTCCTGAACGTGCCGTGGTGTCTTTGCTCGCACCTGACACGCATCTGCACGTCAGCTGCCCCACCAGGGTATTTTCCACGCGCTTGGTTGCATGCAAACATCATAACGATACGTAATCCGGGGAAAATCTGTGTTTGAACGCGGAAAAACGTGGATTTTTTTCAACGAAATCGACGTTTTGACCGGAGGATTTGGAGTTGGATGGAGGGCGAGGGGAGCGGCGGCGGCGGAGACCCCCCGAATCCTCCGGTCAAAATGTCAATTTCGTTGAAAAAAATCCACGTCTTTTTGCGTTCAAACACGGATTACTCCCCTGAATTCGACTGTAAAATATTTTTTGACTATACCATTGAAAACCTAAGACTTTTACGATGTTTTTGCTGAAAATCTCATCAAATTTCCTCTACAAGAAATGGGTGAAAATCTTTTGAGAATTTCATTTAAAAAAACTGAAAAATTCCAAAGTTTTGAGTTCTGACTAGAAAAAATCTAACTAGGTGCGAGGTTAAAAATGTGTGTTGTAGCTCATCTGATGGGAAATTTAATGCTTTTTTCAACGATGTAGATTTGAATTTCACGTAAAATAAGGGAGCTGCAATATAAGACAAGGTTCAACATACGAAAAAATCTTTAAATTGAAAAAAAAAAAACTTGGAAAAACAAGGGGTTAAAAGAGAACCGCTAGGAGACATTTTTTGTTTGAAATGCCTTTCATAATCGACCCCTGAAGTTTGGCCGTATCTTTCTCGGACACCCTGTATAAACCAATCAAAAACTAGGGAACCTGATCCAAAGATTGAATTGAAATTGATCTCCCTGAGGAAACTGATCCGAGAACCTAGGAGAAACTGATGTAAAACCTGCCAGAGAACTGATTTATTGGTAATAGCGAATTCTGTGTTGTGGTTGTTAATAAATCGGTGGACATATTATAATATACCTTCGGAAGGTTGGGTCTGTCGTTTCTATTGCGTTGAGATTGTAGAGAAACTGATCGGAATACCGTTGAGAAAACTGATCCACAATCTAGAAACCATTCGAGCACTAAAGAACCTGATCCGAATATCGAATTGAAATTTATCAATATCTCTGAGGAAACTGATCCAAAACCAGTAAGAGAAAATTTATCTCATTCATTTTTAATGAATTCATCATTTAATGATCTCAAGGTAACAGGGGAATTACTATGAGTTGAGATTGTTTAATATATTGGTGGACATGTAATAACGTAGCTACTTACCTTCGGAAGCGTTGGTACCAAATCAACATGCGAATCTCCCACAAACACCCACAATTTTAGAAGAACAGAGATGTACGCCCATACTCGGTGTAAGAGCAAGTCTGTAGTATGGGTAGGTATGTGTATTTGGGAAGAAAAGAAGACGTAAGTAGAAGATACAGAAGTGCGTTTGTGTCTACAGATAGGCACGGCGGCGACTTCAATGCTTACCTACCTACCCACCTTCCTATCTGAATTCGCTAAGAATATATTTTTCCCTTTTTGGTGTTTACTGATATCATTTTTGAGGTCAATCCTTCTGTTGTTATTGCCAGAAATGATCCGTAAATCTATCATTGGTACCTACTATTTTTATTTTCATTTTTTAATGTATCCTTAGCTGTTAACTCCACTATTGATCTTCTAAATTTTTGAAGCAATGTATTTTATTAACAATAACTGTCTCATTATAACACAATCGCATTAAGATATATTACTTATTTTGTAATGTTCCTACTCAATGAGATAAAAAAAAATTAAAAAACCCAACTACTCTTGTTGCATTAAGAGTTGAGAGCTGTTTTATTATTTAGTAGCATGAATGTCAAGTCTCATGAATGAGTTGTCGACTCTTGCCAATATTTGTTCGCGCTATTTACAGTTTCCCAACTTGATAGTTTGATTACCGAAGGTAGTAACTGGTGAGAATTTATTGGTTTTACCAAGACTTCGTGCTTGACTTTGTTAGTGTACATACACCTCAGGGTCGAACTAGCTTGGGAAATTGTAATTTTACCGTCCCCTCATTAAAAGCCACCATTCTTGAAATTAAGCGTTTAAAAACATGGGAGATGAAATCCATGATGGATAAAAAGCACTAAAGGTTATCTGTTGATCTTTCAGTTCCGAAAATGAGATTCCCGTCTATGAGGGCACTGGAGCGCATTATTCTATGAATACAATACCATCCACGGTATCATACTCTCTATCACAAACGTGTATAATATACACGTTTTGTATAGTTTGTTTAATATACACGTGTATACTATATTATAGTATGCACTGTACACGTATACCTATATTTTACCTACTTGGCTGCTTACTCTTCCAATGAGGTAGTCAAACGTTACGCTAATGTTTCCATTCAGCATGTATACTGTCGCTGCTAGTGTTTTCAGAGAAACCAGAGAAAATTGGACCGACGACGGTTGGGATGATCCAGCCAAGGCCTCTTTGGTAAGGGCTGACCGGCATGTTATTGTCTTGTCCGCCCTTTTGAACACCCCGAAACACCGCTTATCCCCTGTAAGCTTGAGAGCTCTCGAGATAGAACTAGGGAGCCTTGCGGTTGCTCTTGTTTACTGAATATCAACAGGGAGGACCACTAATGAGGTTGACCTGTCACAGAGGTAGATTAAATCTATAAGGGCGACGAAGCTGTTGTAATTTGCAACCCATTAATGCATTATTTCGTTCGTTACGTTTCAATAATGATTGCTGGGTAAATTCATCAGCACAATAATCAATCTGCGTTTCTTCCCAAAACAATAATAATAAAACCAAAAAATCATAAATGGCCGGCTGACTAGATTCAAGTTTGATTGAACTGGAATTATTTTAAACTGCCATTACTAATTCTCTAGTTAGTATGAGTTTGATTGTGAGACTGATGCGGTTACTGAGTTCGACATTAGTAAATATCGGACTCCCGTTAGTTCTGGACTTCAAAATCCGGAGTTCAGAAGTTCTAAACATCGGCTTTTTGAGTTCTGGAACTGGAAATTAGTTCATGGAATTGATGGGAAAACCGTTGGAGCGTTGCTGTTACTAGGTTAGTATAATAGGTTTTGTGGGTGAGAGATTTCCGTTACCACTGTCTCGCTTATTTGTTGCGATAGTGAGGGTAATTGATGATCTGTGATGTGGGTATTTGATTGAATTTCGATGATTCATTCAATAAGTTTACAGCAATTTTTTATCATTAGTATCCTTATCGCTGTTCACAAATATAGGCAGAAAAAGAAAAGGGAACGCTTCCTCCAATTAAAAAAAAATGTATTGCCAACCTAACTGCATTCTTCAAAAATGCAGTTTCTACAAGAATAATGATCTTAAAACAAGAAGCGAAAAAATGGGTATTAACACATAGCGAATTTAGTTCTGAGTTTTTCAATTGTCTCTTTAGCGATCAGTTGTTCCTTCTTCTCCTTCTCTTTCTGCCTTTTTAATTCTTTCATTTCATGCCCCAGCAGGATCTTTACCAGTCTTTAATCAGTTCCTCCTTCCTTCCTAAGCCTTCGTTCTTCTTCAAATTTCATTCGTTCTTCATCTTCCTTTTTCATTTGCAGAACCCCCTGCATAGCTGCGATGTCTTTCTGTTTGAAGTTTATGTTCTCCTCTTTTTCTTCTCCACCCGATGATACATCATCGTTGCTCTGAAGCTTTTCATTCTTTTCAATATTTGTATCAGCCCTCTTCTCCTCACTCACCGCTTCCATCTCTGCCACTTTCTGTTCAGGTGACTTTGGTCCGCCCTCCTTGCCTCCTTCTCCCCATAAATTCCCTGATCGATCATTTGAGTTAATACGTCTTGGTGACGAGGCTGAGGAGCGTTCAAAGGCTAAATATTTCATTTATTGCTTGTTCCAATTTCTTCATTTCTTATTTTTGACGGAATTCACTATATTTTCTGGATTCGTTCCTCTTTCCTTTATCTTTATTTCTCCCTTGAGTTATTTCTCCTCAACCTTAGCAGGTTTTTCATCCGACATTTTCATTCCATTGACTGTATCTCTATTTTGCTCTCCTCTCTTTTCCATTCTTCTATTCTCTTCAATTCTAGTTCTTTCGCTCATTTCTTGTTGTTCTATGTTTTCTACTCATTCGTCTAACGAAGGACACCAGAGTATTTCAAAATAAGTAACTAACAAACGATTATCATACAACTCACAACAGTCATAACAGTATATTGGAGTAAACACAACAATAGGTCTGTATATTTTATGTTTTTGCTTCCGAGTCTACCGAGGTAGCGAAGCTTTGTCTTCACTTTTCCATGTTGAAAAAAATGGTTCTCCAAAATTAAAATTTCCAGTCGCGTTTTACGTTTCAGGCCTTCCTGAACACTTTTGGTTCCGTGTCTGTCTGTGTATGTGTCTGTCATGAATTCCTTGCCGCAGCCAAGGAACTTCTACATTTATCATCCGATATCGATGAAGTTTTCAGGGATTGTGCGGATTGGCGTGAAAAAAAATGAGTGATGAAAATCATCACTCCCGTACTGATAGTAGCCGCTGCGCATGCGCAAACGTGAAATCCTTGCCACAGCCATAACTTCTACATTTCTTACACGATTCCGATGAAATTCTCGGGGATTATGAAGGTTAGCAAGTAGATGGTTCCCTATCAAAATCACCAGCCATGGACTGATAGAAGCCGCTGCGCATGCGCAAACGTATATTTCCAAACTTCAACATTTTCTGTCTGATTTCGATTAAATTTTCAGGAATTATGCGAGTTGGGGTGGAGATGGTCCCCTATGAAAATCATGGCCCCCGAATTGAAAGTATTTCGTGCGCATGCGCACACTTGGAATCATTGTAATAGCCGCATCTCCCACATTTTCCAACAATGAACAGAGATAGCGGGGGTTGACGTGTAGAGTCCCCTAAGAGAGAGTGTACTTAGAGATTGATGTTTCGTGATAAGCTGATATGCATCGGTTCATCTATGCAATCGCGTTATGGATACGAGGAAGCTATGTGCTACATCCACTTGGCAGTCATTTTTTTTTTTTTTTTTTTTTTGTTCTTCAACTGATAACAACCCAAAAGCATCACAGTTCATAATATCGTCGCTTAAGATGCATCATGGCACATCTAACTTTTGCCTACTTTTCAGGAGAGCAAAAAAACCGATTTGGTCGATAAATTTTATAGTTTTTTACATTTTTATTCATCGGTCTGCCTTTATTTACAGTCTGCTAACTTGAATTGCATTTAATAGTACAGTAAACATCATATGTCAAAAAATCTTGTAGATGTGCCATGCTGTTGAAATTTTTCCTCTCACTTGTGCTATGATGTACCACATTTTCTCTGTGTTTCGTGGTGAAACGGCAATACTCTGTAGCTGGCACTGATGTAGTTTACTGAAGAACGATAAAATTTATCCTTCTCCAAGTAAAAGCACGAATACGAGAATTTAAAAAAAATCATTGTAATTCTGCAAATCCGCACAATCTCTGAAAATTTCATCGGAATCGGTCAATAACTTCGATAGTTTTATGTCAGACAGACGCGGAACCAAAATTGTTCAGGAAGGCTAGAAACGTAAAACACGAGTGGAAATTCTGATTTTGGAAAAAAAAAATTTCAACGTAAACAACATTTTTTTTTCAAAAGTAAAACAATACATCTGCTACCTTGGTAGACTCGGAAGCAAAGTGTAATAGGTATAATATTATGGAGAAGTCACAATTTTAATGCAACTTTATCTTCAGAAGAGAGTTAAGAAGTTTCAAGGTTTCATTTGTGAGATCGTAGACCACCAATAAAATCACGTTTTTAGTTTTCCCAAGGCACAATCTCAAGTCAAAAACCATTGCCTAATATCACGTTAGTAGTACTAACATGGGTATTGAAATTTTTCTATTTTTAGATTTTTTTCTATCATTAGGTACAAAGCACAGCAAGCACTTGAATTTTCGACCTATGATAGGTAGTTTAGTTTTAGCTAATTTCCAATTTATAAATAGAGAGATCTGTAAAGTGATGGAGACACTGGCGCCTTACTTTCTGGCTTACAACTTGGGACTATAAAAATTTAAATTTTAGCTGTAAGGCCCCAAAAACTTTAAGAAAGAAATTTAGAGAACTCAGTTTTGTGATTTAGAGAATGCAGCCAAGAGTAAGACCAATTGAAGAGAGTATCTTGTTTGGTCAGTAAACTAGAATGCCAGAATTGCCTGTTTTGCCTTTTAAAAGGAAGGTCATAAGTGAAAGGCGTGTTTTCACTGTGGTTAGAGCCTTCCTCCTAACAATTTGTCATACATTTTTGGTATTTTTAAAAATTTTCATGAAGGCGATCGTGCAGCAACGGAAGACTTAGGGTGATTCTTCCCCTTGAAATTGGCAATGACTTTTCTATAGGAAAGCTGCTAGAAAAACATGAAACATCATGGCACATCAAACTTTCTCAGAACATACCATCATAGCACAAGTAAATCTGCAACTTTCAACGAAGAATTAGTTGTCATTCCAGATAGCTTGGGACATGGTATTTTGTTTTTATTCAAGTTTATTTAGTGGTGAATAGATTGCAAAATAATTTTTCAGGAAAAACTCCCTAATCATTCACGTAGTCAAACAAAACCCAGCTCATCATCTGAGCTGTAGCCTTCCGCCATGTTGAAGATTGTAGATGTGCCAAGATGTCAGATGATTTTAGTTGTGCTATGATAACTAAATCAGAAATTACAGCGTTTCAAGTGGAGCAATCAAAAAACTAAGTCCACCAATCACTCAGGCGCGAAAATTCATATAAGAAACCGTTCTAACCTCATTTTCGACAAAATGTTAGATGTGCCATGATGCATCTTAAGCGACGATATGACCATCTGATTCCCCCATCTGATTTTCCCATCTTCAATATACAATAATCGCTTTTACTTATAACGATCATCCAAATCTACCAGACTGTTTGGAGACGCTTTCTGTTCACCGTAGGCTTCAGTAAGCAGTAAATTCGTCCCTCGATAATTTCACTCGAGGAGAGAATCTTCAATACGTGAACCACAATTTGGAATACGAGAAAAGGGAGGTTTAGTTTGGTCAATATCACCTCTGATTGACAGTGATGTGCTTTTACACGTCATAGCAACGTCTGCAGCGTCATAGGAAGGTAGCAACGACGCTTCTTTGACATTGTTGTGTCAGCCAGCATCCTCAAATCGGTTGACTCGATGTTCACGCACACTCCTTGTTGACATTATCACAGGAGGGTTTGGACACTTTCCTTCTCACTTTCTTCCTCTTTCTACTGCTACTCATGTTTCTTGCTGCGTTTGAGTCCTTCATTTTACCCAAGGCAGCTCACGTAGCTGGCTCCTCAAGGGAATCCTCTATCAGCATTTTTGAGCAGAATGACGAAACACTTTTACTTCCTCACTATCCTGAAAAGTTTAAGACATGACTCGTTGCTATCATTCGCCAGCTGATCAATGGTTTTTCAAGCTCGAACCAATTTTTTTTTGCTAACGACAATTATGTAGTAAAAAGTACAGATCATATCATATGCGAGTACATACAGCGTCTCAAAATTACGAACTAAAGAGGATTAATGTGGTCAGGTTGATCAGACCCATTCTTCAGTGGTGTTTGATAACAAACAAAAAACTGATTACTACCGAAATAAACACAAAATCTGGTCATTTTCAGAACTGCTACCTTCGCTAACCAATTCAATTGGTTTTGGAAGATGTGTTTCCTTAACACTAGAACATACCTTTAAAATCCCGTTTTAGCACGTTGTGAATAAGGAGGAGTGATAGAAAAATACCCTTGTTTCGCACTAGATGAAAATGGAAGAAAAGTGTGTGTCGAATCGTATGTCCAACTATTGATTCGAAGGGGAATCAAAATGAAGATAATGAAATCAAATTTAACATGTTTACTTCTTGGCCAGGTTGTTTTTTGATATTTTCATGAACAATATTTTGTAATGTTTTGTATCGTGCGGTGGATAGGTTTCAGATGAACAGAAGATGGCTCTGTAGGCCAAACCATTCAAATTCGACCCAACTATGTAACTGTCGGACAAATTTAACACAATTTGATCGTACATAACTTGTAGGGCGGGTATTTTGAGGAAGCGATAGCTACATGTGGTCCCATCAGCCCGTGTTCATCATTTTTCATCAAGGCTCGTGGGGAGACGGGTAAACTCAGTGAGAGGCGAGGACAGAATAAAGGGATTTTCGTAGAAAAGGGCAACGTTGTTGAGGGTGATAGGTGAGCACAAAAGGAAGAGGTGGAAACCCTCGTGGGGGTCTGAAGGAAGCCCTAAGTATAATGTGTCCTGATTATACAAGACGCCTAGGACGGAGGGCCAGGTGTGTCTGAGGTTGAGGTGAAAGCCCATCCCTTAACACAGATAGAGATGGATGGTTTTCAATTAAACGTTAAACCTCCCCATTTCTTCAGCTCAGATGCATTACTTCTTACGTTCCATAACCACGCTTGATCTTTCTAGTACATTTAACATTCATTCATCTTCATTATACCACTTCCGACAGTGGGTTCTGTATATTATGTTTACAGTTGGTTGCATTAGACAAGACTTAATATGCGCGGGCAATCGAAGGGGTGAAGATCAGGTTCCCTCAGCCCTCAGCCAATGAAAAACGAGTCAACCGAAAAGATATTGCATTAGGAGGTCGAACAGGATGGCTCTCCCAACTTTTAAGGAATAAAATTTACTTTCCTGGTTCCTCTTTGGAAAACCATTTCATTCTGTACGCATCGTTAGGCAGGGTGGACATAGTTTGCGAACACAGCTCAGACAATAAATTATTACTTTTTGAAAATAAGAGGAAGGACAAAATTAAGTGAGTAACTTATGCTATTGTTCACATTATTATCCAAAATTTTTCATATCTTGAACAGCAAGAGAATATTCGGCATTTCTGCCCAATGTGCATTATTTAATTGTCATTCTATAATTTTATTATATTTTTTATCCGTCAATCTACAGTTGAGAAAATGTTTTTTGATCATAATACTTATATGTTTGCATTATGAAAATGGCAAAGTTTTAAATAAGTGTTATCTTTTACTTCATTTATTTTGCTTCCGACTGCAATAATTATGGCGACTGGGGGAACAAACAGTGAATCAGTTATCAAGCAAAATTTTTCCATCTCCCGCATTCATGAATGGACAGTGAAATGGAGAGTTAGAATAAATGAGGCAAAGTTAGTGCATCTTGATTTCACGAATAAAAGGATAAACTACCTATGTGCCAGCCTTTCTCGATAACAAGTTGATACCGTATGACAATGAGTGACGCTGGATGCCAACTAAGGTGGAAGTCCCACGTTATGGAGAAAAAAGCTGAGCTTTTCATTAAATTCAGGAAAATGTACTGGCTGATGGGCCGACGGTAAAAATTGTGAGTCCACAATATGCTCATACTGTGCAAGCAAGTCCTAAAGCCTGTCTGGACTTACGGTGCGCAATTGTGGGTTTTCATGGCCCACTGCAATCGAGACATAATTCAGCGCTTCCAGAATAAAGTACTGTGATGCTGCGTTGAGATACTTTGGAAACAACAGAATTCACTACGAGCTGAAGATAGAATCTGTCAATGAGGTCATTAGCAGCCAAGCCATGAATCACCTTTTGAGGCTCCAAGATCATGTAAATGAGGATGTCGTTCAGCTACTCAACACAGATGATCTGCTTGGAAGACTTAAAAAAACCAAGCCACACGATCTAATTCACTTAGTGTGAATATCATGAAGTGCCAATTTCGGGACAGTAAGAACCAAGTGAAGTATCTCAGTTTTCTTAACGTACACTATTTATCAGAAAAATGTTGCTTATAAGTTGTCATTTGGTGCAATAAAACAAGTCAAAAAGAAAAAGATTGCTTCCGATTCAATCAGGGTAGTGGGAGCATTGTTTCCACTTTTCAACATTGGAAAAAAAGTTTTCCAGAGTAAAAAGTTACTTTCGCGTTTTCCGTTTTAGGACTTCATGAACAATTTTGGTTCCGTGTCTGTCTGTCTGGGTGACTGGTATGAAATCCTTGTAACGAAAAACTGTACGAATTAATCGTCCAATTTGGATGAAATTTCTAGAGATTGTGCGAGTTGGTGTGTGGATGATCCACTACGAAAATCGCCATCCCCGGATCAATAGTAGCCTCTAAGCATACGCAAACGTAAATTCCTTGTAGCAGCCATAACTTCTACAATTGTCATCCGAATTGGACGACGTTTTCAGGGATTATTCTGATTAGCGTTTAGATGACCCCTATACAAGGTACAAGGTAGTACAAGGTTAGAAGTAAGTAAGTAAAGTAAACCCATTTTATGTTGGATTTTCGTCCGAATGCCATTCCTGGCGTCAAGGACGTCATCAGCTGTCATCCAAAGGGAAGGTCAGAATTTGTTTCGATGATTTTGCTCAAGGTTTCCCGTTGCCTCACCGCCCTCGGTTGGGAAGAAAGGGCAATGAAACCCGGGCGCATGAATCCACGCACCCTGGTGACGAGATTCGAACCCACGACCCCTAAAGAAGTCGGCCCGAACCCCACCATCAAAGAACGCGCGCTCCAGCGCCGACGGCCACACCGGACGCCCCCCCCCCCATCGCACCACCCCACCTTGGTCGTGGGTAGTACAAGGTAGTAGGTACTAATAAAAACCGAGTTGAGTAGAAAGTTGTCTATTTCCACGAAAATAATGACTTACAAGTTAAATCGATTTCGACGGTTAGGTCATCATCAGTAACAAACAATAACTTATTGTTTGCCTCTGAAGGGTATTTTAGGGTCAGCAAGGTCTCTGTTTCACCCTCATGCCTCCTCAAACTCATATGAGTACTCAGCACTCATAGGAGGTACCTACAGATTACTCATTTGAGGTTCTCTATAAGCAAAATTACTAGCAGGAACTTATACTTTATTCAATAATAATCTGACTTTCTATAAATCATCAAAGCTTATACAACACATTTATTTCACTAATGACACATTACAACATTGGAATAACATGAAAAGAAATCATGGAAAAACATTAATACGGCCGTGTTAGGAAAGATGGGCAGACGAGAGTAGCCTAAACCTACTTACTAAACTTCCCGGAGGATGATAGTATCCTTACAATTTGAAATTAAAAGAATAATTTCCGTTTGTAGAATTCACGCGGATGTTTTACAACAGGATTTTTACTATAAACAGTAAATTACGAGACATTTCACTCCATAACGAAAGATTACTGCCCCTTTTTTTTTGCACTTTACTCATTCTGTAGATGATAGGAAAGCTAATAACAGTTTTATTCTCGGCCAAAAGATGATAATGAGAAAAAGTTACTAGCAACACGAATTTGCCTTCCGGTTTTTAGGACGTCCCACAGTAAGACTTGGGCGTCCTTATGCGATCGATCTGAGGTGAAGTTGGACAACACTCAACAGAAAAAAAAAATAACCACACAGTAATCCGTTTTAGACCATTCTGAATCCAAATCCGCGAAAAAAACCATAGGTGTATGTCTGTGTGTGTGTGTGTGTATGTGTGTGTGTGTGTGTGTGTGTGTAACAAAATCTTGTGTACTCTGCACAGGCCTTAGTTCTTAACCGATTTTCCTGGTTCTTTTTTTGTTCGACGCGGAAAACTATCTAGTTGTGCACTACGTCGCCGGATTTTCGAATTTTGCCTTTTAAGGGGGGGAAAGGGGAGGTTAATGCTCAAAAAACGTGCGTTTTTGGGCATAATCTTGTGTACTCTGCACAGCCCTTAGTTCTCAACCGATTTTTGTGTTTCTTTTTTTCATCGACGCGGAAAACTATCTAGTTGTGCACTACGGCGCCGGAATTTAGAATTTTGCTTTTTAAGGGGGGAAAGGGGGGGTTAATGCTTTAAAAACGTGCGTTTGCGGGCTAATCTTGTAAACTCTGCCCTGGCCTCAATTTCCAACCGATTTGTGTGTTTCTTTTTTTGTTTGACTCAAATAACTTCCGAGTTGTACATAATTTCACCAGAGTACCAAAATTCGCAAGGGTAGGGGGCGAGTGGGGGGGATAATATTCACAAAATATCCGATTTTTCAATATTTCGGTTCCTTTACTGCTTACTAACTGTCCCCAAGCTTTGATATTAAGGAAAACTTCTCATTATACCTCCGGATTTTCATGAATTATTCTCTGTACCACCATGGAACTAATAGTGGTGCCACCATGGTGCCAGGACACCATAAACCGCATATTTCGTGTTTTTTTTTTTTTTTTTTTTTTTGTGTGTGTTTCACCTTGAATACGGATGTGAACCTCGACGGACCGCCTACTAAAACTAATAGATGGAAGTTCAATGTTACGACGTATTTCCGCTTTGGTGCCAGACTGGCACCATTGTTGGCGTTGGGGGGGGGGGGGATGAACTCGAATTCGCATGTTGGGTATCGTAGATCATGGATTTTAAAATGCTCTTCAGATTCTAGGCCCCCATGCCGCTAGAAATGTCAAGGTGGATAATGGTGGGGGGGGGGTCAGTATTTCTTGCCTAAAGTAATAAACCAAATTACATCGAGTGAAACAGTTTAACGCTTACCAACTGGTTAAACTGATCTAATGCTTTTCCAATGGGACGTCCCCTGGAATGCATGCATTACTAAACAATATGTTTACACTTCGTTGTAAGACAGACGTTTGGGTCTTCGTTGTTTGCTGCAGATTTACGTCGAAAGTTATTTCCTCCCATTGTTCTCAATTTGCTCGTCCTTTTTTTGTAAAATACGAGTAATAGTACTAGTCAGCAGTATTAATTTATTCTTAGCGATGAAGTTTCAGTTTGATAAGGAACTGGCTGACATTTTGTAAAATGGTTGCATTTTTGTATAAAACGCTGCAAATTTTTACACAATGGTTTATTATTTTTTTATTTTTCTATTTAGATCACTCTTCTGCAAAGCCACCAACCATCCAACATGAAGAAAAACATCGATCGCATTTCGGTCAGCTATAATTTGAACGGAGATTAGGCCTCTTTTGCGATCCACACTCGTATTTCTGATTTATCGTACGTCCAAACTTTAAATTCTCGTAGTGAGCGAACGGTTTGTCCTACAGAGCTCCGGGTGGTCTCAAAAAATTTCTAGAATTCTATAGAATCTTAAATTGAAGGAAAAAAATACCTTTATATCAAAATTTTTTGAGTTAGGGCGTTTTTAAAATTTCAAAATTCATTTTGGAACCCTTAGAAGTGACCTATATCAACCAAAATCTTCGGGGACCAACTAGACCAAATTTTGAGGGGGTGTTAAAAAATGTTTTTTCTTGGTCGATTCCAAAGGTTCATTATTGAAAATAATAAATCTAAAACTGCGAAGTACAAGGTTAAAATTAATTTTATAATTATTCAAACTTTATGGGTTTTATTTTTGTTATTTATGGGTTGAAACCGTTTCAAAAATACAAATAAGGTGAAGGCTCATTCCGTATGTGGTGGAAGTGTAGGAACCTAGTGAATTTTATGCATACATGAAACGAAGTACTTATACGATCCGTAACGTGTCCAAGAATCTTGAAAATACCTTCAAAAAACGTACTTTAGGAAGAAAAGTACTATGAGAAATGTTTGCTTTGAAGAATCACATACGAAAACGGGACACCAAAACTGTCTACGTCTTATTTGATAAAATCGAGGTAGCAATGGGTTTTGAAGTTTCTCTCATACTACATCTGACAATAGCATCATAATCGAGTTTATTCGAATGCTTGCAGAGCAATTGAATTTTTAAGGTCTATATTGATTTTAAAACTTTCTTCTTTTGTGGGTCAGTCTATCCAGAAACTGTCTGTCTATAAACTGTTCATAGTAGGTTTAACGATTTCAAACGACCGCCATTTCTGTGAGGGGCTTTGCCAGAAATCCATTTTTTCCACTCACCCTGTAGGGCATTTTAATAAAAATTGGTTTGTAGCTCTCAACTCGTTAGTCACTGTTTTCGGCCTTGGTTCCCAGTCTATTCTCCAGGTAATCCCTAGCAGCAATTCCTACTCAAGTGTATGCCGTTCAGATTAGATAGGTATAGCTACCCGCGAGGCTTATACAAATCGGATTATTTCATTAAGTATACGGGCGACCGCAAGCCGGAACACTTTCACTGAACTTCCCGGAAGTTGGAGAAACAACCTATCGCTATGTGGGTACTACTCATTTCACACAAGAGCTACTACGCTAAACAGCTGATAATGCTTTACACAAACTCACGTGCTGAGACACGTGCACGGGTCAAATCCTTGATCACTATTGCATTGCGATGTTGAGGGGTACAGAACACAAATCGAAGCTCGCAGCTGCTAGTTTGTTTCTCACATTTCCGGTAATATACTTGAAAAGTTGCAATCCCGCCAAGAAAAAATTGACTTGGCCGGGAGATACCAAGTCGGGCCCGGACCTATCCACCATGGCGGCTCCCGGACTTTATACCCATACTGGGCAACAGCCACGTATGAATTCAATAGCAAGAGCCAATACGTCATTGACACATGGGGAAAACCACCAAGGAGGCCGCACCTGAGCCGGCAGGGACATCCCGACCAGGACACCGCCGCCGAAGTTCACGAGAAGGATGTATTCAACAAGTAAAAAGAGTAATAACCAATGATGACCAGAAATTTCAAGAAAATATATAATATTTAAGAATGAACAACAGAAAAACCACTCGAATAAAAACAATAATTATACCCTACACTATATTTAAAACTAACCCTATCCAAATACCACGGCATAATCATTTTTATCATTAAGAGAAGAACGATTGCATTAATTAATAAATAAAATCATTAATAGATATAAGCTAGACTGATATGAGCTAGTACGTTCATGAATATTCCTCCGGCAGCAACACGCCATAAAATAATTTAACTAAAATATAGATCAATAATTTAAGAGTTAAATTTAGCTCATTTAATCGAGTCAAAGAATTCGTGAAAGGATTAGGAAGCAAGTTCACGCAAGAAAAGCTCAATCTTCTGCTCGAATTTCTTGTTTTAATGGCTTTAATTTTATTTGGGATTGCATTATAAAATTTAATCCCCCACCAACTGCTAACGTTTCATGAACAATTTAATTTGGTAATCGGAACTTTCAGAGCCAGCGCGTTTGTAGTAGAATAATTATGTGATGCAATGCTAAACTTGCAAATATTTGAATGTATAAAAACAACGCATTCCAAAATGTATATAGCAGGTAAAGTCAAAACGTTCAATTTAATGAAGGCATATTTGTAGCTTAGTCCCGATACAACTCTAAGTGCTCTTCTCTGAATTCCAAAAATGACCGGCTGCCTCAACCCGACTCTCAGGTTCCTGTTACACGATCATGGATTGATTTTAATAGAAAATTGTTTTTGATGACTGATTCAGAGGGAAAACAGAAAACCCAAATTAGTTGACCTTGAACGACGTCTAGATAGCTTTTGAATATTTAATTCTATGTTGGGTTGTTTATGGTGTGAAACTGTTCTAAAAACTGAATATTACAAAGTTTTGTTAATTGAAAAAATAAACTCATCAAATTATATTAAACTACCTAGCCAATCTATGCTAACGGTTATAATAATTTTGTAACTCTACTGTAACCTACCCTATTAAAATTAGACTTCAGGATTCCATCACAAGGTCTTGGATCATGTAATACCCACAGACTATTTTGGAAGTACTATAAGACCCAGTTAAATCAGACGAACATCAGATACACAAGAGCTCACCATTAATTTTCCACTCGTTCTTAATATCACTTGTTTATTCTATTCACCCATTTTAACAACATTTTAGTGGTGGTCTAAGTACTTCAGACAGTCACAAGTTTCATTCGTAAGACTTCTTTTCTCCAACTTCAACAAGATGAACAGCATTTATGGGAGTGAAACATTCACCTCTTCTTCGCTCTTCAGTGAAAATACCAACAACCTACATCTTCTAAACCGTTTCTACCAAAGATCTCACTCTCGGCAAGAAATTATATTCGAGGAAACGAAATAAGATCGCATTTGATCAGCTGAAATTTGGCTCACTTTTGTCGGTAAACCTTCTGTGCGATTTACACTCGTGTTTCTGATTAATGATCTCGGAGACAACCTCTTAATCTCTGTGCAATGACCTAAACAGACCCTTCTAAGGATCAGGGGTAATAGTGGAAGGTGTGGGTCCTCACGGGCTGCCTAGGAGGACTTCGTAGATGTTAGTCATCCGATAAATTTTACTATAATTGATTATTTCAATAGTTGATCGTCTGGAAGGTTTCATTCGTTTCTAAAAACTTAACTATCGCAATTTGATGAAAACAAATTATTTAACATTCATTAATTAGGCCGATAATTCCCCTCATTAGTGAACAATAGGGCCTTCAGAGCTCTGAGTGGTGTCATTCAATTCTTTAGAATCGTCTCTATTTAGACAAGTTATAAAAAAAACACCTGTACGTACCTAAATCGAAAATTTTCGAGTTAGGCGTTTTAAAAATGCTTCCTTCCACTGCTCCCTTCCGTTTCTATTCATAGACTGACAATAACCAAAACCATCGGGGCACAACTAGACCCCAAATGGAGCCGATGTACCAAATTTCATCTAAATCGGTCCACGTGAACTGGGCAAAGTGCGGTGTAAACATTTTTTATTCGAATCTCGGATTCTACACATCTTGAAACGTAAATCATCCAATTTTGTGGTGGAGGTAACACTTTTTTCTTCCTCGATTCCATAGATTAATTGAATCGATGAGAATAAAAACAGTACAAGTCCATTTTTGACGATTGTTGAAAAATGGCTTTTTGTAGGTTGTAACCAGGAGTACTACGCATTGAGCACAAGAGCAGTATGCTAACCACACTCGAAAGTATAATATCTGACAAATTGATCAATCCTTAAACACACTGAGAGTGATTCATACAAGAACCAAACCTTTGACACCTGATATCTCGATAAGCTGATTGGGGACATGTACCTACTATTGTCATTCTCACTGCTTCAAATATTGAAAATGATAAATCAAAAGACTTTCTAAAAGGGCTGACTAAAAATTAGTAGAATGAAATAAAATTGCCACTGATAACTGAGTGTGCTCCGATTGGCATGACTAAATTTGAAATTAAAAAAACTAAACTGGAAAACGTTACATCATATTTCCTTCACTCTGAAAGAATACGACAAAGCGAATGTATGTTTTGAGTAGCCCAAAACGAAGATTCGGCAAATTCGTTTTTTCGCGGTTCCCACCAATTCCAAGTCTGCCTTACTTCCAAACCGATTTCCATGTCAGCCCAGGGCTTTCGGTACCTCCCTGGTTTAGCATACAAATTCCTTATGTCGTTTAAATTTCGAACACGATCTATGGTAAAGAGGACACTTCTAACAAGGCTGAATGCTGTCTGAATTGCCGCATTCTAATGTCTGATCAGTCTACCTTCTCTTCGGCTCACTTCTTTTTTACTCTTTCCAACGTGAGCTTCAGGAAAACTTGTATTGTGGAGGTTGCTTTAGTGTGTTCTTTAGTGAGGTGACTTTAAAATAAAATGTAATCAATCGAGGTATGAATATTCGAATGAGAAAATAATTATATTATTTTAATAAAGATAGTTACATATACAGGGTGGTCCTTAATGAACGTACCACCCTTTCAATTTCGTTGTTTGTGGGGAAATCAAAAAACTTGTCGAAGTTACTCCCCTTATTTTTTTGTAAAGAATTCAGGAAAAATACTTTTGCGCAAAAAAATTGCGCGCAATTGTGCGCAATTGACACTAACTTTGTTTTTTCAAATACGAACCCCCATTTTTTATTGCAGATTTAGATTCTACGTCAAATTTCATGAACATTTTACTTCGACAACTTTTTTTTTCCGCTGCGCGAAACGGGCGCCAGGAGCGTTCAAAGTTGCTAAAGTCATCAAAATTGCGCAAAACATGGATTATGGTAAACCCCAAGTGTGGCACATGACTTTACATTGTTTTTCAGCGCTGATCCACGTGGTGCTGTCAGTGTTTAGATTTAGCTCAGTTTTTTCGATTTCATAAGCTTAATCTACGTCTTTTGGTGAAATATTACAGTTTTTCCGAAGTATCAACTTTGGCAGTAGATTTATTTTCCCTCACCCTTTCGCACCCCGGGCTTGGGACCGGCTAAGGCGGGCTTAAAAATAAATCACACTCCTCGATAATTTTTCTGCTAAAATACAACAAAAACAATTCCTTCTTTTTTAAAAAGGAATAAATGAAAAAAAAAAAAATAAGAAAATAAATCGATCACAGTAGTCGTTCAAATGGACCGCCGTCGTCCTCCAAACAGGCGGCAGCTCGACGATCCCATTCGGTGGTAACTGCCTCGAGCGTAGATGCCGGAGATGCCAATTCGCAGGCGTCGATGATCCGCTGTTGCAATTCGGCAGCACTTGCGATAGGAGGGAGGGAGGCGTCGTAGACCTTGTTCTTCAGGTAACCCCATAAAAAATAATCCAGTGGAGTCAAGTCCGGAGAACGGGCTGGCCAAGAAATCAGGCTCCGATTGCCAATCCACCGAGAACGGAATCGGCCATCCAAATGGCGTGTAACAGCCCGTGCGTTGTGGGCAGGACAACCATCATGTTGGAACCACATTGCCTGCCTGGTGGCGAGAGGGACGTCCTCCAACAATTCAGGCAGAACCTCCTGGAGAAACTGAAGGTATCTCTCCCCGTTGAGGCTACCACCGGTCTAGAAATGTGGCCCAATGAGGTGGTTGCCGATCAACCCACACCATACATTTACCGTGAAACGCACCTGGTGCCTGGTGGAATACGATAATCGTGGATTCTCGTCAGCCCACGTTCGAAAATTCCAACGATTGAAGAGTCCATTGTTTGTAAATTTGGACTCGTCGGTCCACAAAAGAGCGGTGGCCAAGTGTGGGACCTGTTCGCGGAGCGCCTCCATGTGTGCGAGGAAAAGCAGCCGCCTCTCCTTATCCCCTTCGCGCTGGCCATGAACGACATGAGACCTAAATGGCCTCATGCCATAGATGTGAAGGACCCGATGAACTGTGGTTTCGCCGCAACCAACCTCTCGAGCCGTCTGACGTTCGGAAGAGTGAGGATTTTCCCGTTGATATAGCAACACGTCCAAATCAAAGTTGAAGGAGCGTACAGACGAAGGTCTTCCGGGTGAACGACGAACGTCAACTCTGCCCGTGCGAGCAAAACGCCGAACCGTTCGTAATATCGCTTGGTGGTGAACACGCCGATTAAACACTTGCTGACAAGCGGCTGCAGTTAGTCGAGCATTTCCGCCGTGCGTGTAGTACAACCGCACCATCTCAGTCAGTTCGTTTTGGGTAAAACGCGGCATGTTATACGCACTCAAGAACGTTCACAGTGAGACTATTAACCGGATCAGTTGCTTCTCACGATTAAAGACAAAATAAAGATGATAACGGGTACAGATCAACTTGGAATTGAAGTTGTAACGTGAGCGGTTAGTAACGTCTCGTCACAAAGTGCAGCAGATAAGCAGTCCGAGAATCGAGAAATCCGAGTTGTTTACCTATTGTGATTCAATCGTATTCAAACGCTTTTGGTACCATAATATTCATGATTTCTCAGAGTATCCTTCTGGGTGCAGGAACCAAGCCACTTTTTTCTTTAAAAAAACGACCATGTTTCTGGCTGTTATTTCGGGTTCATCAAGTCCAATAAAAAAACACCACGTTATTTATTTTTAAGCCCGCCTTAGCCGGTCCCAAGCCCGGGGTGCGAAAGGGTGAGGGAAAATAAATCTACTGCCAAATTTGATACTTCGGAAAAACTGTAATATTTCACCAAAAGACTTAGATTAAGCTTATGAAATCGAAAAAACTGAGAAAAAAAGTTGTCGAAGTAAAATGTTCATGAAATTTAACGTAGAATCTAAATCTGCAATAAAAAATGGGGGTTCGTATTTGAAAAAACAAAGTTAGTGTCAATTGCGCACAATTGCGTGCAATTTTTTTGCGCAAAAGTATTTTTCCTGAATTCTTTACAAAAAAATAAGGGGAGTTACTTCGACAAGTTTTTTGATTTCCCCACAAACAACGAAATTTAAAGGGTGGTACGTTCATTAAGGACCACCCTGTATAATAATTATCAGCTAACCAAGTCTCATGGTAAAAACCAAGACATAGTGTACCATAGTTTTCAAACATTGTTTATATTACATCCACCGAATAAAGCAAATTCATTCATTCATTCAAATTCAAATCTATAAAAGACTGAATACAATAAAATAGAAGCTGGCCTAAAATTGTAATCAAGTGGTTCCTAATGATGAGCTTTCTATCGATCTCGAAAATTAACACGTAATTCGAGGATAAAAGCTGTAGTAGATGATAGTAGCTATAGCTATAGAAAATGTGTAATTACTAGACGTAGTATTCAACTATCTTTAAAATTAATTTAAAATGGAAATTAATAGTCTACCAAGGTTCTCACTGAGCGATCGAGGAATGGCTGCGCTTGGGTTTGTTGAGCGTCAGAGATGAGCGGATTTTCCGAATAACCTTCCGAGAAATTAGGCTTGATTTAATAGGGAGAGGCATCCTCTAACCCTGAAATGTTTCTACTCACCACGAAGACGCATTATATTTGATATTTTATATGTTTACTCGTTTCCAGTCATTACCGGTTTTGTATTTTAAAACACGTTTTTCGAGTTTTTAGTAGAAATAACCTTGTTAAGCGTTCTGTGGTATAATCTTAAATAAAGCAAAACATTCTATTAGGTACAGTGGTTACATTATTTACATCATCTAGAAAGAAAAAAAATAAAACAGTTCGGATAACGCTAAACATAAGTTAGTGTCTAGTTATAACTAGAACTTTTGGATATTTTCCTCTCAGAGGGCCCTCTCCCATCTTTTCACCATCCTCTACAGACCGAGCGTCCATTTAATTGGACACAAGTTTGAAGTTCCTCCTAAACAGTGTATTGAAGCTACCCCAAACTTTTTTTTCCTTGGTGTTGTTTGAATTGTAGAGAATTATGACAACAGTGCAGATTAGACTGTTATCTTTGATTTACCTTCGAAACTGGCGGAGAAATGGAACCAAAAAAAAAGCGCTCGTTTCATGGTAAGTTTTAGTGATTTAATCCTCAATTTCCGAAAAATGTCTTATTGAATCTTGTTTCCAGGAATCTAATGGTGATTTTGCACTAACGGTTTGAAAGATTTAATTGGACGCCCGGTCTGTCTCCCAATCAGAGGGACGTCCAAAATATTGGACAAGTCAGGACTCAATCACAAACTTTTTTCGAAACAATTTTGACACCAGCGAGATTTAGTTATATTTCATTCTTTTGATTTAAACATCATGATTCTTCACCCAAATTAATGTTGGAGTAAACTCTATATTCATCAAGCGTCATTGCTGAAAGGGTTTTGTAGGAAAAATACCTGAGTACTAAGACTTTAAAAGACTAGTTTTAAAGTTGGTAAAGATGAATGTGATGATGTTCTGGCATTATCCACAATTTGAATTCTTATTAGGTGATTATTGGTAGTATTTCTTTGAACCTGTTCTGTAATTTGAGTCTAGTTACCCTCCCTTCCTTCCAGAAATTGTCGAAAATGTCAAGAGGATCACAACAGAGGAGGTCATCGTTGATGCTTTGCTGGCAGATGAAATCTCAGAATACAGGTTTGAGATGGAGATATTGATGGAGACCTCACTTTGGACGATCTGGAGATTGTCGACGTGGATCCGCGATGTAGCCTGTTGGAAAGGAAGGTCAAGACATCATTACGTAGACTTAGCTTTGGCTAACGCCTGGATCCTGTACAGGCTAGATCAAATTGCCCTCAAAAATAAAAGGAACGACATCCTCAGCTACTTAGATTTTAAAATGTTGGTGGTCCTTTCCATTTGCAACGAAAAGGAGATTGACGACGATGTGGTCAACGACGACGATCAACTCTTCGTTCTGGAACTCCAAGAAGTAGGGGAGAAGCAAGGCCTCGTACCTCATTGAAACTCGAGGCTAAGCATCTCCCAGCCGTTGATGAAATGAATGATGCAGTACGATGCAAGCTACCAGGTTGTAAGAAAAATATCAAATTTGTCTGCAAAAATGTTTGAAGTACTTAACTCTGTGTGACGAGAGTGAGTTACCATGAAAGGCTGTGACTTGAGCCTTTTCTGTTTTGAATTAGTTGTAAATTGGGTAGGTAATTTTTAAAATTCATTTGAGCATTCATTCTATGTAAGAGATAAGATTTTCATTTCATGTTTTATCGAAATGGTATTTGAAAATTAGGGAAAAGTTTGTATTGTGATAATTTTCAATTCATTTTTTGATTTTTTAATGTTTTTTACTTCCAAGAAACTGAAATTGACTGATCAAACTGAATTAAAGTCTGAGTCGAGTCAAGATGATATTATTTTAAGTTGTTTAATCCTTCAGTAAATCAAAATATGCAATTTTTAAATTAATGTTTGACGAAATGTATTCACTATACGGTGATTTTTTTCTTAGATTGGGGGGGGGGGGGGGGGTGGGGGGTCGATAGAGTCCTGGTGTCCATTTGAATGAACGTTTTACGTTTTGTGATTCCTTCGCGAAATAATTTTTTTTTTTTCGAACTTTGATGTTTTTCAAGTTATTGGAGCCCCAAAAATCCAGAAAACCTTAGAAAATTTAAAAAAATATATTACTGCAAGCTCGGGACTGTGGAGACATAATTTACATCATCAAGTTGGGGACATTATTTACATAATCTGGAAAGAAAACTCTACAAATGATTACACAAAAGTTTATTATTTTTCTATATAGATCACTCGTCTGCAAGGAACACGGCTTTGCCATCGTTACCACCAACCAACTTGAAGAAAAACATCGATCTCACTTCGGTCGCCTGAAATTTGATCGGAGATTAGCCCTCTTCTGCGGTTCACACTTCACAGGTGCGAACGGTGTGCCCTACAGGGCTCCGCGTGGTCTCAAAAAATTCTAAAAATTCTATACTATTTTAAATTGATGGAATAACAATACCTTTATATACAAATTTTTTGAGTTAGGGCGTTTTCAAAATTTCAACCCTCATTTTTCAATCTTTAAAAGTGACCTACATCAACCAAATGCTTCAGGGCACAACTAGACCCCAAATGGAGCCCACATGCCAAATTTCATCAAAATCGGTCAATACCAAGTGAGGAAAGTGCCGCGTACGGCGGACGGCGGACGGACAGAAATTTTTTTATTCGATTTTCTGATTCTACGTACCTTGAAACGTAAAACATTAAATTTTGAGGGGTTCGAAAAATTTATTTCTTGGTCGATTCCAAAGGTTCATTATTGAAAATAATAAACCGAAAAACTAACACAGTTCGGATAACCCTGAACATAAGTTAGGGTCTAGATATAACTAGATCTTTTAGATATTTTCCTCTCAGGGAGCCCTCTCCCATATTTTTACTATGACTGCAGCTGGCTTTTCCCAAATTTTAGATTCATGGATCAGAAGTCTTCAACACTCTATTATAGTAGCTTGCGGACATAGAGGTCTCCACTAAAACTCTCCTCACTGTGTATTACATTTCCTGAACGTAATCCGGGTAACCTTGGGACTAAAAAATAAAATTTTTATTCGCTCCGCTGAGTCCCTTTTTTCATCTGGATGTCTATTCGTTTCCGAGGGAACATGAGCGCCTTTCCCTCCGCCCCTTATGGCACCAAACGAACCTCGCTGCAAAGGTTTATACGCCCCTAGTGAAATACTCGACGGTAAAACCTTGGCAGCGGCCCCCTCAGATACTGTGATATGTGCCTGCGCCAGGAAAAAAGGAGAACTGAGGGTCGGGGGTTAAGGCTCGGCTTCATGCACTGTTTTGGAGTATGGCAGCCGGTGGGGGAGCCTTTGCTTTTGCGTGAGACGGAGGAATATTAGGGTTAACCGGTGTCGACTGAATAACGATGATTTGTGGCCGACCGGAACGCAAGTTCTTCAATCCCCTTTTCACGAATATATAACTTTCCCTCTGCCTTCCTTTTCTTACTCTTTTTCAAATATAAGTCAACTCAGCAAATAGGAACTATTGCAATCGACAGTTTGGAAGTACTCCAACAGCCATTACCGATTATCCTTAAAACTACTTAGTTATTGGATTGCGTTTTACTATCCGCGGCTCGAACCTAGATATTATGCTGCCACCACTGAGGTTGTTATTAGCAGTTATTAATGATGTAGAAGTAATAAATATCACCGTCCTATCTTGATAAACGAAAGAGTTTCTTTTTGCAATTTCTTCGCAAGCTTGCTCCATAGAAATATGATGAACATTATGAAGCTAGTAATTTGTTGAAAAGTTGTTTATTATAAAATCTTAGCATACCAATGAGATTTCCAAAAGATTACATGACATCAAATTGAAGGAGCAAAATCAAATTCTAATCTAATGATCTCTGTTTCAGTTAATTTGCGACGTGCTGCTGCCTGAGTAATATTTATGAAAGTACTCAGTTCAGCGCTACTTAGATCTATTTATGTGGTTGTTTAGTTGACGATTTGATGTCTTAGTATATAGAAGTAATCTTGTTGTGATATTAGGATAGGGTACGTTTCAAGTATAGGTTTAAGTATGGGGTATGAATATTGCATTTATTTGGGTGGTTCTTGTATTTTTTAACTTTGTCGTAGCCTAGTATGAGAGCCGCCATGGACCTGGGAGGCTCCTTTTTCTTTTCTTCCATTTTTTATTACCTGCATTACCTACACAGTATACGAACGACATTTTGACAATTGCTAGAAGCCTGATTAACCGACAATACCATATGAATCTATTTTAAGAAATTATTGAGGTCTTAATAATCTTTAGATGGAGAGCTATGCTGTCGCCAGACCAATGAAGCCTGGGTTCCCTTTAATAATGACATAAGCCTTTTTTATTTTTGATTGCCAACAGCCAATTAGCCATTTATACATTTACAAAAAAACACTATAATGACACGTGACCATCACGCGGCATTCATTTTTCTTTGAACTAAGATTTAAAAGTTACGATTTTCAATTCGTTTAACCCACCAGTGGTAGACCCCGGAGCGCGGCGCTCCCTCGGCCCATTTTTCGAATACTGTGGTTGGTTCACAGTGGGTATCCTGAGGGCTGTTATTCACAGTTCCCTCCTAGAAACTACCTCCATGCAAGACCTTACTCTCCTCTCTGTCCCCCAACTCGCTCAGGGGTTAGTAAGAGTCGCTTTCTTGCACAAAACCGTGAAAGTGTTAAATCACTCCGACGTCTACCCTTAGTGCATTTTTTTAAAATCTTGTATAAAATGACGCTTTTCTGACCTCAAGTAATGGCTGCAGGGACTGGAAGTCAAATTCGGAATATTCCAACCTGAATTCGGACTTTTCCAATTCAATGTGAATGTCAATTTGAATCATTTCAATATCAAAATTCGTTAACTTTTGTACCACCTTCGACACCACTGGTAAATGCAATTTTGGGATATAAATACGTTTAATATTCGATGGGCACAACAGAAGTACATACGAGGGTAGAAAAACTTAGTGGTAAAAGAAAACCCATTTTTACCATTACGTTTTTTTTCTGAGTTTAATTTTTGAAAACTGTTTTTACCATTATGTTTTTCATTGAACACTTTTAGATACAGCAGAATATGAGTTGAATATCACATTCACACCCAAAACTATTCAAAAGTATGATAAATATTGATTTATCCGGGAGGAAGTACCTACCGAAAGAGCGCCGCGCTCCTGGGTCTACCATTTGCGGGATGAGAATAGGTCTATTTTCCCATCTTTGAATCTGATTTTGCACAATGTGATTTCACTATTTTGAAGCTTTTTCCAGTTTGGTGAATCATAGACCTTTTGTAATACTTTGCCTTCTTCCTATCTTATATACGAGTTAATTTCCAATAATACATGTAGATACCTGAAAATAATACATATTTCAGTAAATCAGGATTAGGGTCATTTATTTTATCTCAAAGCTTTCTTGTTTGGTGATATTCTAGCCAAAGGACAAGCAAGAACGACGTGTTGCTTTTGGCTAATTATTTTCAATAATGAACCATTGGAATTTTTGGTGTCGTTTGTGGGCTCTATCCTTGACAAGCTTTAGCGGGAAGTGAAGTTAATATGCACTCACCAAACTTCTGTGATGATGTAAATAGCTAGGTAGTTTTACTTTCTGGTGTTCCCTTCTCGTGATAGATTGTTCCTACCCAATGAAAGAATAAATAAAAGGAACAATCTACTGCTTTCATTCGCTTCTTCCATATTATTGACGATTCATACGATGCCCACACATTTTCCTTCGAGAATATAACCTAATCTTTTCTAATGACTCCCTGTTCAGTAGATACTCTTAATTTACCGCCTCATTTCGTTCCCATTAAATAGAAGGTTGTCTCAAACCGGATTAATCCAAATCTAAGGAGCGCCACAAACGTTACCACAACATCTCGAATAGCATATTTGCTAGCAATCGACTTGAGTACTATCAGTCCGTATGAAATTGTACACAATAAGCGTCTCAAACTGTCTACATGTTTACTCGAGTACAGCATAACATTGTCAATTGTTAGTTCCACATTATACCCCCGTTTACCATGTTTGGCAATTTTTTACATTTTTTACCAGGGTCAAGCTAAAGCTTACTGATGCGGTTCTCCGTGGACACAAAACTACTCCTAATCAAAGATGATAGGTACGAGTAGTTAACAGCCGATATTGTTTTATGTCAAAGAAGTGAAAAAAAAAACAATAAAACTCATTGTTGTTACGATTATTATGGTGATCACATACCGTGTCATTACAAACATATTGATCTTATGCTTTCAAGATTTTGAAAGCAGTCCTAGCCTTGGATGGTACAGTATCGGGGTCATGGCAGCGTGAAAGAAAGTTAACAAAACAGCTTGGTTAAAGCCGCTTTCTGAATCAAGTACTTTCCTCCGACTTTCACCTTTCAACTTTTCACTTCGTTTCGACTGTTGTGTCGCATCTCTAAACTTCTGTGGTGAGACGGCAAATACTTTCGACCTTTGGATCCACATCCACCAACCAATATCACTTCAACTCGTTCTATATGTACCTAGCTGAATGTGGCTCCGGGGAGCCTATCTACCTATACTCCTATCTTTCTCATAGAAAAATCGAGAGATTATCGAGCCTGATTTGAAAGCGATGCAAATTACAACCGAGAATTGCTTCTAAATTAATCAATTTGTAATTGTTCCCGTTTTCAAATTCAAAATTCAAAATTTCTTCTTTAGTCATTACACGACTTGGACCTCTTTGAACAAAGTTGGTCCTGCGTCTGTCTATTGGTCTTTGTGACCACAATTCGTTGTAACGAGAAAAACTATATAGTGAAAGTTACCACTCAATTTCAATTAAATTTAGTGGAATCGTGCGGAATGAGGTGCTGATAGTTCCCTTCGAATTTTATCGTTTGCTGATTGATAGCAGCCTAGGCGCCTGCTTGGACGTTGAATCCATTTAACAAGCATAACGACTAGTCTCCATTCAATGCCATTTATATTTTAGGGATCGTGGGGGAATAAGGTGTATACTGATGGGGTCATTCGGTAGCCACTTCTCATGCTCAAATGTTATTTTCTTCCCACACTACTACTTTCATTTTTGCAGTTATCTTCATGTTACTAGGAAAATGTTTAGCGATAGTGTCGTTTTGTTTCGAATGGTCCAATATTAATTGGAGTTTTAGTTACGCATCAGATGGAATTAAAAAACTTGAATACCTTTAATCAATATTAAAGACATTATTGTTCGAGTGTCCTTAAACATGGTTAGTTGGTAGTTCTGGTCCTATCTGATTCTGAACCCCCCCCCCCTCCCCCTCAAAATTTGTTGGTTTACGTTTCAAAGTACGTAGAATCCAAAAATCGCCACTGTTCCCACTTAGCAATGACCGATTTAGATAAAATTTGGTATATGGTCTCTGTTATAAACCTTCCCCACTAGCTTTATAACAACTAAGTTAAGAATATGTTTATTAGTGAATAAGATCAGCCATTATGTAAATTAACAAGTATCATAAATGTAAAATTAGAAATATTCAGATAAGAATAAAATTCAGCACAGAAGGTCAGTAACCTGGGTTTTCCCCGACAGCCTAGGCCATTCCCCTGGGACCCTCGGGAAATTCCCGGGATACCAAGAAGGGGAACCCTAGGTCTGCTTAAATAGGGAGCGGGCCCAATTCTAGTCACCCATTCTATTCCTGACCTTCTGTCTGACCACTCCACCTAAAAAGCTCTTTTACTTTCAAAACCCTAAAAACTCCTTGCCAAAACCTATTGAGTGTAGCTGTTACCTTACTTGGTAAGGTGTACTTGTCTCCTCAATAATCTGATCAGTTGGGCTGTTGCCTCCCTTCAGGGGGCGTACTTGCTCCTGATTAATACAGTAGTGTAGCTGTAGGTCCCCTTCAGGGATCTCACTTGCTCCTACTAAATTATTGGTGAAGCTGTTGGCCCTCTTCAAGGACCGTACTTGCTCCCAATAAAATCTATGGTGTAGCTGTTGAGCCTCCTTCAGAGCCTCGTACTTGCTCCCATAAAATTTAGTGTAGCTGTTGATCTCCCTTCAGGAGATCGTACTTGCTCCTAAATTTATAGTGGTGTAGCTGTTGGATCTTTCCAAGATCCGTACTTGCTCCCACTACTGGTGAAGCTGTTGTCCCCTTCAGGGACGTACTTGCTCCCACAGAAGTGAAGCTGTTCCTCTTTAATACGAGGGTACTTGCTCCTTCACAATAGGGACACCTCCTTCAGAGGTGGACAAGGTGATGTCACTTTAATACCAAAATTCAATACAGTCGAGCCATTTGCCTAATCATAAAATAATAACATAAAAAACCTTTAGCAAGAAACTTTTAGTTATTTGAGCAAAAACTCATAACACTGGTGACCACCGACATTTGAACCCGCTCCTCTGCCGTTGTCCGCCTCGTTTGTCTCACTCTCTTCCCGTCATCACTCAACTCACCCCATCATGACGCAAGACACCCAGACATTGGACACCCTCTCGTCCACAACGAGGCTCCCGGCATTTCTCAGCGCGGATACCAAACTCTGGTTCCTTCAAGCAGAAGCGATTTTTTCAAATGAGCGAATCACATCACAAACAACCCGATTCAACAGGGTCATCGCCGTCCTTCCACCCGAAGCCTTACGCCAAGTCGCTGATTTACTTACAGACCCAGGAGAAAAGCCATACTCATTATTAAAGGACAGGCTAAACTCCACATATAGCCGATCAGAATCGAAATCACTTCAATTACTACTCGACAACCCGCCGATATCAGACCAAACCCCATCTCAGCTCCTTAACGACATGAGGTACGTCGCGGGAACCGAAATACCATCCACCTTACTATGTAGATTATGGATGAATCGACTACCCCTTGCCTGCCGCAACATTCTCGCAGCATCCACGGAATCGGATCCCACGAAGCTCGCACTAATCGCAGATAGAATCATAGAGTCATCAACAACTCACGACACCCCTACAAGTTCGCTGCACCAACAAATCGCCGAGCTAACCAACAAAATTGAACAGTTATCGTCACAACGTCCTCGAGAGGCGCGCTCACGATCCCGATCTCGAGATAGAGGACGACGCAACCCGCCAATCCGGAATCGCTCCCGAAACAGAGATCAGTCCCGATCACCATCCAGATCTAGGACAAGAACAAATTGTTGGTACCACGAGAAATGGGGGAGGGACGCGAAGAAATGCGAAAAACCCTGCCGATTCCAGTCGGAAAACTAATTTTTGCAGCCGTATCGGCGGGACGTCCTGCAAATACAACATCAAACCGCCTTTTTATCTACTGTCAGAAACAAGGCATACCATTCCTCGTAGATTCCGGTGCATCAATCTCGGTTCTACCTAATAAGCTCGTCAGGAGACAACATCGCTCACGAACCTCCTTGTACGCGGCAAACGGATCCTCCATCTCATCGTGTGGCAACCTCACCGCCAAAATACAACTCAACGCCCGACATTATACTTGGGACTTCACCGTCGCAGATATACCTAAAGCCATCATAGGGGCAGACTTCCTAAGCTACTACCACCTCCTAGTGGACCTAAAAAAAGGAAGATTAATAAACTCCGAAAATGGCGAAATTATCTCCGGACGGATAAACTCTATCTCAGCTACAAAACCAATCGCCTCCATCACACATATTCCGCCAAACGCAAAATATAAACGTCTTTTGGAAAAATACATACAGATATCCCGACCAAACGGAAACCCTGTATATAAAGACGTCGGAGTTTACCATTACATCGAAACTAAGGGACCTCCAGTATATGCGAAAGCCCGACGATTGGCACCAGACAAACTCAAATTGGCGAAAAATGAATTCACACGCCTACAAGACATGGGAGTCATACGACCGTCTAAATCCCCATGGTCCTCACCATTACACATAGTCACCAAGCCCGACGGATCCATTCGTCCCTGTGGAGACTATAGGCAGCTAAATTCGCGCACCGTTCCAGACAAATACTCGGTACCCAATTTACGAGACTGCAACACCCTCCTCGAAGGTACAACCATCTACAGCACGCTAGATATTACAAAAGCATTTCACCACATACCTATCGCCCCGGAAGACGTACCAAAAACAGCCGTAATTACGCCTTTTGGACTCTTCGAATATACAAGAATGGGATTCGGATTACGCAACGCCGCCCAGTCTTTTCAACGATTCATGGACCACTTACTAAGAGGCATGAATTTCGTATTCATCTACATTGATGATATTCTAATCGCATCAAGGGACGAACAAGAACACGAAGTACATCTACAAACGGTACTAGACAAACTTGCATCACATGGGCTCCAGTTAAATATCGACAAATGCGTACTAGGACAACCGAGCGTAACCTTCCTCGGACACACTATTTCAAAAGACGGAATCAAACCACTCACCTCAAAGGTCCAACAAATCAAGGACTACCCAAAACCTACAAACGTCTCCCAACTTCGCCGATACCTAGGGATGATTAACTTCTACCGACGTGGGATAAAAAACATAGCGAAAGTCCAGAGACCACTTAACCAATTTCTCCACAATTCCAAGAAAAACGATAAAACTCCTATTGCCTGGACCCCTGCAGCATCTGAATCTTTCGACAAACTAAAACAAATGCTAGCTGAAGCTACCCTACTGGCTCACCCCCGTCAACACGCAACACTCCAGCTCGCATGTGACGCCAGTGACGTCTCCATCGGAGCAGCTCTCAGTCAGTATAACGGAAATAACGTTGAGCCACTAGGGTTCTACTCCAAAACCCTCTCAGACACACAACAACGATATTCCACGTTTGACAGGGAATTGTTAGCCATTTTTGAAGCGGTAAGACACTTCAGAGACATATTGGAAGGTAGACACTTTCACATCCTCACGGACCACAAACCTTTGACATATGCACTCAACCAACTACCAAAAACCGCGTGCCCAAGAAGGATTAGGCAACTTAATTTCATATCCCAATTTACAACGGATATACGTTATCAAAAAGGAGAAGACAACGTAGTTGCCGACGCATGGTCCAGGATAGAGGAGATATACACACCAGATGATACACTCAAACTCATCGAGGAACAACGAAAAGATCCCCAAATTGAAATCTACTTCTCAAAACATCCCAACCGCAGGCGTGTGGAACAAACCCCACATGGCCCACTACTCTGCAACTTCCAGGATAACAAAATACGGCCCTACGTACCTTCCAACATGAGGAAGGAAACGTTTGACCGAATACACAAATTGTGTCACCCTGGTATACGAACATCCAGAAAGCTTATAACAGACAGATTCTTTTGGCCCGCAATGAACACAGAAATCAAGAAAATGGTCCTACAATGCCAACCATGCCAGCTCAACAAAATACACAAACATACCAAGGCACCTTTACAAACGTTTCCAAAAACGCCACCGTTCGGTCATTTACATGTAGACATAGTAGGACCATTACCTATGTCACAAGGAAAGAAATTCTGCCTCACATTTATTGATAGAGCCACCAATTGGATAGAATGCATACCCCTCGCAAAAATAGATGCAGATACAGTATCAGAAGCAATCCTGACTACTTGGATCAGCAGATACGGAGTACCACACACAATAACAACAGACCAAGGAAGGCAATTTGAATCACACATATTCAAAAATATGTGCGACACCTTCGGTATACAACACCGCCATACCAACGCCTATCATCCTCAAAGCAACGGTAAAATAGAACGTTGGCACCGTTCGCTTAAATCCAGTTTGGCGGCCCAAACAAAAAACATCGATTGGGTACGCAACTTACCCCTAGTTATGCTAGGACTACGAAACTGTGTCACAGCGGACGAATCTTCCCCGGCATCTCGGACGTTCGGATACCCCCTACGACTACCCGGAGACATATTTTCACCGCAACAAACCACCAACAATCCAACTGTCAAGAAAATACAAACTCTAAAGAAAAACTATCTACCATCAACACTATTACAAGCAAAGTGGGTATACGTAAAAATACCTGTCCAAACAACTTCCCTACAACCTTTGTATGAAGGACCATTTAAAGTCTTAGTCAACAATGGCAAAACAATCACATTAGAACGAGAAGGATCCCCTCACAACGTGTCAATTGACCGCTGCAAAGCCGGATTAATAATCCCTTCACCAAATGAGAAAGGCAACAATAATCCGTCAGGTACCGCGACCGCAGGTCAAGCACCCCAACGGTACAACCTGAGGGTCAGATTTTCCCCTTCTCCAACCGATATCGACCCACATAAAAACCCTTCGGTATCTCAAATTAATCACCACTTGCAAAATGGATCTAGCACGAATCACTTACGAGATGTCGAGACTTCGTTTCATGATCGAAAACCCCGTGACACCGATCCCGCCGTCTATGACGGACATAAAGGAGCTTATATTGGAGACAGTCCAAACCGCAATACCACCGGCTCCTGTCGAGCAGAAGAGACAATCAACACTTCACTCGATGATCAAAAACCCGGTCACTCCAATACCACCATCCATCACGGATATAAAGGAGATGATCGCGGAAACGATGCATCCTACCACCGAACCAGCACTCCCAGAAAAGCAGAAGCCGGCTCCCGAACATACGCCCAAGCAACAAAAGGGGAAAGAGAACAGAGCACCCCTCAAGGAGTACTTCACCAAAGAATTCTTACAACAACGAAAGGCGGAACAGATAGATGTTCGTCGGACAGCGATGCTCAACGCAGCCAACCAACGAGGCCCCGCTACAACCAGCGACCAAGAAATCAAGGAGAAAATCTGGGAGAACCAACCTTCAAAGTTCGGCCCGACTCGCCACACCCGACGAAGAGGAAAAAAACATAATAGACCCTCCAATCCTTATTCTAAGTTAGAAAATAAAAAAAAAAAAAAAAAAAAAAATAAAAAAAAATAAAAAAAAATAAAAAAATAAATTTTACTTTGTAACAAACATATTGGGGGAGGTATGTTATAAACCTTCCCCACTAGCTTTATAACAACTAAGTTAAGAATATGTTTATTAGTGAATAAGATCAGCCATTATGTAAATTAACAAGTATCATAAATGTAAAATTAGAAATATTCAGATAAGAATAAAATTCAGCACAGAAGGTCAGTAACCTGGGTTTTCCCCGACAGCCTAGGCCATTCCCCTGGGACCCTCGGGAAATTCCCGGGATACCAAGAAGGGGAACCCTAGGTCTGCTTAAATAGGGAGCGGGCCCAATTCTAGTCACCCATTCTATTCCTGACCTTCTGTCTGACCACTCCACCTAAAAAGCTCTTTTACTTTCAAAACCCTAAAAACTCCTTGCCAAAACCTATTGAGTGTAGCTGTTACCTTACTTGGTAAGGTGTACTTGTCTCCTCAATAATCTGATCAGTTGGGCTGTTGCCTCCCTTCAGGGGGCGTACTTGCTCCTGATTAATACAGTAGTGTAGCTGTAGGTCCCCTTCAGGGATCTCACTTGCTCCTACTAAATTATTGGTGAAGCTGTTGGCCCTCTTCAAGGACCGTACTTGCTCCCAATAAAATCTATGGTGTAGCTGTTGAGCCTCCTTCAGAGCCTCGTACTTGCTCCCATAAAATTTAGTGTAGCTGTTGATCTCCCTTCAGGAGATCGTACTTGCTCCTAAATTTATAGTGGTGTAGCTGTTGGATCTTTCCAAGATCCGTACTTGCTCCCACTACTGGTGAAGCTGTTGTCCCCTTCAGGGACGTACTTGCTCCCACAGAAGTGAAGCTGTTCCTCTTTAATACGAGGGTACTTGCTCCTTCACAATAGGGACACCTCCTTCAGAGGTGGACAAGGTGATGTCACTTTAATACCAAAATTCAATACAGTCGAGCCATTTGCCTAATCATAAAATAATAACATAAAAAACCTTTAGCAAGAAACTTTTAGTTATTTGAGCAAAAACTCATAACAGTCTCCATTTGGGGTTTAGTTGTGCTCCGAAGCTTTTGGTTGATGTAGGTCACTTCTAAGGGTTGAAAAATGAAAGTTGAAATTTTGAAAACGCCCTAACTCTCAAAATGTTGATATAAAGGTATCGTTTTTCCATAAATTTAAGATAGTATTGAATTTTTAGAGACCACGTGGTGCCCTTTAGGACGACCCGTTCGCTCCCTACGCAAACTTAAGGGTTGGACGTACGATAAATCAGAAACACGAGTGCGAATCGCAGAAGAGGCCTAATCTCTATTAAAATTTCAGCTGACTGATATGCGATCGATGTTTTTCTTCATGGTGGTTGGTAGTAAAAATGGCAGAGCCGTGTTCTTTGCAGACGAGTGATCAATATAGAAAAGTAATAAACCTTTGTGTAATAATTTGCAGCGTTTTTAATTAGGTAGCCCTTTTGCTGAGAAAATATCATCGGTACTCCCGGGTCAAGATAATGTCTCAAGACGATGCAATGCCTAATTTGTCTGGTTGAGAGACATCAAGTAGAGATAACAATTATTGATCATTGTTGTCGAATGAAAAAATGATCGTGCACAACAAAATAACCTAATTATAATATTGGATTTTTCATTTTTTATTGCACGGGAGGAAATTCGGAAAACTATTTACGAATAGGTATATTGCATTCATTTTTTGAAATAACGAATTGAACAGAACGATTTGACGTTTTGAAAATAACCGCTCAATAACGTATTCCGTTAATATTCCCTTTTTTCTCGATCTATCTTTGCGCATTCAACATAATTTGTCATCACCGATTTTGGTTTATTATTTCCAATGATGAGACTGTAAAATCGAGCAAGAGAAAAAAATTTTGACCTCCCGTCCGATTTTTATGGTGCATGTTTGTCG
The DNA here is from genome assembly GCA_009739505.2 of Apolygus lucorum. Lineage (NCBI taxonomy): Eukaryota > Metazoa > Arthropoda > Insecta > Hemiptera > Miridae > Apolygus > Apolygus lucorum. The sequence continues at coordinate 29,814,497 of CM019167.2, forward strand.
GTTTGTTGAATCCAAAAATCGAATAAATATTTTTCCGTCGTACGCCGTACGCAGCACTATGCCCAGTTCCCATGGACTCATTTTGATGAATTTGGTATATCGGCTCCTTTTGGAGTCCAGTTGTGCCCCGAAGCTTTTGGTTACTGTCAGTCACTTCTAGGGGGAGAATAGTGAGGAAACTTGTTAAAAAGACTGTAAAAGTACTGGTATGTCGTTTTCATCAATATGCATTTTTTTAAGTTCTAAGAATTTATTTACTCCACCCAGAGTTTTCTGGGACCAACCGTTCTTCTCATAAGGTTAACAAATTATTCAATTAGTGAATGTTCATGACGTTTTCCATCAATTTAAGTTTATGTTCAATTTCTTGAAACGAATGATACCACCCTGACGTTAAAAAACAGACAGATGCGCGTTTATTGCGAAATTCGTCAGAAACAGGCCAGATCCCTAGCGTGTTTGATGGCCTGAATCCCCGCCCACCTGCAACTAGTCCTTAGAAGGTAGGTCTTTGAAAGTTATTGCAGTTACTCTATTTTGGAAGAATGGTGGGTCGGAACTACGAGTGTGAATAGCACACGATTGCTGATCAAATGCGATCTTTTTCGTTTCTTTTAATATTATATCGTTTTATTTATGCTTTGTATTGAAGGCACTCACAATTAGGGAATAACGTTGTGATAAATTTTCAAAAATCTCTTGATAATTAGGAAGGCATGCATCTTCAATTTCACACAACGTGTGCACTATATTATTATTACAGACCTGATAATTAGGTACCCATTTGGTTCTTACATGAAATTTTCTTATTCCATTTCAATTAAATTAATTATGTATTACTTTTATTGTACTATCAGTTCATTTTAGCTCGATATTTAGTAATACACACAAGAATGGCATTCTTATTAAATTAATCAAACCTTAACCCTAATTGGACCATGGTGTCACTGGTGTCACCGAAATTTTTTAAAAATTCCACACCTGACCCAAAGTACCACCGGAGTAACCAAAATTAAATTGCATTTTTAAATTTAATGGGCAAAGTTGCATTAATTTTCTGAAATATTTATCGTGAGCTATTGGAATTCTAGAAATAAATTATGTTATGACGAAAATTTTGAAAATTTATCAATTGATTTCATTGGAAATTTTCCCCGTAATTTCATAATTAGACTAATTAGCTCACAAAATATTCCTAAAATTCAGCTCTGTCCGTAAATTTTAAAATTGCTATTTAATTTCGGTTACTCCGGCGGTCCCTTGTGACAGCGGTGGAATTCTCAGGATATTTTCGGTGACACTAGTGACACCATGGTCCAATTAGGGTTATTATGTTAATGCATAAATACTCAACGTACTGTACTCCATGAACCTATGAGTATTATGTCGTGAAAGCCTCTTGTTTTTATAAATAACGCATGCTAGTTGAAAAGTTGGTTACTTTTTCATTTCCGGTGATTATGGCGAATCGTCCACATTCTCAGCGAGCTCCTTTCTTATATCCTAAAATGATGTTCTCCACTTCATCGATCACGAGGAGCAAAGTTATTTGTCACCGGCGGTTCTGTTGATGTCACTTAGATAATAATCAGTCACCAACAACAATGGGAGATCGCCCAAAGGTTTTTAGGCTCCTGCTCCAAAAGATTCCACTTGAATGAATCGGATGTGACCGAGTTTAGGAAATGATTTACTGATCACTACACAGCCATTTATACAGCATCAGTATTATTGAGGACGCAAAGGAACGGGGTTCCCCAACCACCTTGGGCTGATGGTTTTGGAAAGGTTTATACCACCTGTTAGCTTTACTTTTTTTTTCTTTCAAATCACCAAAGAAAAATGAAAGTGAATTGGATGAACTGACGATCAGTTTTCCGTCCATCTATAATGCTTTGAAAGAGTAAATGTATCCTCACAATAAGTAATATTGCTCATAGTATTGCTCATAAGTGAAGTTTTCTACCTGGAAGCGAGCTGCATCATTCGTTCATTCGTTTGTTTGCTGTTCGTTCGTTCAACGTTAAAAGCCGCAATTTTTGGTAATCTCGACAGTAAACCAAAGGTAATGCTACTATTTAATGGTAGAGTATAGCTACATTACTTTAGTTAGTTCATTTCCATGGGTGCACACGTGAACTTGAAACCTACACCCTACACCCAATCAGCTATGTACATTCGGGTGGATGTGATGTTGACCATGATCATCATCATGATCTATCTATCACAAAGTCTCACTGTCGTGTTTTCACATTTCTGGTGGGACATTCAAGGTATTTGATGCGATAAATCTTTGTCAAAATAATTACATAACAGAATGAAATAGAGTACGAACAAGAACACTGCATCTATTAAAGTCACAATGGAAAAACAATCTCACCAATTGACGATGGAGTAAAATAAAAAAATTAGAAAAAAAAACGAGCAGTAGGCACAAATATTGAAAAAGTTCATGCCATCCGTGAAGCAGAGAAAGGGCTCGTTGTTTGAATTCTGTCGGGAATGTCATCGAATCCGACATATGCTGAGGTAATTCACCTCTCACTTGACACCGAAACGGCGAGAAATATTTTGAAACATACACAAACAGGTATTTAGTAGTAGTAGTAGTAGTAGTAAAAACATTTAATTAAATATTCATATCGATTACAGTGCACGTGATGGATATAAATTTTGGTAAATAATAAATAATTCCTTCAACAAATATATTCAAGGCATGGCATGTAAGGCGTCAGCCTGTGAGTAGTGCCCCACCTCGTGCTGAGCATCTTTTAAGTAAATGCGATTATCAATGTTTTCCTATTACAAATATCTCAAATCAAAATTTTCTTAAGTTATTAATACATAGGTATTACAGCTTCCGAAGCCACCCACGCCTTTACTCATCGCTGCCAGTGCAATAATACGTAGAAATCTCTCCGGATTCATGTTAGATACTTTCTTTAGATAATCTAAGTGCAGTTTGATGCAGTGATGATAGACAGGGTTCATTTTCCAGGTTCATCATATAGTGCGGCGCACAAATAGGTATGTAATGACTATAAATAATAATAAAATTTTCCTCGTACGCATGAGGTGTTCAGTACTTTATCACCAATTAAATGAGTTAAAGTGAAACGTAACTGAGTGAACATAAGTGCCCTGAAGAGACAAACCAGTCGCAATTTCTCTTGTATGGGTCGTATGTATAGGTTGATAGGTTTTTATTTCATGGAAAGATTCATGAAGTTCTGTCAGCTTGATGGGGCACGGGATGGAAGTGTAATGAACCACCAAGAATCGAAGCTTCCCTGATCAGTTATTCTTTATGAAGCTTAGTGCGTTCTGCATTTTAGAGTGTACTCTGAATAATATGTACGTTTCTCCATGTAAAAAGAAAGATTTATCTGCAGGAACTAGGAATTCATAGACGTTGAAAGCTAATTCTAGGAAACGAAGTAGGCGATTTACTGAAAGAATCAACAATTTGTTTACTATTTCCTATTTTATTGTTATACAGGGTGTCGCATGAGTTCCCTCCTCCTCCTGAAATCGTCCAGATGGTGGTTAAAAAAAATTTTCTTTAAAAATCTTGATGTTTTATCCCAAAGATCTCAAATAAGACGAGATTGCGTCTTATTCTTGCGTGCAATCGTGCGCAACGCACACCAACTTTGTTAACTCAAACGGGAACCCCTATTTTTATTGCAGATTTGAATTCTACGTGAAATTTTATGAATTTTACACCTCTCAACCAATTTTTTTGGTTTGCGCACAACCCGACCAGTGAGCTCGCAAACATGCGCAACCCCTGGATTGTGCCGAAATTGAGATGAGGGTAGACCACTAGTGTGTGTTTTGGTTTATTATTTTCGAGAATGAACCTTTGGGAATCGACCAAGAAAAAATATTTTTTAACACCCTCTCAAAATGTAATGGTTTATGTTTCAAGGTACGTAGAATCCAAAAATTTGGCCGCCCGCCGTCCGCGGCACTTTTGCCACGTAGCATTGACCGATTTTGATGAAATTTGGTATGTAGGCTCCATTTAGGGTCTAGATGTGCCCCAAAGATTTTGGTTGATGTAGGTCACTTTTAAGGGTTCAAAAATAAATTATGAAATTTTGAAATTGCCCTAACTCAAAAAATTTTGATGTAAAAGGTATTGTTTTTCCTTCAATTTGAGAATCTATGAAATTTTTAGAATTTTTTGAGACCACCCGGAGCCGTGTAGGACAAACCATTCGCTCCCTACGAGAATTTAAGGGTTGGACGTACTATAAATCAGAAACACGAGTGTGAATCGCAAAAGAGGCTTCATCTCCGTTCAAATATTAGCTGACCGAAATGCGATCGATGTTTTTCTTCATGTTGGATGGTTGGTGGCTTTGGAGACGCGTGATCAATATAGAAAAATAATAAACCATTGTTTAATAATTTGCAGCGTTTTTCATTATTTTCAACGCTGAATCATGTGATGATATCCATTTTTGGATTTTACTGGAATTTTATGAAACGGCGGCCGGAAATTAGGTGGTTTTTAAGGGAAAGTCGCTCTTTTTCCATCCTCATGAGTTACGACGAAATTTTAATTAGTTAACTAGTTTTAATTATTTTGGAAGTTAACTCTACCCCTAAATTTGGGAGGAGACAATAAAATTTAGGAGTAGGGTAATCATACTTGTATCTGTTATCTAGTTAAGTATCCTAATAAACGCAGGATATAGATGCACCAAGCATCTTCCTCCGGGAACGACCAAAAGAAGGACAGAGTGGAGACACCTTCCGAGTGGGAACGTGTCTCCCAATGTCCTTTCTTTATGAGGACAGGTCCTGGCCCTAGAACGACGCAACCTTCAAGTCCGACTTAAGCTCTCTACTTGGTCTGTCTATCTACCAATTCTCCAATCCAAAAAGTCTGAATTATTATTTCTTCTTTTCTCCAGGCAGTTGCCTACTCAAAACTAGAAACATGTATAGATGATCCGATGCATAGTAGTTAATCACAAAACATCAATCTCCAAATGCCTTCCACTACCCTCATAGAGGACCGTCTAACGCTAATCCGAACAATCATGAGAAATTTCGTCGAAATCGGATGGAAAATGTAGAAGTTATGGTTGTTACAAGGAATTTAGGTTTGACATGCGCAGCAACTACTTTTAGTCTGGGGGGGAGAAGATTTTCATAGGGGACCATCTACACGCCAATCTAAACAATCCTTGAAAATTTAATGAAATTCGAATGAAAAATGTAAGTGTTGTGGCTGTTACAAGGATTTCACGTTTGCGCATGCGCAGAGGCTACTGTAAATTTAAAGGCCTTGATTTTCATTGGGGACTATCTAAAACCTATTCCGCATAGTCCTTGAGAGTTTCATCGAAATCGGATAGCAGATGTGGAAGTTACAGCTGTTACAAGGAATTCACGTTCGCGCATGCGCAGCGTCTACTATCATTTCGGGGATGATGATTTTCATAGGGGACCGTATACCCGCCAATCTGCACAATCCCTGAACATTTCATCGAAATTGGAAAATAACTTCTTATAGTCATGCCGGTTACAAGGATTTCATGACAGACACGGAACCAAAATTGTTCAGAAAGGTCTGAAACGTAAAACCCGGGTGGAAATATCGATTTTGGAGAACTATTTTTTTCAACGTAGGAAAGAAATTTATCCTGAGTAAAATTCCCTTGGAAATTGATGCACTTATTGACTTAATGATGCACTTATTAATCAAAACAACGGTTCGTAATAAATCCAAAAAGAAGCCACGTTTGACCAGTTTGAATTACTTTTTTATAATTGCAACTGATTGATGAAATATGGAATCAATATGAAATACAATATACTGAATATGAAATACAATTAATGTAGCAATATTGCACATCATTTGTACACTCCTTGAGAGCCCGTTTACAGTAAAACCCAGCCAGGCGTTTCTCGTGCCTCCTTGAGTACCTTGCGATAATTTCGTGAACTGTTTCCATCCTCAAGTCTCTATGAATATAATCGTTCCTCATGTACCAAGGTGCACTATACTTTTCAGTATTTTATTTTCGGATATTTAGATTTTGTTAATGTTTGATTTTTTGGCACAGCCCCATAACCGATTTAGTTTGAATTATTGAATGAAATAAGTTCAGAATATCCACACATTTCAATGACGCAGTTACTAATTGGAGAAAACCATATGCATCGACCCCTTTTCTTGTCAAATTCAACAATAATTTCTACTGTTGGACCCATGAAAAGAAATTAACCAATCATTTAGGTTTATTCCTTTAGGCCTCGAATAGATTAACTTTCTGAAACTACAAGTCACGCTGTTATGGTGTCTCATGGTTTTAGAGCCAGTATGTGTGCGGTCTTGGAATATCATAATAATTCTTTACGTGACTTTGTCTACCGTAGGGCCGTAAATGTTTACGGTGCGTGGCGTGGTAAGTGGTTCCTACGACCTCTAGAACCCGATATAATGTCACAGTAAAGAGTGGATGGTGGGAGAGGAAGTGACAACAGGTGCTGAAAACCGACGAAGCCATGACCTACGCGCCACGACTCAACGCTCAACGAAAGCAGTAAGGTCTACTATATCCATATTTCAAGCGGGACAAAAATTTGTATTTTTTCCTCAAATAAAGAATGAATGGAAATTATGATACTCTCTGGTTGAGCATTGAATACTCCGATGAGAACGTAAATGCAATTTTGGTACTATAGGTACAATGCGATCGAACTGCAGCATAAAATAGTTCGGAGTACGTGAAAGCATCCCATGGTAGGTAGGGTTTAAAGGAAATATTATGTACTCGTAGTATCCTATACGTTGTGAACTAAGTAGAGGTAAAAAAAAGTCACCGCTCTTTCAAAAAGGGTATAATGGAGCACTACTTCCGCTGAGCTGGAATGTTTTCTCTCGGAATTACTGAACTTAATTTCCCTCGACATACCTACGGGTAATATTAACAGGACGTCGGCCGAATCTATTATTTAGTACTCCAACCGAGACAGTGTCGCTCATCAACTCTTAATATAAGAGTATCGTCACAGGTGCTTCACATCAAGAGGAAAAAAACTTATCATGTGCAAGCAAGTAACCAGTTACGCCAGAGAAAAGGCGGAGACCTAAATAACTAACAACGCGCATCAAGCGTTCCGACCTCCTCAAGTATTTCCTTCTCTTATTAACTTGCAGACGTCGCTTTCTCTTTTTTAACCCCTTTCCCTCTACCTTCTGCACTTTCTTTAATTATCTCAGGTTCTCTCCTTCCACCCTTCGCACGCCTTTCTGTCTCACTTGCGCACTGGTCGAGCCCCACCATAGTCTTCTTCTCTCCTTTTACGGATCTACAGTCACCGTGGCCCTACTCACTGAGAATTACGACCCCCTCCACCGCACCTATTACCCTTGAGCTGTTCCGGGTTTTCTTTCTTTCAAGGAACTCTAAAGCTCTTCTTACCCTTTAGCTTTCCTCGCGATCTTCTCAGGACCCACCACTAACCACCGTCTCCCAACTTCCAACGCGGTCTTTCAAATCAATCCCACTGCAGAACAGACTACATTTAAAAAAACACTCGTATGTAACAATAAAGCAGAAAAATTCCTCTGCAGACTCATCTCAATTAGCCATGATGTTCCATATTGACCGCTGGGTACTTGGGGTCCCTTGCAGTATTATAAAAATAAGATTTCACTAAAACAAACTCCACGAAAAGAAAGATCAGAGCTTTTCGGAGCTCAGACAGTACTAGTATTTCGTAATACCAACAATAAATATAGTATTTGAAGGTAGATTGAAACGGAAATTGGCAATTTATATCAACAGCCACTTCTTTAACAATCGACTAGAACATGTGGAAGTAACAACCCGAGTTAACTGGCACTTCTCCTACCCTACTGTATTAGGTATTAAGATGTGGATCGAACCACTAGTAATAACTATAAGTCAAAGGAATTGGGAGTGAAGTTATGTTGTTAGATATCTTTCCCCATACCTTTGACACATAGTTATTTTCAAGAACTACCTACAGGGATCCATTCCTGAGAACTTTTTGATCTAAAAAAACCATTACTGGTACTAACTGAACTATTATGCACATCTATCCTGTTTTCAAGTTCTTATATTGCTTACATATTTTATATCTCTTCTGATTCCATCGTGGCGAAGAAAATATGGCAAAGGAAAACCGAATATTCTCACAGGGTATTTTCATCACACCGTCTTTACGAAACCGGTTATAAGAACTTATACTCAGATCCTTGCAACGTCCGTATCAACAAAGTTTTCGATACACATTTCCAAAAGGGTATTCGTACTCCTTGTAGAAGACACAATAATAAATTGGTCTGGCATCGATGAAAACAGATTACGGAATAGTTGGTAATGATACATCAAATGATTAAGTCAGAGATATTGTGAAAGACAATACTTTTGCTCTTAGTATTCACTACATACTTCAATTTTTAAGGTACAGGGTGAGAAGTTGTTGGATATTTGAGGCTTACTATGCAACAGTATATGGACTGCCTACTCTGAGACAGCTACACTAGACTTTTCGGGGTTGGCTGAAACCCCATTCCGGAATTTCGTACAAACTTACCCAGACCCTTACTAGTTGGGTTCCTTCAGATAAGTGGGAGCCGGGTGTAATCAAAACTGGAGGCAAGCATAACATATACTCAACTGAAATTTATTTCAGGAAAAAAAAACCCGCCAAGTAAGAAACCGTTGAATGAATCTGAATGTTATGAACAACCTATCAAACTCATGAACTATTTACAAAAGTAGATACAATTGTCCGATAAACAAGAATTTAGGATAGTATTTGTTATATATCAGATATAATGTTGGGAGGGGAACAACCAAAAACCATGAATCGGACAACAACAGGTCAGTAAATGGAGTTTTCACGGAACAGTTTCAATGTGTTCAAAACGCCTCATTTTGAACCTGGAACTATCGATTCCGCTGCGGATACAGAACTAACTGTCCATTACATCCATTTTTCAAACGAGTGAATAGATAAAAATAATTTATTGTCCACCAACTTTTTGTTGAGATATCCCGTTGGAAACTCCGTTGTTGAACCTTTTGACAATGTTGAGTATTTTTGAAAAGATTTATTCGCTGAAGTCGCAATTTACCATGCTAAAAAATGAAGGTTTCAATACTAGGGTGCAAAGAAGATTTTTAGTTCGTTCATACCCATTTTGAAGGCCACTAGCCAGCCAGACAAGAACTTCAATAAATTGTGAGTAGAAGGTATATACCTATTTCATAATACCCAGATATCCACTCCACGTAATCCAACAATGGAAATTAAGTGATCACTATTGTTTAATCGAATTTCTTCTCTGTTACTTCGGCCTTCAATAGCCTTGGCTAGAAGATTTCTCTCGAAAACCGTTTGAATAGATATCCCTCTGACCCCATCGCCGGGTGAATGGAATTTCCAGAGTTCGCTATTGTTCTCTCAGGATAACAAAGGGATTCCACAGTTCCTTGGGAACCGGCGCTCACTTCTTCCACGCCCAACGCACGGAGAAGAAGCGTCGCAACCAAATGTTCCTTTGCCAAACTCAGAAGTTGACCGGGTGGGAGGAGCATCCCATTGTATGGCGGTGTTGACAATGCAGTGGAGCCGCTACCGAGTTAGGCGAGGGTGTGGGAAGTAGCTTGGGCCAACAGGGGAGGATCGCAAGCTCTTGTTCGAGAAACGGCCGAAGATGGTGGTGAAACGGAGGAAATCGCGTATCTTCCCACCGCTTTCTATGGTCATCACCTGTGTGTGGGTGTAGGAACGATTCCGATAACATTTCCGTAACCTTTAGGGGCAAGTCGTCGCCGTCATCGCGATAACAAGACTATTCCAGTTTACTCTCCACGACCATGACTGTGGATATTAGCTCTCACAACACCCGAGCGATCAGAATTCACTTGCCGATGGTAGACTGCTCTACCAACCAACGACTGTCTTACGGCTAAGTTGGACGGCCACTTAGTGTGATTATCAAAAAAAAAAAAAAAAGATGGCGTTGGTGGCAGGGTCAAGAGTTTTTAGGGGTTTCCTCCGATACGTATGAACTTTTTTTCAATCTGAAAAAAATCGCTCAGAATTGATGAACAAAGGTAGCTGTAATTGTAGTTTTTTCATATTCAGCTTCAATTTCGATAAAATCATTTTGTACCTCTTTGTCATTAGGCGTTATTAGGTAAATCAGGTCCAGCCCATAATTATATATCATTACCATGAGCATCCAATCCATCCCCAATAAAAATCAAACCATTATTGGTGACGACTGACAAAATGTGAAATTATTATCATTGTGTGAACGGGAAATCGATTGATAGAGGGAATGGGAATGAGTGGCTTCCCTCCTTGAAGGGGACAGTTACCTACCTAAACCATCCTAGCAGCCTTTCTGGGCATCTCCTTCACATTACGAATTTTGGTTTACCTGAGACCTCCCAACATATTTCACAACTTGGAGACCTGCTCTTCTGTTCAGGGGAAAAAGAACGTTTCACTTACGTTGAAAGAAACTCAAGTTGAGTTTTACGCGAAAGTTCTCCAATTCAAAAATGTTCTGCACTCAAAAATTCGACCCGTTTTCATTCAGTCGTCACTCATTTATGTTCATTAATGAGCCCTAAGACACCCCTGAAAGTGAGTACCTTCATATAAACAACCTGAGTACCATGAACTTTTAAAATTGGTCAATTGATGGCTGAGATAAATCGAAAAAAAAAAACTGTTGGCATCTTCCTTATCACTCGCACACTTGTCGTCCCTCATGGCCTTAACTATTTCTTCCTGTGCAGCCAATCCTTTGTAAACTATTACCTTGTCGTCCTAGAGCTGAGTGGGATCATATTGCTCGAAACGAATGGAGTGTACTCTTTCGAATCGTAATCCGATTTTCATTATCTATGGGAGAGGAAACTTGCTTGGTCACCTTTATAATCATCTATCTTAGATAATAAATTTTGATATTGAATGATTCACACAATACTTGAAACATACAGAACGATCTCCTCAAGATATCGAATTTGAGATTCTATCCAACCTCTCGATGTTTAACAAATTTTCCTGTTCATTGTGCAAATAGATAGTCAACCTTGAATCCCTTCCTCGGTGGCATTAGTCTTTGAAAAAGTTGTGGGGTGTGTCAACTCTCTTGGAAAGATGCCAGTTTCACTTATCCCAACTCATTTACGACCTTTTGAACATCCCTCTATCGGCTACCTAGATCACCCTGGTGCTCCAAGAGCTTCGTGGGCGTTGATGCATAACACCCTCTTTTTCCCTACCCTTGAGGCAAAATCTGATTCTTCAGCGATTTTTCTTAAATGCTGCTGTTATCACCCCATAACACCAGTTTATATTTTTCTATAACAAGGTGAAGAAGGACGATTCAGTTTTGTATGTGTAGTGCCTACAATGCCCACGCCAAGACAAACAAGGGCAATCAAGACGGCAACCACCACACGTAAAAATTAATATTCATTCGTTCGTGATGCCCGGGATTTTCCCGAAATCTTTTTTGCATTTCACGTTGACATAATTCTTATGGAGTACCTAATTTACTGAATACACAGATTAGTAGTGTTACGTTGTGCCTTCTTTCTACGTACAACCCACAGCAATATCTACATATGTATTACCAATAATCAAGATCGAAAGAAAGGAAACTGACTGACGTCGGGCCTGCTGCTAGTGGGAACAAATAAAGGAAAAATAAAAACGATAATTCTCCCTTACGCCCCCATTGAAACAGTATTTACACACGAGTGGCTAAAGTTTAACCATCCCCAAAGCCGGTCGCAACATCAAGAAAGCTAGCCCTGACCAAAGTTTGTCCACCCCAATACAAAGGTTTTACGCTTATGGCTGCCCTCAGCAGAGCGTTTCATAAATTCGTTACCTTCATTCCGACTTCGTAATTCCATATTTTGGAATATTTTGCGAGAAAGTAGTAAAAGGCATTACATGAATGCATGGACGATGGTAGTAGGCCAAAGCTGGAGCTACCCTTCCCTTTACCTGTTCACTGTTTTTCTGGTGATTTGGCAATACCGCCAAACAGATTTCTTTCACGATTAACGAGCTTTCTCATGCTACTGAATTTCTTTACACTAGCAATCGCCTAGAAATTGGAAAAAATACAACGACCACGTTTTCAGATGAAACAGTGGTGCTGGAAATTTGGGATAATTACAGAGAATCAGTCACGAAGTTAAATCGCTCAATCTCCCGCATTCAGTAATGGACAGAAAAATGGAAAATCAAAATGAACGAGGGTAAGCCGGTACATGTCGATTTTACTAACTAAAGAATCGAATATGTACAAGCTTTTCTCGAAGGAAAAGTTGTTTTCTACGCCAACGAGGCCAAGTACCTTGGTATGACGCTAGATGTCAGGCTCCAATGTCAAGAAGAAGAAGGAAGAACTTGTACTAAAATTCCGAAAATGTACTGGCTTATGGGTAAACGCTCAAAACTGGCCATCCAGAATAAGATTGCACTGTACAAGTCCTAAAGCCAGTGTGGACTCTTACGGAGCGCAGCTTTAGGGTTGTACGGCTCAATAAAATCGATAAATCAGTCCAAAATTTCAAAATACTTTGTTGAGAAAAAATGTAGTCAACAAGCAATGGTATTTTCGAAATGAGCGTCTCCACAACGAGATCCAAATTGAAACTGTCAACATAACATTTCATGTGAACGATAAAGTTGTCCCTGAAACAAGTGGAATCACCAGATGACTTAACCCTAATTGGACCATGGTACCACTACTGTCACCGAAAACATATCAGGAACTCCACAGCTGACCCAAGGTGCCACCGGAGTAACCAAAATTAAATGCAATTTTTAATTTAATGGACAGCAGAATTTTTTGTGGGCACCAAATTCCCAAAATTCTCAAAATAGACAACAATGTACAAAGAAATCGACGAAAAAAAATCAAAATGTTTGTCATATCAATTTTTGACTTTTTATAACTTACAAAAATGGTTCAAAAAATTAGCGTTGTTCATTACTCTTTAAATCAAGTTAATCTGGTGACAGCTGTGGAATTTATAGCATGTTTCCAGTGACACTAGTGACACCATGGTCCAATTAGGGTTAAACTTACAAAACCTTTTGACATTTTTGGCAGACGAGACAATCAACACAAGAAGTATCAACGTGAATCAACGTGAAGTATCCGTGAAATGAAATATCATTTTCGGAGGAAAAAAAAATGTATTTCCGTGGAAGAAAACCTGTTAAATCTATCCAAGTGCCTCAGTATTTCTAGTTCTTAGTGGAAATACCTTCTTCCGATTCTTTTTTACTTCCGAGTCTACCAAGACAGCGGAAGCATTGTTTTCACTTTTAAGGTTGAAAAACAAGTTCTCAAAAATCAAATTTTCAATTGTGTTTTACGTTTTAGACCTCACTGAATAATTTTGATCTGTGTGTCTGCCATGAAATTATTATAACGAGCATAACTATACGAAGTTATTTCCCTATTTCGATGAAATTTTCAGGGATTGTGTGGGCTTGCATGTACTTAGATGGTCCCCAGTGAAAATCATCACCCCCGGACTGATAGAAGTGACTGACAATCGCAAACGTGAATTCCTTGTAACAGCCATAACGAGTACATTTTTCATCCGATTTCAATGACATTTTCAGGGATTATGCAAATTGGGATGGTAATAGTTCCCTATGAAATTCATTGCAATGGGGCCGGTAGTGGCTACTGCGCATGTGCATACGTGAATTTCCTTGTAACAGCCTTAGCTTCTACATCTTTCATCCCTATTTGAATTTGATGACTTTTTCAGGCATTGTTCAGATTGGTGCGCAGATGATCCCCTTGGAAAATCAGGGCCCCCAAATTGATAGTAGCCTCTGCGCATGCGCAAACGTAAAATCCGTGTAACAGCCATAACGTCCACATTTTCGATCCGATTTCAATAAAGTGTCCGGAGATTATACGGATTAAGACGTCGATTGTACCCTATGAAAATCATTTTCCCCGGAATGATGGTACCTAGTGCGCATGCGCAAACTTGAATTTCTTCTTCTTCTTCTTGAATTATGTTTTCAATATTTTGCCCCGAAGTCGGTGAAATCTTCAGAGTTAGTGTGGGCTGACATTTGGACGGTCCCCTATTTGGGAAGTGCAAGGTACTTAGAGGCTGATGTTTTGATGTAACTACTACATATGGATCGGATCATCTATACAATCGAGTTAAGGATACGAGAAAGCTATATGCCACGCCCACTCGGCAGACATTTTTCGGTTCATGAAACATGTAGCTACGTTTTCTCAGAGTTCACGTTCTTCGAATCAAAATTTTCGAAGAAGATCGTAAGTAATTTTAATTTTTCACGGTACTTAAAATTTTTAATACGTTCAACGCTTGACTATGATTATGTATGTTTAGTTGACTTGGTGGATTTTCCTTCAGTACCTTTGCTCTCGGTATACGTCCATTTTTTGTTGAAAACTACCACTGTCTACGTATCTGGTGAGTGGGTATATCCAGTTTTGCACCACGTGTACTCGGGAAGGTCTACTCAGCACTTCATCTGTTTCTGATGGGCAGTTCGAAAATGTAACATTGGTGCAAATGAAAACAATATAAAGTGCATGAGAATATATAACCAAGATATTTATGCAACAACGATAACGTTGCTAAGAGTTAACCAAAGTTATTGATTCAAGGATACTCAAGAAAAACGGTACGATGCGGTGTGTGAGAGTGTGATGGGCCCGAGAAAAAAGGGTTGATGTATTGGCCGTCGGTAGGGGCATTTGGTGAAGGGGGAAAGCATTATAATGTCCTTTGTATTCATCACCCGAGAACCACCATCCTTCTGTATACCGATCCCTTCAGCACACCCCCGCCCTGCCACGTTACTTCCCGCACCCTCCCCCTTCAAGGGAAAGATTATTTTGTTATGGAAACATAGGAGGTTGCACCAAGCAATAATGCCGACACTGGACTCTCAAATCCCCCATACATCACGCAATTACTTCCTTCCCACCGCGCCGCTTTTCCACGACGCCATCAACTCTTCCCCGCTTCACCACCTTCAACAAGCTTTATCTTTAAAGCCTCTGCGGTTCACCCCATCCCCTTCACCAGGCTTTAAAATCCTTTCCAGAGATCCCCGAGTGGTATCTTCAAGGAAAGAAACATCTATACCCAAGCTAAGTCTATTCGAAGCCATCCATCACTCG
This sequence comes from Apolygus lucorum, assembly GCA_009739505.2. Classification (NCBI taxonomy): domain Eukaryota; kingdom Metazoa; phylum Arthropoda; class Insecta; order Hemiptera; family Miridae; genus Apolygus; species Apolygus lucorum. The sequence goes on from CM019167.2 coordinate 29,829,723, forward strand.
TAGTGAATACTGAATATTAATGAAATACCACGTCAAGAGTTAGGAAGGAAATAATTCACAACGGTTCTGGCTGGTTTTTCATGAGGAAAAAAGTTAGCGGTAGAGTAGTAAACATTTCATAAAACCCCTAAATACCTGAGTATCGGAGCAATATACTCGTCCCTACCAGCTTAACCTTATTAACACAACTGTTGTTCGTGGACTATCACATTCAATCAATTCGAACAAGATTACGTTTGGTTATCAATCCTCCAAAACCAATCATTCTTCCATATAAATTTGTACATATTAGATTTATTTTTTCAAAATTTTACCTCAGGGAAGGTTTTATGAAAATTGGTCATGGTTAGGAATTCAATTTATACAGTTCGGTCCACTTCCAGTTTGGCTAGGTTTAATTTCAGCTTTTAAATAAATTAATTTATGAGGATGATCCGACGAAGTTAGTCTGGTTCCTAGTAAGTATCTACAGAGCGATCATGGGTAGAAACATATTATTATGTTCTGTTTATTTATACCATTATGACAAATTATTTTGTACGTAGCAAACATTCGAGTTCCCGCGAAAAACACCATAATATCGTTTTTTAGTCTCTATTACGAGTTCTAATTCATGTGACTGGCCATACCTTGGTAAAACTACCACGAGGAACTGGTCATTTGGGATATGAAGTATGTTGCGTGAGGATGGTGCTTCAAGGTAGGCAGGGATATTAAACTGTCATGTTAGTGGTTGTATAAGAGAATATCAATATGAAACATCGTAGCCACGTTATTATTGCAAACTTAACGGCAGCATAATTCAACTTATTGCCCATTAAACGTTTCATATTCTTCGGGATGTGGTGTAGACACAACTTGTGGACGTCGTAGTGTTATCAAGAATCGTAATAAAACCGATGTTACTGCTGATTATGTTCACCGAATTGCGTTGCAAAGTGCCGATAAAGCTGAGATATTCTTCATTAAAAGATTTTCTGCTGTTATTAGTATTCGGGCTGCAAGGGTAACTCGACAAACTGAGACATCCATAATACTTAACTCCTTATGGGTAATTTTCGTGGTATGAAGGTGTTAAAATTAATAAAAGTCTACCAGTTTTAAAATGAAAGCCTGACAAACGGAAACTATGAACTGAAAAAGAAGGCTTTAGGATTTACACACACTGTGGTCTAATCAGTGATAATTTCTCTGGTTTTTTTTTGAACCAAATCTTTTTGATGAGCTTGTAATCCTTCTGACATCAGACTGCACGCAGCAAATTAATCCAAATAAAAAGTGACTCCTATTTTGAACACCTAGGTACATGGTGACTCACTTCAGGAGGCTTTGCGATTGTCATTTGACGTAGAAGCTATGATGCGTAGTTATTACTTCATCGTTAATACTTGGAAAACAATGCTGTAGACAAAAAAGGTATTGCGTATCACTTTCTAGGTGATCTGAGCGAGAATAACACGATCGGTCATTTTTTAAACCAAATATTATGGGTAGTCTAGGTCTTGCACATGCTGTATTCTGATCTGTCAGAATATGGCCAACTTTTTCAATATAAAAACCTATTCAAGATCTTCGGATCTATTTAGCAGTGCCTAAGATCTCCTCCCAGAAGTGACAACTACAATTTTGGAACCCCATCTGACAGAATCACTCCTAATGGAAAATTTGGACGTTGACAGCATGTAGTTGGGTTTTACTCTGTTCAAAACTGAAAAGTTCTTGCACATAAGACATGAATTGAAGCATTTTTTTCAGTGAGTGGATGGAGCAATAGTATTGAGGACGTAAACTGATACCCGTGTTGAAAAGTTCTACACAGTTCATGACAATAGAATATTCACGAGATATTACATAGCTACTATTCCCCAAAGAGGCACTTAAAGAGCTACGCTCTGTTGGGTTTACCGAGAAATTTCAGTGGAAATGTTGTCCGCCAACTGGAAGTAAATCTCATAGGAAGAAACAGGACGTCAAAGGCCCCAAGAAAACTAGATTGCTTGCATTGACTACACTCAGTCTCATCGTCCAGACTTCCATCTTCAGAGAGCTTCCCCACCTCACCATCGCCTGGAAAACATCCCCTCGCAGAAAATCAAAGGAAGGTCAGACCATCTACGTACCTGGCTTCATCAAGATACAGCTAAGAGGTCTCGTAGGATTCAAAAATTACTTGGGAATCTATATTGCGATCAGTTTCAATTCCAACCTCGCTCAGTTACACAGACTTGGTCTTTCTCAGCTTGTTCGACAAAGGCAGCTCAATGCAACATTCTTGCATTTGGAGGATTTTATTATTACTATTGTTTTTTCTTCGGAAAAACCAACATGCTTCACAAGAGTATTGCATGTTGTGTAACACTCAGTTAATAAAAATTAAAACAAAATGAATATAAAGACAAAATAAATTAATTTCTCCAAGAGAACATATAAAGATGAACTGTCACCATAGTTGGTGGATCGTCTCCAAAACCCTATTGGTTTATTTTCTTCTGTAACGAATCTTTAAATCAAGCAGGGAGAAATACTATTGATCACTTGAAGAAACGAACAACGATCGCATTTTGGTCAGCTAAAATTTGAACCGAGATTAGGTCTCTTTTGCTAAACACACTCGTGTTTCTGATTCATCGTAAGTCCAACACTAAATATCTCATGGGGACCGAACAGTTGGTCCTACAGAGCTCTGGGTGGTCTCATTCGATTCTAAAATTCAATGCTATCTTAAATTGATGGAAAAACAATACATTTATATCGAAATTGTTTCAGCTAGGACGTTTTCAGAATTGCTACCCTTATTCTTCAACCCTTATAAGTGAATGACATCAATCAAAAGCTTCGGGGCACTAATAGAGCCCATATACCAAATTTCATCAAAATCGGTTCATGGTAACTAAGGAAAGTACCGAGTACGGTGTACGGCAGACGGACGAAAAATTTTAATTCAATTTTCGGATTCTGCGTACTTACCTTGAAACGTAAAATAACAAATTTTGAGGGAGGGGGGGGGGTATAGAACATTTTTTTCTTGGTCGATTCCAAAGGTTTATTATTGAAAATAATAAACCAAAACTGCGCTAATGCCCCTTCACGAATACCCAAATTTATGAAATTGGGTTTGTAGGCTCTGTATTCCTCCTAGTTGTGCCCCAAAACTTCTGGTTCCTTGTAAAAGACTTTGAGAGGTTAATAAATAGGGTCTGAGTTTAAAAAAAAGCCGTATCACAAAAACTTGCAATACAATGGTAATGTTTTTTATTGAAGCAAAATATTGTCCAATTATCATGTAGAAACGAATGAGTTCAGTTTTCCTTCTTAGCACAGGGAGTGGCGCAGCAGTGGACATAGCCCCCAGTAAGTAGCTCTCCTTCGTCTGACGCCGGAATCTCATGCCAGAACGCTCATTTCGTTAAATGAAAAACTCAAATTTTTCTCCATTTAAACACCATTTCCCCTCTAAAATTACAGTAGATCTGACAAGTGAGTTACAGTTGTAAAGCTGATGAAATGGAGCATGCTTTTTAGGGCATCCGGAAAAACCCTTTTTAGTAGGAAAAAATCACCAAAATGTTTGAAAAAAAAAGAAATTGAGAACTTTTCAAGTATGAGGTAGAAAGACTATCCTACTGTACATTTTTTTTTTTTTTTATGTCAAGAGCTTTGGTAAATTTAACGCTCTTTCCAAAGGTTTAATGGTGTATGAGAAATGAGGGAGTGCTGCGAGACCAAAAACACAAAAAAGAATTTCAAAGTGAAAAAAGTGGCATTTTGAGCGGGGGGGGGGGGGGGACAAGGGAGAATTTAATGCAAATTAGTTGTAGAATCGATTCCTGAAATATTTTTCATTGGTTATAGGACACTCTTTATAGGCAATCACATGTTAATTGGGTATATCATCAGGCGGGACGCACATGGGGCTATCAATAAATTATGATGACACTTTTAACAAATTAGATACGAAATTAAATACTCGTGGAACCTACTTTACCATGCGTCAAAGAGAATTTCCACATTCATTCACAGTTCACATAGCGTGATGAAACACAGATTTGAGATTTCTTCGGGTTGTTCCGTTGGCCTGGAAAAATGGGGGTCCGAGTTTATCAACTTATTTATAAACGAAAGTTTATCCCACCGTGAAATGGAAAAATAACGCCCTTTACGTGGGACTCAAATAGAGGTCTGAACAACGAACAAAGAATAAAGAGGGTGATAATCTCCATGAGAAGACGAAAGTTATACATAAATAATCAACGAGCCTCAAGAGAGAACTGCAAGTGTGTCTTCCTAAGTCGAATAGTATACATTCATCCATCAAATTTGAGAAAGACAGTCGTCACACAAATATTATACAATGCCCAAGTTCGTCAACTGTCTACTCGTTCATCATTTTCAATGACAATAAACCTTTGGAATCGGGAACCCCCCTACCACTCCTCCTAAAAATTAGAAGTTTAACCATTTAAGGGACGTAGAATCCGATGATCGAATGAAAAAATGCCGTCCATCCGCTCGAAACAAAATTGATTAAACTTGGATAGAGGGCTCATGTTGGGATTATTTGTCCCCCCCCCCTTCACCACCGCATTTCTGATTACGCTCTGGCAGTTCCATTAACAATTTACGTTTTAGACCTACTTGAACAATAATTGTTCAAATCCTAGTAACTGGAAAATAATACTCTGATTAAATAAATAGTCCGATTAACTGACTGGTCATCCGTTTTCTACGAAACTATCGGGGATTGTGCGGATACAACCTTGAATCGTGCCTAATAAGTTTCTTTGTGATCGATCAATCGATAGTCAATTGGGATTGTGCGGGTACAACCTTGAATCGTGCCTAACATGTTTCTCTGTGATCGATCAATCGATAGTCAACGTGCATGCGCAAAAGTGAAATCCCTGTAACAAGAATAACGTCTATTGTTTCCATCCAATTTTAGAGGTAGGTACTTGGAGATAACCGTTTTGATAATTCAACATAAACATGCATTAGACTATGCATGTAATCGTGTAGATAAGAGGGAGATGTGAGCCATAACCATTTTGGGACTATTATCCATCTCCTTCATTACTTTTCATCTATCTCCCGAATTCTTTCGCTGATTTGGTGAAATGTAAACCTTTTTTTCTTTTTTCACTAACGTATTTTTTTCTTGTTTTTGCCACCAATAGTTACACAGATGAAGAATTGTAGATATGGGAATGATACGAGGTATATCTGGAATCGGCAAAAGACTCGCTGAGTCATTAAGTGGGAAATCATAATCGAGAGAAATGACCATACTCTTCAAAAAGTTCGGAAACGCTCTATTATTTTGGAAAATGTAACGCTTACTACGAGACTACCATGAATATCTTTGACCGACTTCAAAACGGCTGTAGGCCAGAAGAAGAACGGATCTCCATTCGGTGTACAAGGGGCGAACATTTTTTGGACAATAATTCTGACTGCTGGAAAATGGATTTTTCGAAGAAAACCTTCATAGATAAAATACGCATCATTTTTAGACATGGTTTTGAGCATAAAGAACACCTTTCTACTCGATAAAACATCATCTTATCAGTACCATGTTGAATTTCAATCTTATGAGACTGAAACAACATTAAGGTTTAGTAAAAAAACGCTGCAAATTATTACAAAATGGTTTATTATTTTTTATTTTTCTATATAAATAACTCGTCTGCAAAGCCACCAACCATCCAACATGAAGAAAAACATCGATCGCATTTCGGTCAGCTTCAATTTGAACGGAGATTAGGCATCTTTTGCGATTCACACTCGTGTTTTTGATTCATCGTACGTCCAAACTTTAAATTCTCGTAGTGAGCGAACGGTTTGTCCTAAGTACAGAGCTCCGAGTGGTCTCAAAAAATTCTAAAAATTCTATAAAATCTTAAATTGAAGGAAAAACAATACCTTAATATCAAAATTCTTTGAGTTAGGGCGTTTTCAAAATTTCAAAATTGATTTTGGAACCCTTAGAAGTGACCTACATCAACCAAAAGCTTCGGGGCACAACTAGACCCCAAATGGAGCCTACATACCAAATTTCATCAAAATCGGTCAATGCTAAGTGGCAAAAGAGCCGCGAACGGCGGACGGCGGACGGACGGCCAAATTTTTATTCGATTTTTGGATTCTACGTACCTTGAAACGTAAACCATCAAATTTTGAGGGGGTGTTAAATTTTTTTTTTCTTGGTCGATTCCAAAGGTTCATTATTAAAAATAATAAACCAAAAGGAAAATTGATAGACCGTTGGAAAGCTGGCAATTTGAGCATCTGTTTTCCGAAGAGCGCCCATCGAAATGGGTAGGGATTCAAAGTGGAAACTTCGATAAAAAAGTCAAATTTCGAAAATATTTTCAAAGTTTGCTTTTTGACTTGATTTTTTAAAGAGGTTTGATTGCTAAAAGATTTTTATATTAGACTAGGTTGCTTGGAAATTTATTGTTCTTTCCTACGATATCCTCAACTTAAAATTTACTCGGTTGGTAACAGGAGTTACTTATAACAGTGTTTAATTGACGTAAGGTCAAAAAACACGAAAATAATGTTTAATTTGAAGAAAAAAAACTTGAACTTGGGCGTCCTTATGCGACTAATCGGGGGTAAAGATGGACAACACTCAACAGAAAAAAATAACCACACACTAATCCGTTTTAGACCATTCTGAATCAAAATCCGCGAAAAAAACCAATAGAATGTCTGTGTGTCTGTATGTATGTATTTGTGTGACAAAATCTTGTGTCGTCTGCACAGCCATTAGTTATCAACCGATTTCCATGGTCCTTTTTACTTCGACTCAGAAATCTATCTAGTTGTGGACTAGTTAAGTCACTGGATCTTTGCCATTTAGGGGGGGGGGGGAGAAAGGGGGCTAATGCTCGAAAAACGTCCGTTTTCAGGCATAATCTTGTGTTCTCTGCCCAAGCCTCAAGTCAAGTGTAGATATGGACATTATATAATACCTTTGAGGCCATTGGTTCCAAATTAACGTTTAACTCCCCAGCATCCACCCACAATTTTAGAAGAAGCGTGATATGCATTCATACAAGATTTGGGAGCAAATCAGATCTGCTTGATAGATTTTGAAGCTCAAAACCTTGAAGATGTTCAGAGCTATGCCGAACCTGTTGTGTTGAATACCATCACTAGCTAAGTGGAGGAGAACATAATTATCATAATAATATTATATATTATATTTATAATAATAATTATATATAATATTATTAAAATGTATTAAATTATTATTATTATTATTATTATTATTATTATTATTATTATTATTATTATTATTATTATTATTATTATTATTATTATTATTATTATTATTATTATTATTATTATTATTATTATTATTATTAAATTACATTATATATTATATTATGTATTATATCATAATACATACAGCCTAGACTTCTAGGAACAATTAGAAAATATAAATGAGGTAATACAATGTGAATCATTAATGAGGTTTTTGTACAAGTCCGCTCACTGTCGTATTTTTAACAAACGATAAAATCCCCCCATGCAATCAAACCACCATACAATCAAATGGTTAAATTGATTCAAAGTCATTGAAGACGCTGGAAGTAGTTAAATATAGGAGGGAAATCTCGGAGAAGATATAATTTTACAGTCAGCCCCCACCTTTACTACATTATTCTGATGTATTGCAAATTCCCTTCCCGAGCACCAAAACACTCAATGCATTGAAATCATGAAAGTACTTTCGACTTTCTCTCTCCGGATCCAGTTTTCACGGAAAATTAGCGGCTGGGACGGCCCACAGCAAATTCCCCTTCGAATCTCCCTCAAAGGGGCATTTACATGCGAAAGCGCTCAGGCTATAAATATCAATCATTAAAACCCGGACGGACCATCCTATTCCCAGCCACCCCTTAACAATGGTTTGTAGAGGGTCGGAAAAATACACGAGGGTGAGTAAAACCAGGGAGCTTGGTGGAATTGAGTTCTTGAAAGTTCGATAACTGAGCTGTTGATCATTTATGCAGCCGGATCCACAGAGGTAGAAACGTTGGAATTAAAACCTTCAAAAATAACAATGAACAACCCGATTATATTTCGTTAGGAGAGATTTGTTAACTCACTGGCAATGGCTCTACTTACTTTTGGAGCAACTGTTTAAAACGAATGTATAATTCTTCTTCAGGTATTGAAACTACTGTTGGCCTTATAATGCCTCAGAATGGCTCCAACAGAAAAGTCATGCGGGAGCACACCCAAAGGCACAACTAGCGCTTCCGGCAGCTTAGGGTACTAATCATTATCTTATCGCAAATCAAGTGAGTTATTACTGTGCTTCAGTTTCCTCAGACGGTTGTCCTCAAATTCTAAATTCTAGTCTGGTATCTCCAGGATTCTGTTAGCTAGTTTTCCAACTCATTCCTAGTGAGTAATTAAGTTTCGTATCATGTGATTTAACACTTTTATATATCTCTAAAATGTCATACAAAATGTATATACTAAAATTACAATACATTTCATACCGAAAACTGAAATAAGTACAATCCTTTTAGCTCAAATAATAACCAATTTTTATAGTTGCCACTCCTCTCAAAAAACTTTTTTAAACAGATTTTAAATTCCAGAATGATGAAATAGGAGATATTTGAGAGGAAAAAAGCTATTACAACAAATCCGTTTGGTAAACGCACGTGTGACCTGGAGACTGACACAGCAGGGCCTGTAGGGCGGTTCTGGTCATTTTTGTTGGTAGTCAACTTGTTAAAACGGGATTATGAAAGTCTGGAAGAATGTGGGATACCAATTAAATGTCTGTGCTATACAAATATGAATGTGAGTTTCTAGGGCTAAATGGAGAACAATAAGAATGATTTTTTTTTTTAAATCTTTCCACCTCCTTGAGAAACAAGAAACATCGTCCACACAAAGCTTCCTTCAGTTTTTGCTCCGCAAAATACTGATAGCAATAGAAAATAAAAAAGTGGGTGTGGCACATAGCTTCCTCGTATCCTTAACCCGATTATATAGATGATCCGATGCATAGTAGATAATCTCAAAACACCAATCTCTAAGTACCTTTCACTACCCTCATAAGGGACCATCTACACGCTAATCTGGACAATCCTAGAAAATTTCATCAAATTCGGATGAAAAATGTAAGTGTTATGGCTGTTACAAGGATTTTACGTTTGAGCATGCGCAGAGGCAACTGTAAATTTTAAGGGCTTGATTTACATTGGGGACCATTTACAACCAAATCCGCGTAATCCCTGAAAGTTTCGTTGAAATCGGATGGAAAATGTAGAAATTATGGCAGTTACAAGGAAATTCACGTTTGCGCATGCGCAGTGTCTACTATCAGTTCGAAGGTGGTGATTTTCATAGGGGACGATCTAAATACTAATTTGTAACATCCCCGAAAATTTCATTGAAATCGGATGGAAAATGTAAAAGTTAAGACCGTTACAAGGAATTCACGTTTGAGCACGCGCAGTCGCTTCTATCAGTCTGGGGATGATTTTCATAGGGAACCGTCTACACACCAACCCACACAATCCCTGAAAATTTCATAGAAATCGGACAATAACTTCGTATAGTTATGCCCGTTACAAGGATTTCATGACAGGCACACAGACAGACAGACACGGAACCAAAATTGTTCAGAAAGGTCTAAAACGCAAAACGCGAGTAAAAGTTTTGATTTTGGAGAACATTTTTCTTTCAAAGCTTCCAAACAAAGCTTCCACTACCTTGGTAGACTCGGAAGCAAAAGATTGTTCGTGATCAAGAATCGAGTGAGAAGAGAAGACTCAACACATACTACACAAACTACTTCTTCATACACTGAACTATAGGATTCATTATCTGATGTTGCCTATAAACCTCATTTGAAATGGTCTCTAACCGCCTGCCTAAAATATTAGATGTTTTCAAACCCTAGATCATCATTCCTTCCATAATCACTAAGATGCCTTTCATCTCGAAAAGATGAGGGTGCCGTAGTTGTGCCTTTTGTTGTGCTCCCGCGAGACTCTCCTGACTCCAACCCGAATGTAATAACTCCATTCAACTATTTTTGATAGGAGTGAACGTGGTTTTTTCTCGATCGATTCCTTTTTTTTAAACAAATTTCTCCGTAAGCCCTTTAAGTCGGTCAAAAACGGTGGTGAATCCGCAGCCCAAAAATCTTTCAACATGTCGGGTTCAGTCACTTGAGCTACACAGTTTTAGTCGTTTTAGGGCAAAGCAGGGTGTGTACATTTCCATAAATACTGATTTAGCCGTTGAGAAATGAAGTACAATTGCGCAGTTTTAGAGCTCTCTGATCGTTCTGAAAAGAGATTCGCATTGCATACTTTTTTTTAGATCAAATTTCGAACGAACGTTAGTACCGTAGTTAGTAGTAGTTTAATACCTAACACAAGAGATAGATAATTAACAATAGATTCAATACTCAATATTATGTACGCAAGTTCCAGCTAGCTACCTAATTTCATTTCGAATTTATTGATTTGTATTTAAATGCCCGAAAAACACAGTAGTGTCGTCTCTAGCTGCTCGTAGAAAACCCTCAAGGCTCGAGGCACATTTTCGAACTACCTATTGGAGAAGGAAGGGGAGCCCTTCTTGAAGTGTCCCACTTGCCATTCAGTTGGTACGAAACGTTGCAGTCTAGTTTGAACGAGTCCTTGAAGTTGTTTGTACTAGTCCATGTACGAGTCCAGTGCTCATGAAAATCATCAAGTATATCCAAAACTTGAGTGTTTTGCCTGTAAATCCAATGACCGCAGATCATGGAGACGTAGAGATTATGAATGAGGATTTAGTAGACATTACAAATAATTCATATTTTGTATGTTACATGATAACAAAAATAACACAATTCCAAATTTTATTTCAAGACCCATGCCATGTGATCTGTCCTCTTCACTGATTTATTACACATTGGACATTTATTGAAATACCATTGATTGGACTATTTATTATTCGGTAAAGACCGGAAAAAAGGCACCTCAAACCTTGATTTGACATTATCCGTTTAAATACGTTAAAATGATTTTTTTTTTTTTTAGAAGGGTGACCCGCATCGACGCTCATTCAAGTGGGTGTGTTGGGTAATACATCCAATGAATTAACGTAGGATGTGCGTAGACATGATTATACTCTTAAGTTGATAAATCACTAATGGACGGAATTTCTTCAAAACCGAGTTATTTTAGAGAGTGAGTAAAACTATACTAATTGGCATTAATAACTAAAATGTTAACATGTATTAACATGTGTTAAAATGTTCTATTGTCGTGTTAATAGTGACAATAGAAACATTAGTAATTCTTGTAGAGGAATAGCTGGGAAAATAACATTTATGGAAGAAAGAACTCGTTCCAGGTTCACAGTGAAGAGTTGATGAACAAGAGCAAACACACAGCCGCAAAATTATAACCAAGTATGGAAGGCGACAGAGCGATGTACATTCAAACATGAGTGCTGAGTAGATTAATTTGAAACGGGAGTCAGATTTCATTATCACTCAGCTGCCTGCGGCCAGAGGGAAAATTTCGCGGATGGTGAGGTAGATAGGTTCATTCCCTGCCCAGGACAACAATGGATGGTCCCGTCATCGCTTTTCATTCCATTCCGCTGGACCCTCATCTCACGCGGTTTGAGCCCTTCAACGCTAATGCTTCCGCTTGATGTTTCGATCGCTCTAGTGCGGTTTGAATCTTTGAGGATACAAATAACTATCACCTACACTTCAAATTGAAAACGCAAATACTGGTTTGTCTAGAAGCGGTGGTAAACAGAGCAAAAATTTTTTCCAAAACATCAATTTCCACACGCATTTCACAATTTAGAACTAGGTGGAAAATTTGGGTCATGAATCTTTCTGGGTGTCTTTCTTGTTAATTAATAACGGTTTCATAATTTGACCATTCGTTGTAATCGTTTGATGAGCTATTATTGTTTGTTTTTTTCTCTCTCTTTTTCTGACTTCAAAATCGGATTCAGCAGCCTCGAAAACCCTCAATCCCGTATTTCAAACTGTTATGCTCAGTTACACTTACGTTACACTACGTTTGGATTTCACGTTGGCACATGCAGAGTGCCTATATTTGATTACAATTCAATAAATAAGAAACAGTCTTGTGTCACAAGGACAAAATTATTGAACATTCATTAATTTATTTAATTGGAATTGATCAATTATCCTCATAGAAAGAGTACGGTCGGTCTCAATAAATTATTAGAACCCACCACTACTTAAAAATAGTGTAACGAAATGAATTTTGAAGGGACTAAGGGGTGGGGGGAGAGACTCAATTCTATAGGTTCATTATTGAAAACGATAAACCAAAAACACAAATACGGGTTGAACGAAGACACACAAAAAATCTTGTCCTAGGACTCACGAGAGACCTACGCCTCTTTGTTTTTGGTTGTTTTAACCTTCGGGAACGCACGTTATCTTGCAGATACGAGGGTGTGACTTTTTCGTGAATTGCACTTGGAAAGGGAAGGGCGGGAAAGCTGTGGGTTTTTGTAGCTACATCATCAACCGTCGGTTACAATTCAGTTTGCTCGTCACTACTCCCAGTTCAGGAAGTGGGTCCGGACATCCGTTTTGGTTTATTATTTTCAATAATGAAACTTTGGAATCGACCAAGAAAAAAAATGTTAACATCCCCTCAAAATTTGATGGTTTACGTTTCACAGTACGTAGAATCCAAAAATCGAATAAAAATTTGGCCGTCCGTCCGCCGTCCGCCGTACGCGGCACTTTTGCCACTTAGCATGGACCGATTTTGATGAAATTTGGTATGTAGGCTCCACTTGGGGTCTAGTTGTGCCCCGAAGATTTTGGTTGATGTAGGTCACTTCTAAGGGTTCCAAAATCAATTTTGAAATTTTGAAAACGCCCTAACTCGAAAAATGTTGATATAAAGGTATTGTTTTTCCTTCAATTTAAGATTCTATAGAATGTTTAGAATTTTTCGAGACCACCCGGAGCTCTGTAGGACAAAACCTTCGCTCACTACGAGAATTTAAAGTTTGGACGTACGATAAATCAGAAACACGAGTGTGAATCGCAAAAGAGGCCTAATCTCCGTTCAAATTAAAGCTGACCGAAATGCGATCGATGTTTTTCTTCATGTTGGATGGTTGGTGGCTTTGCAGAAGAGTGATCTATAGAGAAAAAAAAAAATAAACCATTGTGTAATAATTTTCAGCGTTTTTATCTCCTGGATACAGCGCGAGTCCCCAGGTAAGAAATTCATTTGTGAGTTTTCTCTCATTTCTTAGCATTGTATTTTGAATGTTCAGCATGCATGACATTTTCTTTGCATTTTTTAGGTCCTTGGATCGTTTGCTTGTGCATAACTGTGAGTAAAAAGTCCCTTTGTGTATTAAAATACGATACTTACCACAGAGATACTTTTTGTGTTTTATTATATATAAGAAGAAAACAACTTGAATGACTAGACGTTTATTTGTAAGAATTTTTCCAAGATTCTTCAATTCACACAAATCACGTTGAATAGTTACGCGTAATGAAGCCGTCAACTGGGTTGGCAATTAGGTACCTACGTAACTTTAGTTACATTTATGTTTCTTATTATTTATATTTTCATATTTTAAACTACTTTATGTTCACACAACAATACTCGATAACAGACTTCAACAAACAACAATACTCTTACAACTATAGGTATCTATATTATCACATTTAACTTTATACTAACATATTAAACTCTCCTTACATAGCAACATACATATTAGTGAAACTGGTAACTTAAGTGCAGGTAACAAGGCCAAGATACAAAGTTTTATTTATTTCATTCGCCTCACTCATTTTTTTCTCTTTTTAATAGTTAAATTCCTGGGTTACTTCAAATCTGTATGCCCATGCTTGCCTGCAGAACCCGACCAGCGCAGTAATATTCTTCAGCTCCGTGAGCATCCTGATACACTCAGCTCTTGAGAAAAAACTTTTACCTAGCCAATATCTCCTAAGAAAATGGAGATCCTCCCCAGAAAGTGGAGAGCGTCCTCTCTCTCTTGGGAGTTGCACAGAGCGCATTTCCGTCTTTTCTCCGAGCGGGCTGGAGCAAAATTCAGTAGAAGCTGTCCCGACCTCAATTTGAATATCCATTGAAGTCGAGTCATGTTGTTCACTTTCAGATATTCAGGTCGTGCACCATGTGACATCACTTCCTTGAAATGCACGTGGAAGTTGGACTGGAGTGCTCTTGAGACCCATTTCTCTTTTTCTTCCGCCACCATGCGTTCCCGGATTGCGGTCCATTGTGCTTTAATGTCACCCTCAAAGTTCAATTCAAGGTCGTATCTCAGAGGCACTTCAGTCCATTCCTTCGCCCAACCCACCTTTCGTTCAATCAATTCTCTTGTGACAGTTTGGTTGACTCTGGTTTCAGCGCATTTAATAGTTTTAACTATATAGTCCACATTTAGATCCAGAAAACCAAGAAAATATCTTCGAAGACGCTAGTGATGTTCGGGAAGTACAATCTTCTGGATCTATGTAAGAACGAAGTTGACCCCCCTGATGTCCAAGCAGGGCGAGATTGACAACATTGACGGTGACGAGGAAGAGAAGAAGATATAAAAACGCTGCAAAATATTTTACAAATGTTTATTATTTTCCTGTATAGCTCATTTGTCTTCAAAAATACCAGCTTTGCCATTGTCACTATTTATTTATTTTTTGCTTTTTAACTACCAACCACAGGTACCTACTAGGGCATTTTTGACATTTTCAACCCTTCATTTTGGAATCCAAAATAAATTCAATTTAGGAAAAATAGGGTTGACATTTTCAAAAATGCCCTAGTAGGTAGGTAGTAGGTACCTATTACAACGCTGCAAATTAATAGACAAAGGTTTATCATTTTCCAATATAGAGCACTCTATATGTAAAAGTATGTAATACTTTTAAAAATTGTTAGCCTAATTCATTCTTCAAACTTCTCAATGGAAGTTTCATAAATGAATATTTAACTGAACTGTTTAAAACCACGAAGAGTAACAATGTTTATTATGTAGGTAAAAAAATATTTAAAATTAATTTTAAAATTTTTCCGGTGGGATTAGGGTCCTTCCGGGGTCTCAGTCGGTCGCCGTTCATTCCTTGTTGCGGGTCAGTATTTCGCTAAATCGAAGGGACAAAAACATATAAAGTTGTACCTAAATTTGAAATTTCAAAGGAGTTTGGAAATTAATTAGTGCACGGCCCTGGGGAATTGAAAAACTGAAATTTTGCCGCCGGAATTATCAAAATCGAACAATAATTGCCAGAAAAAACGTTAATTCAGTTATGTTTTTCTATAAAATGTAGCTAAACTTGAAATGTTCCTGATTTTAGAAACTCATTAGTGCGTTGGCCTTAAGTATTTAAAAACTGAAAGATTGCCGCAGGAACCATCAAAATTGAACAATAATTGCCAGAGAAATACGAGAAAAACATGGAGAAACCCGTTTGTTCAATAGTTTTTCCCATTTTTCTCAGGCAATTATTGTTCGATTTTGATGATTCCGGCGGTAATATTTCAGTTGGTCAATTCTCTAGGGACGTGCTCTAATGAATTTCTAAAATCCTTTGAAATTTCAAATTTAGGTACAAGTTTATTTGTGGTTGCCCCTTCGATGTCGCGAAATACTGACCCGCAACGAGGAACGAACGACGACCGACTGAGACCCTAGAGAGGTCTAAAGGGATCCACGTGTTCAGATAAATTTCACAATAAACCGCATTTAACAAAATTCTTTTTATCATTCTATTAATACAATTTAAAACTAATTTAAACGTTGTTACCAAAGAGCTCTGAGTGGTGTCGAAAAATTCTTAAAACTTTACTTATTACCGATTTACCACTTTACTAATTATCTAGGAAATTCCAAATAGATGAAAAAAGAATAACTGTATTTCGACAGTTTTCGTGCTAAGAAATTTCGAAAACGATTTCACCAACTGTCTACCCCCTAGAACGGACTGACAATCACGGGGCACCCCCAAATGGACCCGATATACCAAATTTCATCAAAATTGGTCGATGGGAACTGGACCAAGTGCCGCGTACAGCGTACGACGTTTCTTATTCGATTTATAAATTTTACATACCTTGAAAATAAGCTACCAATTTTTTCGGGGGGGGGCATTTTTTTTTTCTTGCTCGATTCCAGAGGTTTATTCAATTACCTACCCTTTTTGTTTTGTTATTTTCAATAATGAACCTTTGGATTCGAGCGAGAAAAAAAAACAATTTTAACCCCCCCACAACTTCTATTTCCGTTTTAAATTGTCAAGGTAGTAGGTAGAATCCGAATGGAATGAAAAATCTTCGGTCGTACCTTCCGCCGTACGCGGATTTTTATGAAATTTTGTTATATGGGCTTCATTTGAAGTCCAGTTGTGCCGAGAAGCTTTTGGTTACGGTCAGTCACTTCTAAGAGTGAAAAATAGGTGAAAAAATTTAAATGTTCAAAACGCTGAAGCCAAACTTTCAATAAAAAGTTATTGTTTTTTCATCAATTTGAAATAGTATAGTATTTCTATAATGAAATAAGACCACCCAGGGCTTTGTATTACCAACCGGTCACCCCGTATGAGGCCCTAAAGTTCGAATGAATGATAAATCATAAACACGAGCGTGAGTACCTAACTGACAAAAATGGTCGGAATTTACGTTCAAAATCCATGTGATCAGAGGCGATATATATAATTTTTTTAATACGATTTATGTCACTCAGTTGTGCTTCCTTGGCAATCAAGTACCAAATTTCGTAATGAAGGCAACCACAGCTCTCAGATATGGTTTGTAGTTTCTGTCAAACTGATTGTGAACGTTGCGCGATAATGTTGTTAATGCTATCAATGTAAAAGCCTTGTTTGTTGCAGTCGTATGATCTATACAGGAAAATAATAAAGCGTTTTGTAATAATTTGCTACGTTTTTCAATACTAACGTGTTTATTGCTGTTAGATAAATCATGATCGTAATAATAAAGGATTCTTGATTGAGAATGAAACTGTGATTCTTCGATGGCTTTTATTGTAATTAAAATGTTGATTTACACATACGCGACTTTCTCTCGTTCATCTTTACGAAAACCCATTTCGACTTCCTAATCTCATCTTGGGGGGAATAATCTGAGGGGAGATTTTTCGTTCCGCCAACAAGTCCTTGTAGGTGAATCGTTATTTATGAGATTTTTCTTCATCACGACGAATCTAATAATTTACGAGCTTAGTGCTACGTGTGTTTGAAGAATCTTGTAGTTTTAGGGGAAATATTTGAAATGTATATAGCTATGTATTAGATATTGTGGTGAGTACATTGGAAAACACTGAAGAGTATATCCTGAGAACACTGCTTCTGTTTATAAAGCCATGTTAAACCTTTTCAACTAAATGTGAAGAATGTTATGAGATGAAGAAATTTACGTTATTATATTTCTATTCATCATTCACATAGAAACAAGATCAATAACCCGAAAAAAAAGTTCATTTCCACGGAGCAACGTACGTATATGTATACGTCTACCCTCTACCTCAAGTCACTAAGCCCTGCAGGAGGACAAACCATCCAAGGTTTAAATACAACTGAACTAAAATATTCAAAATCGTGTGACTCATTAGTTTCTTGGGTATAGAATCAGTATTCAAAGAAAAATTACATTGATTCGCTGAAGCAACATCCGTCTATTTTCAGCCTCAAGCCAGTCAGCCTTTTCGAGAGACATAACTCTTAGGGTTTTCTCAGTAACCCCTTTCCAGTCTCAACATCCAAACCCAGCTATTCCATTTATATTTCAGGCCAAACGCGAACTTTCGATTACTTCTGTGAATAACTGATAATATTTCAACCTCGGTCAATCCCTCAGGCGAGGTCCTAACCCTTCCTTCCGCTACACCCTAGAAATATTCATAAGCCCAGGCCAGGTTATTGACATAGTGGCAGCTCGCGACATCTGCTTCTCAGTTGTCAACATATTGCAAGACGCGCTCCAACCCTACGCTTGCAATATTAAATCTTCTCTATTCCTCCTCATTATGCGTTGTTGCTCTGAACCTTCTTTGCCGCTCTTCCCTGCGTTCTCTATCTGCTATTTTCTTTTTCTTTCAATTTTCCTTTTTCCGGAGCTTTTCTTCGTGTTATTTATCCTCCCTCACACACACGACATCCACCACAACCGTGAACGCCGCGCAATCCTTCCGCTTCCTCGCCATTCAATAAAACAACTTATTCTTTATTTTGATTCCAATGCTCAAACACTACTTTGCATTCCGTTCCTGCCTCACGAAATTCCTGAAGCGATATTGCATAAGATTATCATCAAATATCATGGCTACTTATTCATTTCACCACGTAATTTATTTTACCACCACCCTATAGTAACAACTACTTCTCTCATTAACAAGTATTTGACAGCACATTTATATTTTTCAAAGGCCTTCTACGACGACAGTCTTCCGAGATTGGAACCGTTTCAGTTTTTAGTATTACGTGACAGGTACCTATCATATTTAGGTCAGGTGGTTCAACTACTCCTCTGCACTATATAAACATTGATAAAATGAAAAAAATATCGTAAGACGATAAACCTTAGAACAGTGGACAGTTATGCACTTTTTCTGTTGTATATAATCAAGAAAACTCATTGCTGTAATTTGCTTAGATTAATGGAATTATAGATGTGTGATTTGGTGAAGGCTTCTTGGGAGATGAAGATTTCTCGCATGTGATTTCCAAGTTGGTGGACTCCTTCAAATAACAAAAATAGATTTATGACATGCGAATCCGCGATTTCAAGTTAACTAGAAAAATACGAGACAAAATGATGACAATGAGTCAAAAAGCAGACGAACTGAACAGTGGTAAAAAAAATTCCTAGGCATAATCGACACGGATTCGGTCAAGTTGAATCAAAATTAAAATTTCGGGGATTGTTTTACATGTCCTTTGAAGGTTTATAAATCAATCATATCACCAATTATGTTTTGGGGAAATACATGCTGGTATGCCGCAAGGAAGTGTACTTGGCCCACTCTTGTACATCCTTTTCACTAGCGACCTACCAGAACGAAAAGAGAGCATGGTAGCAACATTCGCAGAAGATACAGTTGTGCTTGCTGTCGGAGAAACAAACCACGTCACCATATCTAAACTCAGAAGATATCTCAAGCAACTCCAAGACTGGACATCCACATGGAGGATCAGGTTGAATTAAACGCTATCTGTTCATGTCGACTTTACCAACCGTAAGCTTGAATATATTCCAGCTCATTTAAACGGCAAGACTGTACCATACGCCAACGAAGCCGAGTATTTTGGAATTGACCTAGATGCTAAATTGAGATGGAAATCTCACGTTAAGAAAAAGAAGACAGAACTTGGGCTAAAATTCAGGAAAATGTACTGGTTGATGGGTCGACACTCCAAAATGTCGATCCAGAATAAATTAACCTCGTACAACCAAGTCCTTAAGCCTGTCTGGACTTATGGAGTGCAGTTGTGGGGCTGCACTGCTCAAAGTAATCGAGATATAATACAGCGGTTTGAAAATAATGTGCTGCGTTGTTGCGTCAATGCGTACCGGTACACCAGAAATGTCCGACTGCACATAGAACTTCGCATTCAACCATAAACGAACTCAACAAGAAGCAAGCCATAACCAATCACAAGAGGCTACAATCGCACGTCAGTGAAGAAGCAGTACGGTTGCTCGACGTTGACGATCTATTCAGACGCTTCAAGAGGACTAAACGAGACGGTTCGAGTGCGTCGAATGTCACTCTAGCTTTCAAATGAAGAGAGACTTAGAGAAGTATCTAAGTAGATTTGTAATTTAATAAAGTATTTATTATATCAAACGAATGTTGCTAATAAGTATAACTTGGTGCAATAACTAATTTTATCAGAAAAAAAAATTGACCGACTTCAAAACGCGCGAAGGAGAAGGTAGTCATTCTGTTGGGTCATGAGACGACTATTACGTGATACTTGAATACACAGCCGGGAGTAGCACATGAGTTTCTCGTCATCCATAACATGGTTGGGTTGGTTATGGCATGGGAGGTAGTCAGAACTGCAGAGTACCCAACCAAACATGAGGGATATCGAAAATTTTGGTGATGAGAGGGTAGTCTATCAAGTGTGTGTGGCACATAGCTCATTCCATGTTACCATATCACATAGCGTCATCTTCAACATGATTCAAACCAAAAGAATGATTGTGAGCTTTATTTTCCCTTATTATGGAAACTGGTCTGCAGAAGGTTCGGAAATATCCTAACTTCAAGAATTGAGATAAGTTACTGATCCACAGTAAGGGAGCTGATCACCAGGCAGTTGGGAAACTGAACCACAGTACGGAAACGAATCGAAGTAATCAAAAGTCGATCCGGATTACATAAACTGGTCCTTATACACAGAACCAAAACAGATCTACAATACGGAAAGTGATGAAAAAGCTGCTGGGAATCTAATTTTGAAATGACCACTAAAAAGTTAAAGCTGTTTGGAAAAATAGTAATAATAAAAACTGTTTGGATGAAAAACGGACCGACCTCAGAACTGATAATGGCAACAGTTGAACACAAACATGCGCAAGTATATTCTACTTCCATACCCACTGATCTGGTTAGTGTCACATGTGCCGATAGTGCAATACAAAACAGGAATAAAAATGTTTAAAACGCTTGCATACGATTCTGCTACACATTGGGACATTTTATGTTTTTCATATAATTTATGCATAAATTTAGAGCTTTCCAAAACGAACGATTTTTCCACGAACACGAATGACGAAGATAAAGATCCGTAGCAACGACTTGGTTGTAATTGGAAATCATTTTTAAAAAAAACTAACTGCAACGCTTTTTCGTGACCGATTTTGAGACCAATTTTGTGACGCTTTTCCATTTACCTATGTGCCTAAGTAAAGACATAAAATGTCGATAAATATCATTGAGTTAAGATGTAAATGTGTTCCAACACTAATAAGTAGAACGTTACTGCTCTCGTATGATGAAAGTTAATTTATATGAGTGTGACAATTAGTATGACTCTCCCTAGGGATTGTGGGTATTCCAAAACAGCTTCTTTTGATTATATCATCAACTACCTACTATATCAAGTATATTTGTGTTCTGAACTGCACTGACGTTCCATGTACGGCTATAGTTCTTGATGGGGGGAAGGGGTGTGTTTCCAAAGTAGGAGTATATATATTTGCGGGGAAAAAAATATGTAGAAGATTCTCAAGTATGTTTGTTTTTACATTTGGGCACGGCGACGACTTCAATGTGTACCTACCAACCAACCTCAATACGTTGTAATCACTATTTTTTTCCTTTTTAGTAGTTTCCCATCATCAGTTTTGAGGTCGGTCCGTTTTTTTTATGTTAAGAAAGGTTTTTAGTTTATTATTTTCTATTTTTTGCTCTGTTTATCCTCGATTTATTGTTCAAAAATATGAATGAAAAACCGAAACGCCAAAGTATATACTCGTATATCCAAGTTGTGTTAGAGCAACCTAAACAATCCAAAGCATATAAAAAGTCCTAGGGGTTCTCGTTTTGAAACAAGTGAGTGAGAAGAAGGGCTCCATCTAATCGACCCTACATTTCTGTGAAAGACCTCGACCAAGCAGAGCGCGACTGGATTCTTTTGTTTTGAAACCAACACAAGCCCCCCGACTCCACTCGCAGCACACCGGTCGTTCCGCCGCTTAAGACAGTTTTTACAGTTTTCACTTCATTATATTACTTCTTTTGTAGGTTTTGTGATTCTGGGGTTGGTCTTTTGGCTAACCTCCTATCAACCTTATTTTTACTTCGTCGCTCTGCCGCATACAGCTGAACTGAAGTATTTATGACATCTGTGGAAAACTCTGTGGTAAAATAAACTATTGAACCAACCTATTGAAGGGAGCAACTCCAGACTAATGCATTATCATAAAGTATTAAAGTCTATACATTTACCTCTTTGCGGTCGCTTACAAAAGCGACGATTTTTTGATAATTTTAGCATTTAGAATGTTTTGCATAGGAGCGCAAAACTAAATATTTCTAAGTCCAGTTAGGTGACGAGTGGGTATTCTAGCATGTGGGTGTAGCACATAGCTTCCTCGTCATCCATTATATAGTTGGGTAGGTAATGGTATAGGAGATTGTCGGAACTGAATAGTGCCGTACCAAATATGCGGTATATAGTAAAACTAGGTGATGAGAGGGTATTCTACCAAGTGGGTGTAGCACATAGCTTCCTCGTCATCCATTAAATAGTTGGGTAGGTAATGGTATAGGAGATCGTCGGAACTGAATAGTGCAGTACCAAATATGAGGTATATAGTACAACTAGGTCATGAGTGGGGGTATTCTACCAAGTGGGTGTAGCACATAGCTTCCTCGTCATCCATAATACAGTTGGGTAGGTAATGGTATAGGAGATTGTCGGAACTGAATAGTGCCGTACCAAATATTAGGTATATAGTAAAACTAGGTAATAATTATCCCATAATTTATCGCGTTTTGTTATAATTGTTTTTTCAAGATACTGTGTTTTGAAGACCGACCGATTTTTCAATCATAAGTCAAAATAAAAAAACAATACGTACACATTCGCATGGTTTCGGCAAAGTGTTGGTTTCAATACAGGGCGTGTGCTTTATAATAGTAATTAAAACCTACCAACACTGATGGAAGTCTGACCAACACTGAGGGATAATAAGAATTGAACAAAAAGGCAGGATGACCCACCTTATATTGGTGACAGCCAACGTGATATGAATAAGTATAACCAACCGACAGTGCTTCCATTGTATACCTAATCTTACAAGAGTGGGTGATCATAAAAATGTTCCAACTCCTTGCTCACCCGCATACGAAATGTTCAAGAACTTCCTCCATGAAGTTTACAGTGAGTTTGGGGGGAACTTTCGGGAAACAGAGTGATGAGCGAGACACAGGTTCCGTGGTATTTCCTACACCATTATTTACTTAGGTATGTTTAGTGGAGATTTTCATTTCGCTGTATATCTGATAGACAATGTACTTCTCAGTAACTATCAACAAAAGCGTACAAATCACCGATCTCCACAGTCAATCCACCGTTCTAAGATTGATGTCCAGCTTATTATAAAACGTTACAAAATACAATTTCAGCGGGTCTCAGTCGTTCGCCGTTCGTCCTCATTGCGGGTCAATATTTCGCGATATCGAAGGGGCAAAACATATAAACTTCTACCTAAATTTGAAATTTCAAAGGATTTTAGAAATTCATTAGAACACGTCCCTAGGGAATTGACCAACTGAAATATTTCCGCCGGAATCATCTAAATTGAACAAGCCAGAGAAAAAAGGGAAAAACATGGGAAAGCCCGTTTATTCAGTAGTTTTTCCCATTTTTCTCAGGCAATTATTGTTCGATTTAGATGATTCCGGCGGAAATATTTCAGTTGGTCAATTCCCTAGGGACGTGCTCTAATGAATTTCTAAAATCCAAATTGAAATTTCAAATTTAGGTAAAACTTTATATGTTTTTGCCCCTTCGATTTCGCGAAATACTGACCCGCAACAAGGGATGAACGGCGACCGACTGAGACCCCCTTAACAGAGCTCTTACAGTAAAGAGATTGGTAAAATGGAGTCGGGACGCAATGACTGTCCATACATCTTGCATTTTCTTTACTTCCATGCACCATCATATACTACAAAACCTATACAGACTTATATTGATTGAGAGACTACAATCTCTGCGAGTCTACGATATTTTGAGACAGCAAATCACAACCACTTGGATGAGGAAGTTATCAATACATCCACTTAGATGAGCAAGCAAAACGAGTGGACATGTGGGTTTCCATATAATACAAACATTATTTGTGTGCCTTACGATTGTAACTGGAAAATAAAAATATCCATATTGATGAATGCATTAAATTTCTCAAAATCCAAAACCTCCCACAACATAACGATGTAAAAATAACAAATATTTTCATAATAATAAAGATTACAAATTATTGATGTTTCATGCATTTGATTTTGGTGACTGGACGAGCAGGTATTTCAAAATTGAATCAAGTCCAGTGTATTGGATATTTTTCATTCCGTTGCCATCTGGCCCAGCAAAAATATTTCAGTAGCTACCCACAACTTTGATTTCCTCGTCGAAACAAACCATCATCGAATAAACTGGTTCCTTCCACAAATACTGATTCAGTTAGTTGCGAACGGCGCTGAATCTCTAGCGGTGACAACTAAATTAGATCACTTGAATCCATCGCCGTCCAGAATCAACGACCAATAGTTCCCGCGATTAGATTGTAGACTGGTGTTCGACAATTGAATTTCTCCTCAAATCCTGCTCGCTCTTTTAGGGACGACAGAGAGACGGTAGAAAGCAGTGGGCAAATACAAAGCTAACGGAGTGGAGTGAAGATGCGGAGAAGGGATAGGCGAGATTCGCGAACTGTCCTTAGAAGAAATGGAAACCAATTGTGTGTTTCAATTTCAAGTCACGCAGCCATTCGTTATATTCCTGTCCTCACCAGCTAGAAGTGTGTAGAGACACGCTAACCTCTTTCCACCCTACAGCACACAATTCATAACTTATTCGTAAAATAACCTGTTTTTGATCACAGTAGAAGGGAACGGTGTCGAAAGATGAAGTCGATCTCTCTGAATATTTTGGTATCTCAAAATCAAAGTAAAAGATGGATTTTTCTTGATTTTATTGCCATGGACATTTTCTACTATATTTATCAATATTATAATTTATTGAAGCAGTTCTTAGGTGATTTAAGCCTTCAACATTTTCAAGAGATACGAGCATGACTCAGTCGAACAACAACTACTATCAACCCGTGGCACAAGTAGTGCCACTGTGCCATCAAGCAGTGGCCATCAAGTAGTGATGTACTATGCTTCTACCGAAGAATTTCTTTCATAAAGTAACTACATAATAAGGTATTGTGATATGCATAATTTTTAACTTGTGCCATCAAGCAGTGGCCATCAAGTAGTGATGTACTATGCTTCTACCGAAGAATTTCTTTCATAAAGTAACTACATAATAAGGTATTGTGATATGCATAATTTTTAACTTGTGCCATCAAGCAGTGGCCATCAAGTAGTGATGTACTATGCTTCTACCGAAGAATTTCTTTCATAAAGTAACTACATAATAAGGTATTGTGATATGCATAATTTTTAACTTGTGCCATCAAGCAGTGGCCATCAAGTAGTGATGTACTATGCTTCTACCGAAGAATTTCTTTCATAAAGTAACTACATAATAAGGTATTGTGATATGCATAATTTTTAACTTGTGCCATCAAGCAGTGGCCATCAAGTAGTGATGTACTATGCTTCTACCGAAGCATTTCTTTCATAAAGTAACTACATAATAAGGTATTGTGATATGCATAATTTTTAACTTGTGTCATCAAGCAGTGGCCATCAAGTAGTGATGTACTATTGCTTCTACCGAAGAATTTCTTTCATAAAGTAACTACATAATAAGATATTGTGATATGCATAATTTTTAACTTCAATGATCGGTAAAGACGGATAAAATATAACTGGTGATAATACTCAGTAGCTCGCAGGCCAACATTGATGATAGGGAGGATACGTAGCCTCCCTTACCACAATAAAAAGGAAGACAATACTGTCGACCATCCTCAAGACATCATTACGCACGGACGAGCTTAATAACGTCAAAAAACATCCTGAAGAGTTGAATTTCATTTTCTCTGTTTAAGGAGCCGTCTGTAGTGAAAGGACGAAACCAGAGTTTACGGACTAATCCTCTCGGAGGGAGATGTGATATGTTGTGGAGGTTTTGTTTACCAACCACTCAGAATTATTTGACGATGAGGGGAGAGGTGGCGACCCTTTAATGAGTGGGAACTCCGAGGGGCTTAATCCCCGCATAATGGTCCTGTGAGGAGATGGGATAGGATCAAAACACTCCTAGCATCCTCCGCGTTCCACCAGTGTAAAGTACCCTTGGCATGTATATGGACAATAGCGGCTAAACGAAGTTGTTAAAATAACTAAGGGCTTACGCGTATACCAGTAGCAAGAAATTTTCCGAGGATATTTCTTTTTCAACTCCAAAGTCACAACCGAAACGGTTAGGTCAAAAAGCTGTGGAGTTCTTCAGGAAAAAAATTTAACCGCAGACCATTTTACATGCTCATTTATTCACCTATTCATCAAGGGTACCTATGGCAGAGCTCTTTAGTAAGTAGTTAGCGAACTAAATAATGTACGAAATTAAGGATATTCATCTACGGGTGAACCTAGAGAGAAATTTAATAATGAGGGAAATTCAGCAACATGGTGGGCAGTTTTGAGGTTTGAGTGTATAGGCTGTGCAATTGCTTTTATAGAAAAAGCTTTTAAAATCGATCTAGAAAATAAATTGTAACCCTTCCTCAAAAGTTGTTGGTTTGCGTTACAAGGTGCGTAGTATCCAAAAATTGAATGAATTTTTTGCCGTCCTGATCAATATGCGATGTTTGTTCCTACGAGTTGGACTCAGTACTTCGTCGTTAGCAACCAGTAATCAAAGTTTCTAATGAAGTCACCCACAACTCATTATTTTTTCGAATTGAGTATGTGAGATCGGCCCGGTGGAATATTTTGGGCTGATCATTACGGTGATATCATGACGACATGTTTGTGGTCTCCACCACCTGATAGGTCTACTCGATTTCTCACAGCCTAATTGTTGTTGTTCACCCGATCTCTCAACCGCGTGTTTGTGTTTGTAAATCGTGCGTTATCACTCTTGTGTTCGCGAGAATGGACACGGACGAAGATTCAGGCGGTAATGATGATTCACCGTTTGGGGAACCTCGCCGACCGGCCAAACGAAGAAAATCATCAGTAGCTACTGGTACTGTGATCTCCTTATCTAACTCTTTCGCACCCTTATCAAAGGCCCATGCTAGTAAAGCTTCGAATAAACCATCTTTCTCACAAACATCTAAAGAAGATAAACAACTGAGACCACCTCCTATATTTGTTAAAAACTTATTAAATATTAATGTATTACTTCAGAAAATTCACTCTCTTGAAGCTGGTGAATTCAAGCACTACTCCACAGGAGACAAAATCAAGTTTACATTCGAAACAATTGTTGGGTATAGAAAAATTATCGGGTACCTATGTGAAACCAATGCCCAATATTACACTTACCAAACCAACTCACATCGAGCTTTCAGAGTGGTTATAAGAGGTCTACATCAAACGTGTGATACCGAACTGTTCCTCGTGCAATTAGTACCAGTGTTACACCCAGTAACAAGAATACCTTCCACTGTTTTTTCTGGATCTTAAACCTAACTTAAAAAACTCCGAAATTTTCAGTTTAACTCGCCTTTTCCATGCTGTGATAAAGGTTGAACCTCCACAGCCAAAAAAAACTGTAATTCGATGCACAAAGTGCCAGAATTACGGACATTCAAAAAATTTCTGTAGCCTCCAACCACGGTGCGTAAAATGTAATCTTCAGCGTCCCTCAAATGAATGTACCAAGCCAGGTAATGAACCACCAATCTGTACAAACTGTGGGGGGGCCGCACACAGCGAATTACAAGGGATGCCCACATCATGTGAGACTACAGAAATCTCTTCGCTCCCTTTCGCAGATAACCCAACTTAAAACTCACGATGACAAAGTTGTGGAAACGCACCACTTTATTCCTCACCCTCCCATTCAATCAGCTTCACAACATGAAAGTACCAAGAACATCCCTCACATGCTACGCACCTACTCAAATGCCGTTTCTGAAGGACCGTCCACTCAACTTTTTATCAGCAAAATAGAGAGTTTAATAACCATTATACAGCCTCTTATCCAAACACTTGCGCAGATCATTCCTAGACTACTAAAGTTAGATGGTTGAGTCTACTTATAAAGCTCCATTAAACATCTGCACTTGGAACGCTCGTGGTATTGCTAATAAACGACATGAACTTGAACTATTTCTTCGAATGTATAAAATCGATATATTACTTGCTACAGAGACTAAATTAACTGAAAATCGTCCTTTCTTTATTGATAATTACAGATGCTATAGGGCTTACCATCCGAGTGGCAACCGAGAGGGTGGATCCCTCATTCTCATTAAAAATGCCTTAGAACACGAAGAACACCCTATAATCCAGGAAAATATCATGCAAATCTCCAGTGTTTCTCTTTTTATTAATAACCAACGATTTCAAGTATCAGCCTTTTACTCTGCCCCAAGTAATCAAATGGGCCCGGCCGACTTTATAGGTCTAATACATGAACTTGGACTCAGATTTCTAATAGGGGGTGACTTCAACTCCAAGCACTCCAGGTTCGGCTCAAATGTATCCAACCCCAGAGGCACTATACTTCACCGCATAATTCACCGTTTCAACTTAGAAGGTATTTCACCCCATAGAGCCTACGTACCTATTATCCTGATAGAAGACACATTGCTCCGGATGAACTTGATTTCTTTTTAGGTAATGGCGTCAGTAATCTGTGCACACAACCTTATGTAGTCACACAGGGTCTCTCAGGGTGTCTCTTGGCACCCTGCACGAAAACCCTATTCTGGGACAAAGTCTAATTAAACACCCGTTCAACTGGACTATATATCATGAATCAATCACTACTGCTACGAGTCTCCAAATGCCTCTCAAAACTCCATAAGACGTTGACGAGGCCGCTTCCATATTTACGCGCAATGTGCAATTTGCGGCTAACATCGCTAGCTCCCACAAGACTATTCTCAATCAATCCCCGCAATTCATTACTAAGCCCCATATTACAGCTCTCCGCCCCGTTAAATGCCAAGCCAGAGCCTTGTGGCGTGATACAGGCTTCCCCGATCACAAAAAGGCTTACAACAGAGCCACTGGAGAATTAAAAAAGGCATTGATCAAGGAAAGATCTGAGCAAAAGGAAGCAGAGTTGTCACAATTGGAAATAACAAATAGGTCACTTTGGCTGAAAACAAAGGCTGTCACCAAAGAAAAAAATAAAATTCCCCCTCTCAAACAGGGTAACAAATGGCTTTGCACACCAATCGAGAAGGCTGAAGCTTTTGCAGAGGCTTTAGCCGAGCAATTTGCTCCAAATCAATCAGGAGACCAACACTTTGACAACCATATAGAAAGTATTGTACAAAGCCCCTTGCAACTCTCGATTTTTGGGAAATTCTTTACTCCTGTGCAGGTTAAAGCAGCCATTGCAAAGTCCCCCTTAAAAAAGGATCCTGGATTCGATGGAATTGCAAGACCACTTCTAGTAAATCTTCCTCGCAAAGCTCTTGTACAATTGACTCAGATTTATAACGCCAAGCTAAGATCAGTCTATTTTCCTGCCAAGTGGAAATTTGCTCATGTTATAATGATTAAAAAGAAGGGAAAATCAAGTCAAGACCTTAAAGGTTACAGACCTATTAGCCTCCTTTCACTTTTGGCAAAAACATTTGAAAGGCTTTTTCTGCCAGAACTCCTTATCCATCTTGGGCCATTGATTCCCCTGGAACAGTTCGGCTTTCGACCTCTACACTCATGCCCCCAACAACTACACAGGGTAGTTTATGAGATTCTTTTGGCTTATGAGAACAAGCAGATTTGTCTGGGTCTTTTTCTTGACGTTGAAAAAGCCTTCGATCGGTTGTGGCACGAGGGACTTCTTGCCAAAATTGAGGATCACTTACCTGACACACACTATCGAATCCTGCAATCCTATCTACTCAACCGAACATACGCAATCAAGTACAAAAATGCTACCTCTAAATCGTATGTCATTCGAGCAGGTGTTCCTCAAGGGAGCATTCTAGGGCCTTTCCTATACACCCTCTACGCTCATGACTTTCCAAGGTGCCAAAATGCCACAATTGCACACTATGCTGATGATCAGGCTATTATGGTTAGACACTCTTCAGGGGAACAGGCTAGCCACACACTCCAAGAGTACATGAATACATTAAGTGTATGGACCAAACGGTGGAGGATTGGAATCAACGCCCACAAGACATGCATGGTAAGCTTTACATACAAACGTTCTGTTGTGATGCCCACTCTACACCTTCTTGGTCAACCTATAGGGTGTGCTGACTCCGTGAGGTATCTGGGTCTTAGGCTAGACAGCCGTTTGACCTGGACACATCAGTGACATTGTGACAAGAATGCGCGAGAGGATCCGTCAACTGTACTTCCTGTAATCTTGCAAACTACTGCCTATTCACGTGAAGCGCCTGCTCTACCTTTTGCTACTAAGACCTATCTGGCTATATGGGAGTGAACTTTGGGGCTCAGCATGCAACATACAAATTAAACGCATCGAGACCGTTCAAACAAAAGCACTGCGGATACTGACCGGCGCACCATGGTTTGTGCGTAATGAAACTCTACGTTCTGACCTCTCAGTCCTCACGGTCAACATATCTCTCTCAAAATCCTACAATGCCCTAGCTGAACGTATCAACTCCCATCCAAATTCACTTGTTCGTGATATTCTCTCCAGTCTAAGACCTGATCGCTCTTCCAGACGTTTGAAACGAAAATGGCATTCGGATCTCCTGGGTTCCTGATGCCACTGGTACTGACACACTCCTACTATCCTCACTCGTTTTTTTTTTCTTTGTACCCAGATTTCTTTTTGTTCTTGTTGAGCTCTTCTCATAGTTTAATATTGTTACTACCTTGGATGTTATATTTATTACTATAGTTTTCACTGTTAAAATAATAATTGTATTACATTGCCAATGGGTAACGATAAAATACCTCATGTGACACGTGAAAAATGTATATTTAATTATGTTTCACACTTGATAGTGATTATCACAATAAAGTTCCATTAAAAAAAAAAAAAAAAAAAAAAAAAAAAAAAAAAAAACGGAAAGAGGAGTATGCAGTCTTCATGTACTAAAACCCAATAGAGTCGTAGACATGACTCTATATGAAGCTTGATCCGCATATCAAGTGTATAAGTTTTTTGCGACAAGTCAAAAGTGTGAGGTTTTACAAGTATAATAATTATACCCAACGGCGGTTGGGAATTATTTCCAACGGCTTTTCAAGCTGCGTTGTGAATTACTCAACCTGAATTCTAGACTGTTCAGTTTAACTCCGGCTTTTCAGAGAAATATTTATTGTAACCCTTAGAACCGACCCCTGTCTTTCATTTCCCGTATATCTGCTCAATTCTGCTACAGTTTAGGTGGTCAGCTTTTGGCTGTAGCACTATATCCCGAGACGGAGCCATCTAAATGAGGAAACGTGGTGGTCCTGTCTGATAAATTTTCGCAAGACTGTTCGGAGATACCTTGGAGGTATTTGGTGCAGCAGTTTACCTAATTTTCAAGCAAAATTGCACGCTCTTATACTAAATAAGGGGTCTCAAGATGAGTTTAATAATTCACCTCTCTATAGTAGCCCAAAGAGTAGATGAGTCAGAATCTAAAACATAAAACTTTGTTTACAATTACTTCAACCGACCCTACGAACCACATAATAATCCATCGCAAATTACCGATCGATAATCAAAATTATCAGTAGGTGAGGAACTGATGGTTTTAGACAAATTTCTATGTTATGTAACTGTCCTTCCATCCTTGGAATGACTCAAAAAATGTTAGTTGGTCCTCCCTTCCATCCCAAAAACTGTCTCCCTATGCTACGTTAGAGATAACAGTAAAAAGGAAGAGGAATCAATTTTTGCCACCAATAATATTGTTCATATTATGAACGCCACCCGCTGATGAATATAGATGGAAATCGCGAGTTGGCTCTGGGCTTTACCTTCTCTCTATTCATATGTCTTGCTCCCGACCCACCCATCGTGGCAGTGAATATGGGTAAGCATATTATATTGAATTCATCAATTTATATGAATTCAAGGAATACATCGATTTGTCACCTACTGAAGACATGAGTAAAACATATCGACTTGATTCCTATTTCTTCACATCTCTAGTGGTGTCGATCAGGCTTAGTCGTTAGCAGTACACCATTTGTTGAACTGATGATTACATTTCGTATTGAGAGTGGATATGGAATGCGATAAGATGGCTTTCCTTTGTCCACCAAAGGTCGCTGTACTGTGAAAATCGATCTCTCTATAAACCGCGGAAAGTAATCGGCAAAAGGCCAGAACAGATGTGTGAGTAGTATACGCTTACTTCTCTCCTGCTCGTTTTATAGCGCTGATATTTGGTTGACATATTTTAGGATATCACTCGAAGGGTTTCGGAGAAAGTCAAATCTGTAGTGTGCGAGATACAAAAATAACTTCTCTACTGTTAATTTCAGAGCGATGAAAGTAATTTTTGTGCAGCTTGAAGATGTGATCGGGAAGCGGTCGGGAGGACGTCAGAAGCAGTGGAAGTTCGAACTCAACATCTTTCTTCAATTATTCTATAGCCCTGCCATGTGCAAGGTTTTATTTTAAGGACCCAGTTAGATCTGTAGAATGTACTATATACAAAACACTCTTCCAATTTATGCGTTGACCTTAGAGTACTAGAATTAGACAGACTATCTCTTGAGGTTTAGCAATCGTTATTGGAATTCAGATCCGAAATGTGAGCGATGAACCTATCTCTTCATTATTTCTTAGGGCGCTGCCCTTCTGGTTCACACTCCTCCAAAGTCAGATTATAAAATCGAGGGAAAATCAGTTTGACTGGGTAATCAATGATGTGTAAAGTTTCATCCTGTTCATTCGAGGTCGAGTTAATAATAGTAACAAGCATTTAAAAATCAACATGAAAAACTTCCTAACTGCTAAAATCCACCAGATAAGGAAATATGAGCAAAACATAAGTAGTATTCATGTTTCTCCGACTAACAAGAGTTATTCTAGCAAAATTTCCAAACCAAGATACCTACCTCCACGAATCAGCAAACTGAATTGATTAAACAATTTACCTTATTATTAGAGCTTCCTTCAAAGTAGCTTCCTTAAGTGCGTACCTGAAAAAAAGAAGAATAAGTTCAAAAGAAAGTGGTTAAAAAAAAAGCTGAACCAATTTTGGTAGAAATCGACGGTTAGACGGGAGGACTTTGAGCATCGGAAAAGCCGCTTTGTGCATCTAACCGTCGATTTCGCTTTAAAAAAAATGCACGTTTTTCCGCGTTCGAACAGGAATTTCTCCCTTAAATTCGATCGTAGAATGTTTTTCGATTACTTAGATGAAAAGCTGAGATTTTAACGCAATCTATGGGGAAGTTTCACAATTCTGCGTCAAGAATTGTCATGGTTACCGGGCAACTGCAAACACAAGCGATTTCGAGACTTTGAAGAGTTTTGCTTTTCATACGCCGTTTGCACATCTCATCTCCACTTAAAAAAATATTATTGGGCATCAGAAAGATTGAAAACTTGACGCTCTTTCCAACGAATTTTCTTGATTTGAGCTAACTCTTGAATTGAGGGAGTTATGGTAGATTAATTGAGCAAAGATCAAAAACAAGAAAAAAGTTTTCAAAGTGAATAAAAAGGCATTTTGGATGGGGATACCAACAAATGTCACGAGGCACTTTTTGTCGGAAATTAGTTGTAGAACACGTGGGAGAAAGTTCGTGAACCATTCGGTTACACTCTGTATAATATTGTTTTGTCATAAATTTAAAATAGTATTGGATTTACTGAATCGAATGAAAACACCAAGAGATACGTGAGACCAAACGTTTACTCCCTAGAAAGAAATGAATATCAGAAGAAGAATGGATCAGAAACACGAGTGTGTATCGAAAATGATTGACATACAAAAGTTGACCAAATCTCTGTTCAATTTTGGTTTATTATTTTCAATAATGAACCTATGGAATCGACCAAAAAGAAAAATTTTTTAACACCCACTCAGAATTTTTTGGTTTACGATTCAAGGTACGTAGAA
Source organism: Apolygus lucorum (assembly GCA_009739505.2). Lineage (NCBI taxonomy): Eukaryota > Metazoa > Arthropoda > Insecta > Hemiptera > Miridae > Apolygus > Apolygus lucorum. The sequence goes on from CM019167.2 coordinate 29,863,634, forward strand.
TCCAAAAACACTACAAATTATTACACTATGGTTTATTATTTTACTATATTGATCACACGTCTGCAAAGCCACCAACCATCAAACATGAAGAAAAACATCGATCGCATTTCAGTCAACTAAAATATAAACGGAGATTAGGCCTCTTCTGCGATTCACACTTGTGTTTCTGATTTATCGTACGTCCAACTCTTAAATTCTCGTAGGGAGCGAACGGTTTGTCCTACAGAGCTCCGCGTGGTCTCAAAAAAACAATATCTTCATATCAAAATTTTTTGAGTTAGGGCGTTTTCGAAATTTCAAAATTCATTATTGAACCTTTAGAAGTGACCTACATCAACCAAAATCTTTGGGGCACAACTAGACCCCAAATGGAGCCTACATACAAAATTTCAACAAAATCGGTTAATGCTAAGTCGCGAAAGTGCCGCGTACGGCGGACGGACTCCAACAATTTTTATTAGATTTTTGATTCTACGTACCTTGAAACGTAAACCATCAAATTTTGAGAGGGTGTTAAAAAAAAATTCTCGGTCGATTCTAAAGGTTCATTATTGAAAATAATAAACCAAAACTGAATATTTTGTTTCATGAATTTACATTGATTTACATGTTTTACTTGTTTTCAAATGTTTACACGTTGGACATGTTTATATTCATTATTCAATCAGTGACCCAAATTCAGCACTTTAATGTTTATGGTTGCCCAACAATATGGAAAATCTCATATCGTTATAAATAGCGATCTCCCCCGAATTATGCCTTTTTACAACTGTTCCAATTTGGTTTGTCATGATAATAAACAAAAAATTACGGTCGATCCTAAAGGTTCATTATTGAAAATAATGAATCAAAATAAGTAAGATGATAAAATTTAGCATGGTAGGATAACTTTATTTCATGGTATATATAAATGAAGTGGAAGAGGTTGCCGTTGAAGATTTTCCAATTTATATATTTATAATTCATCTGCTATACAATAAAGAAAATGTCGTTCAATATGATTTGGAAAATTAATCTCTTTTCCCATTTCAGAAATTGATTAGAAGACGTAATTTCTTCGGGAGATTATTATCAGAAAAGATCTATTATTTTTCGGGGTTTATAAATAATGGAGGGGAAATTCCGAAGAAATATTCCGGAGCAGGCGGCCGACGTAGTGCGCTGTTATGGCCGCTATTCTGGTTGTAATTATCGTACTCGTTGTATCGTCCTTGCCACGATGGAGGGTTTGAAAATTCCTTCGCGATTATTTTTGTCCCCTTCGTTCCATTTCAACATCCGTTATCTTTGGCGCAGTGCACAGCTTTTCCTTCCTGAATCATAACATTTTCTGGAGTTGTCCACGTTCTGCTACTATGGCGACTTTCTACCCTACTCTCCGCCTGATCAACTGCATCGATCGAACGTGTCGTCGAATATTGTATATTTTGGAGCGGCGAGGACTATTTTTAATTTTGCTCAATCCCAAAAACGGATTCGAGCCACTTCTCCAGGAAGTTTTGAGTAACGTGGAAGATTGAGAAAGTAACAAATTATCTTATTTTTATCGCTCAAGTTTTCATGCAGTTCCTCTGCTACTAGGTATGTCCGCTTCAGGTTCTACTAAATAAAGTTTCGCCATGTTTACTGAACATTGTTTTGTCCAAACGTCTGTAAATTGGATGTAAACAAAATAAAATTACGAGTTAAGAAGGATTATTGTTTCCGAGATGGCTGAGTATAGAGATGAGTTGGGTTGATTTGAATATGGTTACATGGTTAAGTTGAATTCATGAATGGATAATTTTCTTTTGCATATGTTTACATTGGCACTTCGGTACCTAACGAATATCACACACACATTGATAACAGAGGCGAGCATATAGCTATGGCTCTTTGCTCCATACGTTTCCTTCCGCTCTGGCTAGAAATTATACGGTTGTTGATTGTTCAAAGGCTCCGATTTGTATACCTCCAGATAATATTCGCATTTTCAATTTGGTAGAATAATAATATGTGTTTCCAGCACACACTAATAATTGCGTTGTTAAGTTATAATTTATTCAAACCACCTCATCGAGATATTCACAAGTGATGGATGAGGGCACAATTGTTTGTCAATATCCATGAAGGCAGGAGGAGTTTGCTTCTTCCAAATGCCAGGTGAGTCTGTTTTCCCTCAAATGAAAATGCATCTTGAGAGTGCTGCGTTTCTCCACGGAGGATGAAAAATTGATTAGGTGGATTGTGAAGAGGTATTGGAAAAGTTATAAAAATTCAAGGCACCAAAAGTGCTTGGAAGTTGAAGAAGACGCGTGGGAAAATATCCATTATGTCTGTGTGTTCAAATAAATAACATTTTTTTAAAATACATTTTTTTTAGATTTATAAAAATTCGTGATTTTAAATAGCAATTTTGTGTACTTCAAGAATTTGATTTGAAAATGCTCAACAGTTCTTAAATATTACTGATTCTTAATCTTAGTTCTTCTCTTGTTGTTTGGACTGAGTTTATAAATAATAAAACTAACCAATTAACTCATGTCTGAATTAGTTTTTTTTGATAAATAAAAAAATAAATGGACCAAACAATGGATCCAAAATCTTCGAGAAAATATAAATCCTTCTGTCCTACTTAGGAGCTCCTTTGAAAGAAAAAAGTAAATTCTTAATCTACGGACAACCAAAAAACTATGAATTTGTATTTTTTACGTCCCGAAAAAAAAGTTCTTTCGAAAGGCCGATAAAGGAGAAAAAAAAGGTAAAATAAAATGACCGACCGATTCTTGTGGATCAGGGCAGCTACTTATCGAGACGACACCCAGGCCTTCCGGTGGAGGAGTCCTTCCCACGGAGAGTACGATGGTAGGTATTGAATCGACTCGGCAGACACGTTGCTGCTTCCTGACGAAGAGAGCTGAAAGCAGAAGTGTGGTGAGCGCCATGTGATCCAACATTTTGATAGGCTGCGGGGGGTTAATCGGTCGTAGTACTTACATCGATCGACGATTGTACAGAAGGATGAAGGAGCTAGTCGCCTGATGCGGAATCCAAAGAAAAAATGCAGGATGAGAATGCTGGTGATCTCAACCAGATCGACAATAGGTAGATGGCGAAAGATTTAAATTGGCTTGAGGGAGCTATGGCCTTTGACGATGGACTACAGAGACTGCGGGAGACCTGTAGGCGCCAGCAAGCGTCGACGCGAGGAAGCAAGGGTAGGGAAGGCCTCTCATTGGGTGTTTGGAGATAACGAAGTTTCACTCGATTTCACTGGGTCACTAGGTTCACTGGTGGTCACTCTTAAAAAATAAATAGAGTAGGTAGCTTACCTATCAGTTGTCTTAACACTTGTACTTCGTGATATTATTTTCAGTGTTTCTGAGTACTAGAGTCTTGCGACTTGTTTTCCGATTGGTGCCCTGCCGCGAATAAAATCAGTCGCGACGAGGTTGTGGAAACTCATTCCAAATTAGTACCCCCTCCTTCGCGCGATGAAGTCGGTCAATAAAACAGATTTAAGAAGAAGGTAGTCTATTACCACGAAAATTATGAGTTAAAAAGTTAAATCTATTTCGACGGTTAGGTCATCATCAATAACAGACAAGAACTTGTTTATTACTGATGATGACCTAACCAACGAAATCAATTTAACTTTGTAACTCGTTATTTATTTTCCATCACTGTGTTTGTTATTTTATATGAACAACATCTTCTGGCTATCCCAATTTTCATTCATTAACCATTAGCTATTTGTGAGTATTCAATAACTGCGTATTCATATAACATTTTATCATAGAAGTCAACCAAATAACGTTGATATCGTGGCATTGTATTTCCCTCTGTAATAGAGTCAATATAGATAGATAGATAGATAGATAACATGTTGATTTTAGTAAGTAATAATATGACTCATTAAATATAAACAAACATGAAAAGCTTTGGAAGTTTCCATCAGCCGGAGTTCACCGTTTTAGTATTAAATGATAATAGATTATGCTATTTTAATAACAATATTTTTAGACATATAATAACAATAATTAGGTCAGTAATAATTAGTTATAGTTGAACTCAGCAACGAGGCGGTATGTCCATGCTGCCCTCACATATTTGACCAGGTTTTCCCAATCTCTTTCATTCAATATTTGGATTAGCTCCAACCTGCTCAGTGTGCTTCTGCCGAGGTATGTCCTTCGATAATATCCTAGAACAGGGCATTTCGCTAGGAAGTGTTCTGTGCTCTCACTTTCGTTATAGATAGATAGATATAGATTTATTGGCAATAACAGTAAATAATACAAAGTACATTCTCATTAAAAGTAAAGAACTGCGAAAAATAAATAAAAAAAGGTACTTCGAAATACAAAAAATAAAAACAGATGCACACCGAAGAATAAGTTTCAGGGAACTTGTGCTCTTCGGAGGAGTTCAAACAGGTAATTCTAACTGAGAAATAATTATTGTTATTGTTATTGTTGCATAATGAGCATAAGTGCACCCTATCGGCCATCCACGGGATATAGTTCAGGTGGAGGAGCTCGCATCGGCATTTAATTACCCACGTTATACTTTCCAAATCCATTCCATGTGACAGAATGTCGACGTCGTGTCTCAACTCCTTGTACAGATCGTCGAACCGCCCGTTATTGCATCTTTGCATCCTCTTCATTCCCTCCTCACCGATAACTCCTTCTATCGTCGGCTTTAGTGCCTGGGACACTCCTTTCGCCTGTACCCAGTTGATTGGTGACATGCTGCCATATTTATCTGCATAGTTCTCCCATGCTCTCACCCATTCCGGCTGACTTTGAATGGCATATTCCGCTGTTATTCTAGCATATCTGATGGTGTTGGATTTCATTGTCCTGGTTATGTATTTGGCATGCACTTCAAATGTTGTGCTCTCCATAGAGTGGAGCCCAGTCTCGAGGAAGAGCGCGTAATTTGGTGTATTCGCTGAAAGCCGAAAAATCTTTTTAATGAAGAAACGGAGGACCTTTTCTACTGGTTCGCGTTGCTTATACCCCCAGGTTTGGCATCCGTAGCAGAGTGTGACCTGTACCACTGCCCGAAAGATGGCAAACTTGGTTTTCAACGGGACTTCTTTTTCCAGGTACAATTTGGACCATACATCGATTTAACTTTGTAACTCGTTATTTATTTTCCATCACTGTGTTTGTTATTTTATATGAACAAGTATCTTCTGGCTATTCCAATTTTCATTTTTAACCATAGCTATTTGTGAGGATTCAACATCTGCGTATTCATATACCATTTTATCATAAAAGTCAACCAAATAAAGTTGATATCGTGGCATTTTATTTCCCTCTGTAATAGAGACAATATATATCGTAAAAACATATTATTATATGACCTTGATTGTGCCAAGTCATTTCACCCTCTGCACCCCCTCGATCATCATAATTGGATAATGGATGAAGCGCTGCCTTGGATATTGCTGGAGGCAGAGCACTCTTCGAACGTATTTATTTTGTTTCTCTTCTCTCTTGAAAATGAACGTCTTGTATTGGGATCAAATCCACAGGCACTTTTTACAGAAATGCAGAATATTGAGTGAATTATTCGAAAATATTAATCAAAACTTCTACTCTTCCTAAGGTGTGTCGGGTTTTGCACATGTTCAACACGAATTAGTACGGCATTTGCACAAAAAGCCAACAAAAAGTGATTCTAAATATTATAGAAAACTCCCCACACTTGCTACCTCACTAAAATTTAGTTGTGGAAATGCTGTAATATATTGAATTTAGAACACAAGTTTTAATTCCTATCGCTTTGTAGAAGTAGGTTTATCTGGTTAGGGTGGACGAGTCACAGTCAGTTGTGTCCGTAAACTTTGTGGTTTGACGTGTTTGCTTATAATGATGAGATCCTAATTATTCGCTCAATCGTTAGTACAAAGCAGAAACACTGACTCAAGAATAAAATTACTTTTCTCGAATGAGTGCTATTATTCTTATCTCCTCTCAGTGTTTTCCTTTGTATCTACTTGTAAATCACGATTAGGACATCACTCATAGAGTTAATAACGTTGCAGCTATAAATTAACATGAAACACTAACTGGCTGTGAGCCGTCATTCCTAACCGGATGAACCTATTCCACTCCAATTGAAAAACTGCAGTAAAAATGAATACTTATCACATCGTTAATGTAAAATACGTTTTTTTACAGTATTTTTCGGGATTAATTTTTTGGTTTATTCATGTAGGTAATTTATGTAGGCACATCGCATTTACATCTACATCAAATTTTCGAGCGGAAAAGTGATCCCCCTTTTTCGAGAGTAATTGCTTCTCAGACGTTGTAAAAAACAACCAAAATTAGGTGTGGAACTGTAAAAGCTACCAAACTGGGTCATCAAATAGTAAATTTGTGAAATTCGCATTTGTAATATATTCAAACATGTAAGTGAACCATTCATTTTAAGTAAAATACGCGTTAGTAAAAATTATTCTCTTCTAAGATTACAACTCGAGCTTCATGGGGATAACCTCAGCTCATAGTGGGACACACTAATGACCTTCACCCCACACCCAAGTACTTAAGACTCAAAAAGTTTGCTTACTTTCCAATCTCAAGTTAAGCTTATAAGTCTACGCGGGGAAGAACGTAACGGCTCATTTACTTAACCCCTCAGCTGAATAATGCTGGAGAACGGCAGGGCGATACGTTAGAGGGATGGGGCAATCGATAGAAAGGGAGTTCAGAGAATTCAAAATTCACTTACTTCTCCCTCGTGGATGAACAAGAATTCGTCGGGTACACCTGTACATCTATGGAATTCCTACGGACTTGACTAAACTGTTCATTGTTTACTGTACATGAAGACTCCCATGTGAAGTGATTAACTTGGTATTTAAAAGTACTAATTTCAAGCCTCACAGTACTCAAGTGAATCAAATTATGATTATACTTCATCATCAGAGGTTGGCTCTCTCATCAGTCAATCTAGAGGTAAAGGCTAACAGCAAAATATCTGGGTAAATTGATTCACGCTTCAAGGTACGTAGAATCCAAAAATCGAATGAAAATTTGGCCGTCCGTCCGCCGTACGCGGCACTTTCCTCATTTAGCATTGACCGATTTTGATGAAATTTGGTATGTAGGCTCCATTTGGGGTATAATTGTGCGCCGAATATACCAAAGTTTGGTATATGGGCTCCAATTTGGGTCTAGTGGTGCTCCGAAGCTTTTGGTTGATGTAGGTCACTACTAGGGGTTGAAATTTTGAAAACGCCCTAACTCTAAAATTTTGATATAAAGGTACTGTTTTTCCATCAATTTAAAATAGTACTGAATTTTTAGAATTCTCAGAGACCACGTGGAGTCCTGTACGACAAACTGTTCGCTCCCTACGAGAGCTTAAGGGTTGGACTTTCAATAAATCAGAAACACGAGTGTGAATCGCGAAATAGGATTAATGAATTAATGAATGAATGAAAAACATGCTTTATTAATATAAAAATAAATAGAAATTATTACAGCAAGCAAATGACCTGGTCAGGTGCAAAAACCTGGAGTTTGCCGCAAGGTGTCAATGAAGTCAGATCGTGTCCGTGTATTATCTGCGAAATAGGATTAATCTCCGTTCAAATTTTAGCTGACCGAAATGCGATCGATGTTTTTCTTCATGTTGGTTGGTGGTAACAATGGCGAAGCTGTGCTCTTTGCAGACGAGTGATCTATATAGAAAAATAATACATCTTTATGTGATAATTTTCAGCGTTTTTAGAAGCACTCTTCAAGTTCTAAGACCATTAGTCAATATGAAAATTTGACTGGAAATGTTGAATTCAAATTGACAAATGTTTGGTTCAAATTAGAGTATTCTGAGTTCAACAGTAAGTACATTTTAGGTATTTGTCGCTACTCCTGTACCGATTTCGTATTTTTAGGACGTCCTACAGTAAGACTTGGGCGTCCTTATGCGATCGATCTGGGGTAAAGTTGGACAACACTCAACAGACAAAAAATAACCACACGCTAATCCGTTTTAGACCATTCTGAATCCAAATCCGCGAAAAAAAACCATAGGTGAATGTCTGTGTGTGTGTGTGACGCGGAAAACTATGTGATTGTGCACTCCTTCGCTGGAATTTCGAATTTTTCCTTAAAAGGAAAAATAAATACGGGTTAAAATAAATACGGGTTAATGTTAAAAAAAAGTAAGTTTGCGGGGTTAATCCTGTGTCGTCTGCCCAGGCCTTAGTTCTCGACCGATTTTCGTGGTTCTTTTTTGTTCGACGCGGAAAACTATGTAGTTGTGCACTACGTCGCCGGAATTTCGAATTTTGCCTTTTAAGGGGGGGGGAAGGGGGTTAATGCTCAAAAAACGTGCGTTTGCGGGCATAATCTTGTAAACTCTGCCCAGGCCTCAATTTCCAACCGTTTTGTGTGTTTCTTCTTTTGTTCGACCCAGAAATCCTCCAAACTGCACATTATTTCACCAGAGTATCAAAATTTGCAAGGGGAGAGGGCGATCGGGGGGATAATATTCACAAAATATATTTTTCAATATTTTGGTTCCTTTATAGCTTACCAATTGTACCCAAACCTTAAAATTGAGGAAAAATTCTCATTATACCTCCGGTTTTTCACAAATTATCCTCTGTACGATCATGGAACTAATAGTGGTGCCACCATGGTGCTGGAACACCATAAACTGCATATTTCGTTTTTTTTTTTTCACCTTGAATACGGAAATGAACTTCGACGGACTTGTTACCAAAACAAATATATGAAAGTTCATCGTTACAAAGTATTACCGCTTTGGTGCCAGGCTGGCACCATTGGCGTTAGTTGGTGGGGTAGGGGGGGAACTCGAATTTTCATGTTGGGTATCGTAGATCATGGATTTTTAAATGCTCTTCAAATTCGAGGATCCCCAGCCGCTAGAAGTGTTATAGTGGTTAAGGGTGAGTGGGTTTTTTTTCGAGTGAACAGTTTTTTCCGCTTACCAACTGGAATTGATTGACCTAATGCTTATCTGTTGTTACTGTAACGTTATTATTATTTATGTTTATCTTGGTTTCGACATTCCCGAAATAAAATTTTCACTTGCTTGTGTGATCTCAACGAAAAACACGAATATATTTTTGGTTTATTATTTTCAATAATGAACCTTTGAAATCGACCAAAAAAGAAAAAAAAATTAACACCCCCTCAAAATTTGATGGTTTACGTTTCAAGGTACGTAGAATCCAAAAATCGAATAAAAATTTGACCGTACGCCGTACGCGGCACTTTTGCCACTTAGCATTGACCGATTTTGATGAAATTTGGTATGTAGGCTCCATTTGGGGTCTAGTTGTGCCCCGAAGCTTTTGGTTGATGTAGGTCACTTCTAAGGGTTACAAAATCAATTTTGAAATTTTGAAAACGCCCTAACTCAAAAAATTTCGATATAAAGGTATTGTTTTTCCTTCAATTTTGGATTCTATTGAATTTTTAGAATTTTTTGAGACCACCCGGAGCTCTGTAGGACAAACCGTTCGCTCCCTACAAAAATTTAAGGGTTTATATTGAAATATTTATACAGGGTGTTTCACGAAAAGGTTACACCCCCCTTAATTTTTTTCAAAATACAGCGTAAAAAATTCCGATCAATGCAATTCTTCATGATTTTTTGTGAGGATCTCAGGAAAAATACGTTTGCGCAAAAAAGTTGCGCGCAATCGTGCGCAATTGACACTAACTTCATTTTTTCAAATGAAACCCCCCCCCCCCTTTTTTTTATTACAGATTCGGATTCTACGTCAAATTTCATGAAAAATTCATACCCAAGTTGATTTGTTTTATCGCGCGCAACCTGGCTTTTTGAACGCTCTAAGTTGCGCAACTCCACAATTGCACAAAAATTAGGTTTAGGAGAACCCTAAGTGTGGCACATGTTTTTTCATCATTTTTTTACGCTGAATCATAGGGTGTCATCCGTTTTGAGGAAGACCAAGATTTCAAGAGGAAAAATCAACATTTCTTCTACAAAAACGTCAGTTTTGTGGTCGAAATCATGTTTTTTTTCTTTTATTTTCTCACCTCCTTTTGAACCACGGGCTTGGGGCCGTCTACGGTGGAGTTAAAAATAAAAACTGGCTGCACAATCATGCTTGAACTGAATAAAATTGCCTAAAAACTCATAAAGATTTAAAAAGAGCGATTTTTTCACTAGTAAGAATCGAGTTTTTGGCCGCCACTAGAAAAATTCCAGTCAAATTGAAAACGGATGACATCATGCGATTCAGCGTCAAAAAATGATGAAAAAATATGTGCCACTCTAATGGTTCTCCAAAACTTAATTCTTGCGCAATTGTGGAGTTGCGCCACTTAGAGCGTTCAAAAAGCCAGGTTGCGCGCAATAAAACAAATCGACTTGGGTATGAATTTTTCATGAAATTTGACGTAGAATCCGAATCTGTAATAAAAAGGGGGGGTTTCATTTGAAAAAATGAAGTTAGTGTCAATTGCGCACGATTGCGCGCAACTTTTTTGCGCAAAAGTATTTTTCCTGAGATCCTCACAAAAAATCATGAAGAATTGCATTGATCGGAATTTTTTACGCTGTATTTTGCGAAAATTAAGGGGGGTGTAACCTTTTCGTGAAACACCCTGTATATATATTTCAATATAAACCCTTAAATTTTTGTAGGGAGCGAACAAAAGTATCTTGATGCAGAAGGGGCAGTCAAACATTTGTTTCAGTGATGATGGGATTTTGGTAAACCGTTTTCGTCATATCTCGGTGACTCATCAGCAACGACAACAAGCGTTGGAACGATTTGGATTTAAAGCGAAATTGCTTTATTCGACTTTGTCAAAAGACGGTCAAAGACTTTGTCAAAAGACTTTTTCTCAAAATTCGAGATTTCACCGTCTTTTGACAAATGTTTAAACTCTTCGGAAATAGCTTCTTAGCTAAACTGACAAAGTCTTTTGACCAAGTCGAATAAAGCAATATGTTTTCACTTTATTTTATACTTTCCTTCATCAAGACTTAATCCAAATACATGAACTCCCGACTTGTAAGTTCAGAATCACAGAGAATCCTTCCATGGTTCGCTGGCCAATATTTGCCTCACGTTTGCGGCTCAGGAAAATCGGCAACCGTCTGAACGTGCACAGGTAACTCCTCGATGAGAAACTTCTCATTTATAGAGAACTGTTATTTATAACAGCTTCTCACCGGCCACCAGGAGTGCTGGTTTCGCGATCGTTCCCATTAGGAACACACAATTTATCGTGAAGAGCGGAACAACCGCCGGAGTAAAACTCGAGTGCTCCGACCGTCACATCCCCCAGTAGAAATCCTGTATGGAAATATGAAGATCCCCGCGTCAACCCTCTTTTACCGCACTTCTTTCCCTCAGGGGTAAAGCTGTAGGCGTACGCTCCTCCCCCCCCCTCACCCCTGCACTGTACTGCTCTAGTGTGCCCCCGTCCGTCCGTCCACTGTGTCAACCGTTCCGCAGCCCCCCCCCCCCCCCGGCCACCAGCCCCAGTCCGCTCCTTGCGTCCCACGCTGGAATCAAGGGAGCAAAATGAAATACCACGTCGAGAACCACACAGCCAGAATTTCCATCTCATTAACATGAGTACATAACAAATTCACTCCCTTTTTTTTATGATTAGGTCTGTGGAATAATAGCTTCCACAATTTTCAACCACTCTTTTTTTAGTCAATAAATCTATGGGACTTTCCACCCATGAAATGGCTTCCGATCCTCTAAAGTATCAGAAGGAATTCAACTGCAAAAGCTACCAAATCGAACTAGACGTGGGAGGCAACTTATTGGGAGGCCATCCTGGCTTTGGCTTTGACGAACAAGGCCGAACATTGCCGAGTCAGTCCTTCACGCTTTTTCCGTTATCATGATGGTCTCCTGTTATCAATTTCGTCTCTTCTGTTCTCTCTCAATTTTGGATCTCCAAATTTGTTTTATTTGTGAGCTTTCGTTTGTCAGTTTCAGTTTGTTTAGTTTTGTTCTTATTTAATTTAAGTTTAATTCAACAAGAGTGTACAGCGTGAGTTCGATATCTCGAAGGCGGAATGATCCTCTGGCGATTGAAAATTTGAAACTCTTGAATCTTGTTCTACTTATCAATGTAATGAGATTGTCAGTATTCTGTTTTGACTATCAATAACAGAAAATAATAGATAATGACTATCAATCATGGTAACTCTTCATAGATAGGACACGTGGTGTAACTCTTGAAGAGGTTTTGAAATATCTCGTCAAATGTATGATTGTGTCACCGAAACACCCGACTTTCTCTACTTCATAAACATTGTCACTCAACACCCTTAAAAACAGTTTAGTCATCGTTCATCTCGATAAATTGATTTATCCTATAAATGTCATAGTAATTAAGTCGATTTATGACGTTTTCTCATATAAAATACCTGTAATTTTTAAAATACTAAATTATTCTCAAGTCATCTTCGAGGTTTATAAAAAGAACTACGTTATTTCTTTGAAGTACCAATTCATTCAAGCTGCTGAAGGGATGATTGTTGCGGGTTTGCATAATCAAATAGTTCCCTCTGGCGTACGACTCCAAAGTGGAGTCGTTACTGAAAACATTAAAAAAATGGAAAAAAAAGATTTCTAGACTTCTATACTAGTTTTCAGGATACCAACAACTGAGATCAATATCAATTTCCTTCCAGAAATATTTTGACACCTGCGGGGTTAGGTCACGATTTCAGATACGAAGCGAAAGTGTTAAAGGTGAAAGTATGACAACTACTAAGAATGCAGAAAAAAATTTTAATTATCTCACAAACATGTTTGACCTGTCGAAAGAAAAATAAAGTAGATACATCAAATTTACTCACTAATAATTGAAATCATATTGTTTGCATAGCTATATCAACTGGTCAACTCAAACTGAAATTCTCTGTTTATTGATGTGAGTAGGTACCAGTTTAACTCCTCGTCACTTGTTTGCTAGGACTAACTAGCCCTTCTATGATTGGTCAGGATAACAAGCCTTCCTATTGGTCCTTACCCTGTATAAATAGAGGCAGAGTCGCCTTAACATTTAGTCTACAGCAAACCTCCATACTGAAACTACTTGCTTCTTCAATTAAATTACTGACGACGAAGATGGGATCCTTTCTTCTCCCGGTTCCTAAGCCTTCTCGCACTCGATCTGGAGCATCCACCAACCCACCCACCTGATCAATAAGATATCATACTCGTAATAACAAAATTGTTTCCATGGTTGCTCTCCATCAGGCTACTGTACTTCTAATAACTGTAAAAATCGCGCACTTTTCTATTAATCAAATTATATAACCGGTTAGATGGTGAATGTATGTTTAATTTCTATTCTCGTTATGTATTGGATAGGATTCCATATTTCTTGTAAACGATAAATATGAGTATTAGAATTATACACGACTCTGTCTCTCATGTTTTGTACAGTTCTAGAATTATTGTATACCTTCATAATATGAAGCCATCTATCCCTCAAAAAGAGTATATATTCGGCCGTCGCGAAGTCTAGAAATGGTACGATAGAATTTCCTATGAACTAATGACGCCTGTGACTAGATCAACCCGTATCGATTTTTTGAAAAAAGGACCTCGCACCGATTGCTTTCTCCAGTATCTCACCATCTTGGTGTCGACAGCGGGTGTTAAGTCCGTTGGGGAATAGATGCAGGTCGGGTTTTGAGGCAGTTTCCTTCTTCTTTGGGGTCAGCAACATCGTTCCCTACAACATTTGAATGGCTTTTAACTCTACGGAAAATTAATTTTTCCCTCAGTTTCTGGTTCGGTGGATCTGCTGAGCTACTGCTGCTTCTATGTGACTGAGGTAGGAAGAAACCTTTAGTTACGATATGATAGTTTAGACAGTTTCAACTTCAAACTTGAACTGATAACGAGGATGTTACTTTCTATGGTATTAACGCGCTTTTGAGGCGCAGTACCAAAACACCACTCCGACTTGTCCAACTTTCTTCAACCATCTAACTTTCTACCTACAAATTACAGTAACCTTGCTAAAGAGATTAAAATATTAAGATCCCTATTCTCAAATAAATTATGGATTTATCAAGGGAATAGTTCTTTTTCAAAGTTTGGCACCAGCAGTTCACAAAAAACATAAAAACTTGATGAAATATAACACAAGAATAAAAGGTCTTATCGTTAAATATTACGAGGCAGTATAAAATTGCAAGAATATGAAACAGTATTAATAACAGACGCTCTTAAGAGTGTAGTCTCTTTGAAAAAAAATGTAAATAATACGGAATCACCGATATGAGCGGCAGGAGGACAGGCACGTTATCGAAGGGAGTGTATGAGAAATTGTTTGGACCAATAAACTTAGAAATCATGTGAATTTATTGAAGGATTTTTATATCTTTACAGAACAACAGAAACGAAGAGTTTCACATTTTTAAATCCGTTTATTTCCTAACTATTGACAATACAAGCTGACAATGCAGGCACGTATAATAACTACGTATAACATATAACGTATAACGTATAACACGTATAATAACTTCAAAATCCGAATTTCTTCATCAAGTTTTTCTTTATCAAGGACCTTAACCTTTTCGCGCCCGGATTCTCGAGAGCCGCCGGCAGCCCCTTCTGTCCCCTCAGTACCGCATTATTCTGGTGACTCGGTGGTTCGTCCGAAGTTGTTTCCTTGCATGCATTATTTTATTGTATTTTTTTTTCGCGTGATACTTTCTGTTATGAATTCATGAGAATTATTGAGATTATTTACATTAGGTATTTATTCATTTACTGGCCAGTTAAACATAATGGAAATAATGAAATTAATCTAGAATAATTATGATACCTCATGACTCGCTCCAATTTCTATCAAATTCATTCAGTAGAATTTATTATAATTTCAATATTATTTTTGGTTTTCACTTTCATTCTGTTTAGAAAAATTCCTATAATTTGATAACTTTTCATAGTGGGGAAAACCAAAAGTTGGAAGAGGGACATAACATTTTTGCGAATATTCCCGAGCAGAGTTCAAATAGGTGATGAAATATCTGAAAAGCGGCAATATCTTTGGAACGGCCTACCGCCAAAAATACCAAAATAGAATTAGAAGGGTTGAAAAAAAAAAACAAGACAGTGACCAAATCGGCGAAGATCAAAGAGAACCAACTGTTTGAGGTGCCGCTGCATCAGAACTTACCTACTGGATCAAGGATAAACTACCGACCAAAAAACGTCGACAAACGATGATATTAGAGAAAAAAAACACTTAAACTGTTCAAGGTACACATACACTGTTCTGTGAATGGAATATCATGAGGTTTGTAATGGACATTACACCCTGGAAGATCGTAGTTACTCGGCGAAAGAGTTCAAGTGCCAGAACGGCTATTATCGGCGGCGGGCAGCAACGGAAAGGCCGAGCCGCCCGATTTGACGTTGGCGGGCAGCTACGGAAAGTACAGCCGCCCGATATATGCCGTTGGCGGGCTGGAAAGGGTTAATCCAGATAAGAATTTTCTTAACCGCTTAATACTACCTACACGTCAGTCAGACATGTACGCTCAATAAATGTCTACAATCTTTGAAAAAGTAATGGAATTCGGGAAATAATTGAACAGGGTCATTTGAAAACAATAATTAACAACAATTACCTTCGAAAGTCCTTCTCATTTACTTATGGTTTATTATTTTCAATAATGAACCTTTGGAATCGACCAAGAGAAAAAAAAGGTTAAAACCCCCTCAAAATTTGTTGGTTTACGTTTCAAGGTTCGTAGAATCCAAAAGTCGAAAGAAAAATTTGGCCGTCCGTCCGCCGTACGCGCCACTTTTCCCACTCAGCATTGACCGATTTTGATGACATTTAGCATGTAGGCTCCATTCGGGGTCTACTTGTGCCCCGAAGATTTTGGTTGATCTAGGTCACTTCTAATGGTTGAAATTTTGAAAACGCCCAAACTCAAAAAATGTTGATATAAAGGTACTATCTCCATCAATTTGAGATACTAAAGAATTTTTAGAGAACACGCGGAGCCCTGTGGGACAAACCGTTCACTCCCCGCGAGAATTTAAGGGTTGGAGTTACGATGAATCAGAAACACGAGTGTGAATCGCAAAAGAGGCCTAATCTCCGTTCAAATTTTAGCTGACTGAAATGCAATCGATGTTTTTCTTCAAGTTTGTTGGTGGTAACAATGGCAAAGCCGTGTTCTTTGCTGAAGAGTGATCTATATAGAAAAATAATAAACCTTTGTGTAATAATTTGCAGCGTTTTTAGCTAAGAACGAAGATTTTCAGGACCCAATAACCGAGTATCACAAGGCGCTTGAACATACCCATGCGTTCAACAGATGCCTAGAGGTTAGTAATGATTCCTACCTACACGCTTGCTGGACTCCCTAGGTTTTTGCAAAATGATTAGAACTTACCGTATAAGATGAATGACGATTTGCCGGTCTTCACAGCACATAGAACACAATATCAGGAAAGCATATCTCGCTGGCTGAATTCAAGACCGGCTTAAGTGATTTGGAGAATTCGAATCAACTAGTATGTTGTTTCATGCAAGATGTGTGGGGGCGGTTGTGGAAATCAATGAACAAGAAGTGACAGAACCCAGATATTATGAAGGTACAATATGTTTACCAGAAAGTACCTATTTCGGTTCATTATTTTCAATACTTAATGAAAAATTAAAATTTGATGTTTTACGTTTCAAGGTATGTGGAATTCGAAACTTCATATTAAGGAAAAGTTGATTTCTTTGCAAACGAGTGATGTATACAGAAAAATAATTCACCATTGTGTGAAAATTTGCAGCGTTTTTTTTCTTGTTCCTTAACTCAGTATTCAAGTGAATTTTCAATGATTTTTTTTTTCATCAGATGACATCAACGACAACAGTGAATTATTAGCAGAGACTGTACAAACTGTACAAACGTGTGTTTGGGATGCTGACCTCTCAATCAATATTTTTGTGATGTTTGTTACGATTTATATTCAAATTAAATGATTCAATGTTATTTTCTCGAAATTTCTGTCATACCCGAATTCAAAGAAATAAAATGTAGCAGATTTTGTACATAAGACGCTCTTGCACGATATCAATTTTTGGAAAAGCCAAACATATTCAGGACAAGACTGTCTCATCTACTAATTAACTCTTGAATTAATAGGCAGAAAATTCTAGATTTGCAGGTAAGTACACCTCGGCTGTACTGAGTTTGTGGGCTAAGTTTCAAATAACTAGCTCCAATAGCTTCAAAGATATAAAACATTGAATTCTTAGTGAATTTTCAAACGCACACCCTGAAAAAATTGGGAATTTGCACTTAAGCCGATCTTGAATTCGGCCAGCGATCTGAAGGGCCAAGTCACAGTGGCACTACTGGTGGGAGGTTAATTAAATTGAATAGGCACACACGTCCATGAGACGTACAGGCAGTAATCTAGGGTTAATATCCAAGGGTTTAATTGGTTTAATTGGTTATTAGCGAATTTTCAGAAAAAAAAATCCGTTTTGGAACATTCTGAAACGATCCCTGGTAATGAATAATTATTGAGTAGGTAATTATTTACAATTTTTTTCTTTACTTTTCGCCAAAATGTTTGTAACAACAAACAAAAGACCAATTTCGTTAGCCAGAAATTTTGGACAATCCAAAGTGGTCCAAAATTTTAAAAAATCCAAAAAACGGGTTTTCCCTGTTTTTTGTGGTTATTACCTTCAAAATCATGGTAATATATGGTATATTCGGATTCAGCACAAAATTTCTGATATTGATGCTTTTTCAAAAGTGAAAATTGTCCAAAATTAAGAAAAGTATGTATCTTTTTATACATATAATGACTACGTGCGAATATTTGTTGTACCAAGAAATGCAGTAGCCGTGTGGGTACTCTATGAGTTCGTAGAGACGAGTATAACGTGAATATGGACTCCTAACATCTTCAACGCATACCCAGTGCATACAGTTGGTAGCTATACTGAAAATCGAAAAAACCAAGAATCGTGTGAAAAAAAAAACTTCCAAAAGAAATTGCAACACCATTGTTCCTTTTCTTAACCATACCTTCAACTGAAATATTTCTTCGAAAATTCGCTCATTATTTCTTGCTGCATGAATGGACTTCCTTGAAAATTCGCTAAAAAACAACGGAACATCAAATTTTATTTTTGTGGTTCTCTCGGAGGATCTCAGGATTTGGGACATGAAGACTGAGAAGGGGAACATTTCTCAGATCGGCGGTGGCGACACTGCAGGTGCGAACCAGGACTTGCAGACCCGCCGGCCAGAAATATCGCGAAATCCCCACCAGTAAGAAGAAAGAAGAAGCGGACGCCGAAGCCATCAATTTCAAAGAGGGGGCCGGCAAACAAGGTGAAAGGCCTGCGGAGGTTGTTAATGGGATATAATTGGGAGATAAACAGGAGCGGCGTGCGGGGCCGAGGGTGTTCGGTCAGAAAGGGCAAGGAGGATCAGATTTAGTGGCCGGCTAATTCAGTGACCACATAACAACCCTTATCCTCATATATTTGCCTTGAGAACTGCCGCTCCTCCACCCCCGGCGCGCCACATCACCGTCCGCTCGTGGTCGAAAGAGACTGACTCTCCCCTCCACGTCCTTCCTTGACCTCCTAACGCTCTCTACTTCCATTTCTCCATTTTTTAATTGAATCGGATAATTTCTTCCTACGTTCCTCTCTTTTCCTTCCCATACTCTTGATTTTATTCTCTCTTCCTTTTTTTTCCTTCTCCTCCCCCTCCTCTCATCCCTCCTATCTTCTCTCATTTGCTATGCTTTCTCTCTCTCTCTCTCCCTTCTCGCTAGTCACTTTTTTACTCTCCAGCTTTTCGCTCTTTTCTACCCTTTTCACTTTTTTTTAATTCTTTTTTTACAATCCTAATTGGGCCAGAAACTCCCTCCAAAGAGAAAAGTTTTGCTATAGTCTTCCCCAAAATTAAGGGGTGTTTATATACACATACAATTGCTTTTTAAAATCCTTCCTAACACGGTTTCTACTGTCCCTGAAATATAATTTCCTTTATTATGTTAGAAGCCGATTAAAAATGAAAGATAACTTCGTTTCAAACAGAACCTACTTAATGCTTCCTAATTTATATATGCTTCTCAATCTAGTTATAAAAGTCCATTCATGCAGCATGAATTAATGAGCGAATTTTCAAAGAAATCTTTCAGTTGAAGGTATGGTTAAGAAAAGGAACAATGGTGTTGCAATTTCTTTTAGAATGTTTTCTTTCGCACGATTCTTGGTTTTTTCGATTTTCAGTATACCATACCAACATACCGTATGCACTGGGTATGCTTTGATGATCTTAGGAGTCCATATTCATGTTTTACTCGTTTCCACGAACTCGTAGAGTACCACACGGCTATTGTTGGTTTTTCGATTTTTAGTGTAGTACGGGAAAACCCCATTTTTTGGACTTTTTTAAAATTTTGGACCACTTTGGATTGTCCAAAATTGCTGGTTAAGGAACATGACCTATTGTTTGTTGTTACGAACATTTTGGCAAAAACTAAAAAAATGGATTTCAGTGTAAAATGTTTTCGGAAAAGTCCATTCTAAAAATTTTGAGATCATTGCAATAGCTTCATTCTCCTTGAAAATTCGCTAAAAGTCCATGCAGCATGAGTAAATGAGCGAATTTTCAGAAAAATCTTTGAATGTGAGGTTGATAAAATCGATATTTTAATATTTAAATTACGGAGTGATCAGTCTTGTGGGTGTGACACATAGCAAGAATCGTTTAAATATTCAATCAATCCCTTGGTTTAAATTTTGAAACGCTGCAAATTATTTCATAAAGGATTCAGTTCACTACAGTTATGCTAATAGTGGTGGGACCAAAAATCCGTATGTACAGCGTTAATACCTAAATCTTTCTTGGAATATGGTAGTAATGAAAGGTTTATCTATTGCTATTATATATTATATTATTTCATAAAACATTCCACAACGAATTAGGCTCAAAATTCACATCCTAATACCGTTGTCTATAAACTTTGGATCGATACACTGAAATTCCGATGAATAAGGTCATATTTCATCATCTACTCCACAAAAAATTAGACTTAAAATTCACATCCTAATACTGTTATACCTATAAACCTTGAATGAATAAACAACTGTAGCTAAATAACAAAGTTAAATGTATCTAAATTTTATGATAACAAGGATATGTTTTTCTATTGGAAAATAAATACGATACCTGGAAGAGCAAATTAAAACCACGCCATAAGGAAAAATTGAATTAAAAACGATGAATAGATTTCTATACAGATCAATATGACCTATACATAGATATAGATGACTCGCCTGCAAAGAACTCGGCTTCGCCATTGTCACCACCAACCAACCATAGATACTACCTACCTACCATGTAGCTACAGCAATCGCATTTTGGTCAGCTAAAAATTTGAACGCAGATGAAGCCTCTTTGGCAATTCACACTCATGTTGCTGATTTATCTCAAGTCCAACTCTCAAGTTCTTGTAGGGAGCGAACGGTTTGTCCTACAGAGCTCCGCGTGGCCTTTGAAAATTTTGAAAATTCATCACTGTTTTAAATTGATGGAAAAACCGCGTTGATGGAAAAGGGCGTTTTTTAAATTTCAACCCTTATTGTTCAACCCTTAAAAGTGACTGACAACAACCAAAGGCTTTAGGGCGCAACTAGACCCCAAATGGAGACCATATACCAAATTCCATCAAATTCGGTCCATGGGAGCTCAGGAAAGTGGCGCGCACGGCGGACGGACGGCAAAAATTGTATTCGATTTTTGGATTCTACGTATCTTGAAACGTAAACCAACAAATTTTGAGAGGTAAACATTTTTTTCTTGGTCGATTCCAAAGGTTTATTATTGGAAGTAATAAACCAAAAATCCTAAAAACTACTCTTCTCGTCACCCCAAACCTATACAGTACCCACAGGTAAATAGTTAATTTTTCCTATTTTCAGTATAAGGTACCTACATACTGTACGCACAGGGTTTTTTTTTAAAGATATTAAGAAACCATATTCTTGTCCTACTTCTTACCACGAACTCATAGAGTACCCTCTCGGCTATTGCATTTTTGGGTTCAACGAATATTCACAAGTGGTCGTTATATAAATAAATTATTAATTATTTAACTATAGTTTGGTATGCAGACGACTCACTTTAAGTTAATATGTGTTTTCTGAAGATGACTCACTTTAAGTAACAGTTTATAATATTAGGTATATGGAATTGTTATGTATTATTCATGTAGTTAACTAGGATATTGGATTTATGCCATGTCGTAACATGTTATTATTTCTATGCACTGTACATCCCTTGAAAAGGACCAAATATCCCGTAAAAAAGGCGGAAAGTTGTTCCAAAATGGATTTCCATGAAGATATTTTTCGAAATTGCCTATCCTAAAAAAAATGAGACCATTGCAATTGCATCATTTTTTCTTGAAAATTTGCTAAAATCTGGAAAAAACTACAATATAGAAAGAATTAAGATAACTACAATAGAAGACTGTTCAGTATTTGGAATTGTGAGCTCATGAAGGTCCACCTTGATGGGTGGGATAAAGTAGGAATCGCAGGTACATAAATACGGTATTTGTGGTGGACACACGAAAGTCAAAGGGCCATCCTATACGAGGAACATCTGACGTTCACATCACGTTCCGACCTCAAGAAAGTTGAGGAGTTTCATGACCCCATAGCCAACAGTTGATTGCCCGTCACGTTTCTCGGTTACCCGGCGAGGATTCTCACGTGAATGACGACTGACATTCGATAACGCATTGTTGGCGCAATACCTACCCGGTTATTCGTGTGAAGGGTGGTCCCAATTTAAACCTAAACCATTTGAGATCTGGTCAGGAATTCACGCTTATCATGGAAATTCCGTTAGAGAACAGTTTAAAAAGTCAGTCAAGTGGGTGTGGCACCTTGTACCTTCCTTGTACGATCCATAACCCGATTGTACAGATGATTCAAGGCATAGTAACTAATCTCAAAGTATCAACCTCTAAGTCTTGGACTACCCTCTTAGGGGACTATTTCCACGTCAACCCACACAATATCTGTCAATTTCGGTTCTGTCTACATGCAATCCCGCACTATGCCTGAAGTAGAAGAAAATGTAGACGTTATGGCTGTTACAAGGATTTCACATTTGCGCAGGCACAGATGCTACTGTTGATCCGGGGATGATGATTTTCATAGGGGACCATCTACACGCCAATCAATTACACCCCTGAAAACGTAATCGAAATTGGCCATTTTTGCCTGTTACAAGGATTTAATGACAGACAGACAGACAAGGAATATGATTGTTCATGAAGGCTTGAAACGTCAAACGTAAGTGACATTTTGATTCTGTCAATCTATGAGACTTGAATCTATGACACGTGAGACATCCTTCTTCTTCTTCTGGAGTTTTATTTTGAAATAAGTATCGGACAATCTGGATTCGGGTACCTGATCCTCTGCCTCTTATCTCTGTTAGTGAATGATAATCAATAACCTATATAACTTTTAGGGCTATTTTCGGTCTAGTACGACGAAATAGCCTCGCCAGGACACCAAGAACGGTACTAGACCCTAACCGGGTATTGGCACTACCATTATTTCCCATTCTGCAGAAACTTCCTTGTGACTTTGAGGTTTTAAATTCTTCATGACTGTTCTTAACATAGGAGCTCTTTACTTATATAAGGGCATTGAGTAACAGGGACAACCTGAATTCAGATTGGAAGAACCAAACAACCAGTTTATATCAGTAGTAACTAACACTAAACTACCATCTAAATAAAATAGCTGAGTATCACAATTTTCATATTTCAGAACGAATGCAACCATGATAGGTAGCTAATATTCAGTAGGTGAAGTCAGAAGTCAGCGATCAAGTCTGAAATTTTAAACTATTGATAAATTATAAATTAGAAGAACCAACCGCGTGGTAGTCATTGAACACAGCCCACATTGGACACCGGTGACAAGGAATAAATCCACCTCATCCTGTTCAATAAAATACTAGATGTTTTGTTCCATAGATGTTTTGTTTTGTCTATAGATGTTTTGTACCATCATTTTCCTCGTCCTTCTTTTAACGGAAATTTCCCTTGCCATGTAGGAGCCAATCATCGCCAGAGCGGTCTTCCGTTCCACAGAACTCACGTCTACTTTCCATCTGAGTGGTTCTGAAGGGTCGGGTCCCGATATAACTTATTGCACGGAGCGATATGTTACTCAACGACACATGAAAGCACAGACATGTTTTGAGTCTAGAAAACAATACTCGAAATTGTTTGTCGGACTCGTTTTTATATAACCCATCGGACGATCGGGAAGCCTCGCGCTTTTGACACCCAACCTGTCTGTGATCGTTTAGTTGGGGAAAGACGGACGATCCTAGTGAACGGATAATTTTCCTAACTAACTAATTGCTTCGAAAGAGCTCTTTGTGCCGTGATGTAGTTAATATTAGAAATACGAGTAGTCGTAGCGTCAATACAACGTCACTACCACCAACAATCAAAATGGCAGACAGAGTCGATTTTCATCCATGCGTTTCTTGAAAAAAGAGCGAATACTCACCTGAACCTATTACGTTCAAGCGGCTCATCCGAAATTTACCAAATTAGGTTAGGTAGTGTGAAACGCTAATCAGCAGATGCCCCCGTTTTTTGGCTTATTTTTTAAATTTGGACCCCTTAGGATTGTCCAAAATCCCTGGCTAACGAACTCGTCTTTTTGTTTGTTATTATGAAAATTTTTGTGAAAACTCAAATATTTTTGCAAAATAATTACCCAAGTTATCTTCCGGAGTGACACATGCATGATATGATTTTGGAAAAATTTCAGGGATTGTTTTAGAATATTCCAAAACGGATTTCAATGAAAACATCTTTCTGAAAAGTCCATTCTAAAACTTTGAGGCTATTGCAATAGCTTTTTTTTTCTTGAAAATTCGCCAAAAGGTCGCATTCAATCAGCTGTGGTTTTCATAGGGTTTTGGCGTGGTTCTACTTGTGAAAAATTGATTTGTTATTCACACTCTCGTTTCTGATTGATGTTTGGTACAACATGCGTGGTCTTATTCAGTCCAAAAGTTGGAGAACAATAATTGTAAAAATAATAAACCATTGTGTAATAATTTGCAGCGTTTTATCTTGATTTACAATTATTGTAAATCAAGATAAAACGCTGCAAATTATTACACAATGGTTTATTATTTTTCTATATAGATCACTCGGCTACAAAATCACCAACCATCCAATATGAAAAAAAATGAATAAATTAAAAAAAAAAAAAAAAATCAAAAAAAAAAAATCAAAAAAAAAGTCAAAATCACCAACCATCGATCGAATTTCGGTCAGCTCTAATTTGAACGGAGATTAGGCCTCTTTTGCGATTCACACTCGTGTTTTGATTTATATATATATATATTTCAATATAAACCCTTAAATTTTTGTAGGGAGCGAACGGTTTGTCCTACAGAGCTCCGGGTGGTCTCAAAAAATTCTAAAAATTCATTAGAATCCAAAATTGAAGGAAAAACAATACCTTTATATCGAAATTTTTTGAGTTAGGGCGTTTTCAAAATTGATTTTGGAACCCTTAGGAGTGACCTACATCAACCAAAAGCTTCGGGGCACAACTAGACCCCAAATGGAGCCTAAATACCAAATTTCATCAAAATCGGTCAATGCTAAGTGGCAAAAGTGCCGCGTACGGCGTACGGCGGACGGACGGCCAAATTTTTATTCGATTTTTGGATTCTACGTACCTTGAAACGTAAACCATCAAATTTTGAGGGGATGTTAAAATTTTTTTTCTTGGTCGATTCCAAAGGTTTATTATTGACAATAATAAACCAAAACTGACATTTCTGTTGATATTTCCCCTATTATCACCCTTTAGAAGTGACTGACGATAACACATGTTTCAATACAACTGTAATAAAAAATAGGTTTACTAGTTTAACGTTAATGGTAGGACTAACTAAGGATAGTGCCGCAGCGAATTTTTTCAAAATCCGATTTTCGAATTCATGCCTAAACGTGAAACAGAAAATGTCGAATTTTTCTTGGTTGACTCCCAAGGTTATTGCAAAAAACAAAATCTCGAAAGATGCATGAATGAGTCTTTTTACTTGTGCACAATTTTTAATCCCGAATTCTAGTGAAGATACTTTTGTGTCACCCCGTACAGTGCAGTTCAACAACAAAGTGCATAACAGGAGGGTTTTTTGTTTGTTGATTGAAGCTGCTCAGTTGGTTTCACTCGTAATTCTGCCGTCGACCTCCCCATTAATTAACCAGCAGGAAGAGGGAGGAAATACAGAAGGTGTAGTAGTCATCATTTTCATGCTCATTCACAAAACATGCTCATTCCAACCTTCTTTTTCAACCGGCTCGCATCTAATAAGTCGACCTGCAGATTGATTTGGTGCTGTGGAGATTTCTCTCTTCTTTGATGCAGTCGGATCAGGGGGAAGGTCCAAAGGAAGGTCCGAAAACTCTTCATAGGGAGAGGTGAGTCGGGTAAGAAAAGCTCTCTCATCGGATTTCCAAATGGGCCGAACAAAGGCTGAGAGACTGAAACAAGCCGATTGAAACTAACAAGAAACAAAGTGGAACAGAAGTTTAACTGTTGGCGACTTCAATGGATCGAATGAGCTCCTGCTATCAGAAAATTCGAGTTGACTTTTATCTGTGTATAACTGGAGCTTTTATTTCCCTCTGCCGGTTCTCTTCGTGCCTTTCTTTTTCCGTGGATAACAATACCTATTAGTTTTTGTCGGCTCTCTTCTCCTAATTAAATACTAACATGAAGTAAATGGTACTGAAAAGGAGTTTTTAAACTTGAAGGAATCTGTTGTAAGGATTGTGCAACGTTAGTATCGTGCTGGGTGAAATGAAAAGTATTCAACATACAAGAGGGCATTTGAAAGCTCAAACCTTTGTAGGGTCACCACGTGTGCTCTTCCCTCTATTTCAATTAAGCCACACCCTATTCATCCGGAGAATTCGCTAGTCAACAGTATTATCCCCTTCTGTTTTTTAATTCCCTTGCTTGTAAAATTGAGTGTTCTCTCTCAGATATGTCAAGACCTCGTGGAATTCGTGTGACAGTGGCTTTGGGAGAAGTGGTAAATTAAAACGAATTTGTAATTAAATGTTTAGTTCACATCTTGTCGTACTGATGTAGCATCATCAGCTGAGTGTAGTTATTATCAATACAAACCAATGAGTTTTCTGAGCTTCTCAGGGCAGGTCGGAAGCCGTCAAAATATCTAGGAAATATCTATTTTCCAATTTTTCCAACTATACAGTAAACTGAGACGTTTTTTTTCGCGAAATCATCTTTATTGAACGTACAGAGAATATTCTGACGACTTGTAACCTTAGAAAAGATAGTCATGTTCTGGTACAGCGAACAGACTAGATGACAATTAGTTCAAGAATGGATGTATCAGGTAACATCTGTTTAACCAGTCCATCGCTTGCATCAGTGCACCTCCTGATGTTTCAAGTAAAAGCACGAATGGAGCCTCTGGTAAAAACTTCGAACCAGATATTATGGCAACTTAGTTTTCTTCAGAGAAACTAGATTATCAGCTCCTTTCGCTCGATCACCCACTGGACATGCTAATTCAAAAGGTTGTGACTAAAACTTCACTATAGATTGTAGTGTCGCGAGACTGAAGTAGGAGGCGAGGCTGCCTCACCTGATCAGCAATCGGTTGCTGCCTATTTAAATTGTATTGAAGTACGATGAGATTCCAAGTAGTCATCATGCTCTGTAGTTAGTTGATTGCACGTGCCGTTGAATTACCTTCTTGAGTGACGGGCATCCAGCGCTTCCTGCTTCGTGACAACAATCTATCGACGCCGCACAGCTAAGTGTTCAAAGAAGTTCACACAGCATTGTGCTTCCTGCCTATCAGGGTCCCTGAACGCATGATTAAGCTCGGAACATCAGCCACAAATCTATTTGCTTTGGCATACAGGAGAGTCATGGCCATACAATTGACAAGTTGAGTTGCACAAGCATAAAATGCATGCTTCGAACAGGAAAAGCGAAGTTTAAAACTGCGAAACTCACTTTTATATTTCCCTTCATTTTTTTCTCATTCGGTTTACTAGTACCTATATCAAGCATTTGCTCGGGGTTCTTTTCCTTTCCTTTTTTGAAGGTCCAGTTCTCGCGTGAACGTGAAACTTTTATATTGAACCAAGGACTTTGCGGTCGGCAGCTTTTCTACATTCATACCCTGGGAGTGGGCCGATCTTTGAGCTTGTTTGAACGGCAATTCACGTAGCTGGCCAAAAGCAAACAGCGATAGAACGCAAACAGCCTCGTTTAATTTTTGACCGAGAAAGTTCATGTGAGGAAACATACCTAAAGAACCCCGAAAGGCAAACCAAACCGAAAATACGTTCAAATGCTCGTGTGTTACGAGTATGTTCATGAAATGAAACACCGATTCGGCATCCGGTTTTTAAATCCTGTGCTTAGAGGCTGCAAGGCACTCATTCATCCGAAATCAGTTTCATTCGTAATTTGGATGAACTATTTATCCCACCAAAACATTAGCGAGGAAGAGGATGGGCTAGGCGCAAGGGTATTAAACGCAAGACCGCTCAGTCTTGAAGGCGTGGTATACTCAAGCGCCGCGCCGTGCGTTTTGGTTTATTATTTTCAATAATGAACCTTTGGAATCGACCAAGAAAAAAAAAAATTTAACACCCCCTCAAAATTTGATGGTTTACGTTTCAAGGTACGTAGAATCCAAAAATCGAATAAAAATTTGGCCGTCCGTCCGCCGTACGCCGTACGCGGCACTTTTGCCACTTAGCATTGACCGATTTTGATGAAATTTGGTATGTAGGTTCCATTTGGGGTCTAGTTGTGCCCTGAAGCTTTTGGTTGATGTAGGTCACTCCTAAGGGTTCCAAAATCAATTTTGAAATTTTGAAAACGCCCTAACTCAAAAAATTTCGATATAAAGGTATTGTTTTTCCTTCAATTTTGGATTCTATGGAATTTTTAAAATTTTTTGAGACCACGCGGAGCTTTGTAGGACAAACCGTTCGCTCCCTACGTAAATTTAAGGGTTTATATTGAAATATATATATATATATATATATAAATCAAAACACGAGTGTGAATCGCAAAAGAGGCCTAATCTCCGTTCAAATTAGAGCTGACCGAAAAGCGATCGATGGTTGGTGATTTTGATTTTTTCTTTTTATTTTTTTTTATTTTTTTGTTTTGTTTTTTATTTATTTATTTATTTTTTTTTGATTTTTTCTTCATATTGGATGGTTGGTGATTTTGTAGACGAGTGATCTATATAAAAATAATAAACCGTTGTTTCTCTACTAAGTTGCTCTGGTAGCGTTGTTGAACGCAATGCAGAAACTATTGTTGGTTTGCCTTGAGATGGCTAGAAATTATCCCAGTTCAAATACACTTAAATAACAACATATCTCTCACACTTGACGAAGATTTATCATTTTACAAAGGATTTGAATTTTTTTACCGACTCCAAAACCCCCAAAAACCGTAGAAGGATCTGTTTCGTGAGTCATGGGACAATGGTTTATTTTCTTACGGTTTGTGGCCATTTTTAACTTCTTGAATCCATTCCAAGCTCCTGAAACAACCACGGTCAATCGGCTGTAAATTCCATGCATGAAAGGCAGAACCAACAGCTTTCAAACGCCTGAAACAACCACGCCCTTTGGGTGAACCACCAATATGGGGTTGCACTTCGGAGGTGTTTGAAGAAGATTGCACGAAGTAGAGTGGTATATCTACCATAGGACGTTTACATGCTCATTAAAGAAGACTCATTCTGAGATGTTAGATCGTCAACTTTAAGGAAGAAAAAAATTACATTAATAAAACGCTGCAAATTATTACACAATGGTTTATTATTTTTCTATATAGATCACTCGTCTACAAAATCACCAACCATCCAATACCGATGAAGAGAAGAAAAAAAAAAAAAAAATCAAGAAAAAATCAAAAAAAAAATAGAAAAGATCAAAATCACCGACCATCGATCGCATTTTGGTCAGCTCTAATTTGAACGGAGATTAGGCCTCTTTTGCGATTCACACTCGTGTTTTGATTTATATATATATATATATTTCAATAAAAACCTTTAAATTTTCGTAGGGAGCGAACGGTTTGTCCTACAGGGCTCCGCGGGGTCTCAAAAAATTTTAAAAATTCTATAGAATCTTAAACTGAAGGAAAAACAATACCTTTATATCAAAATCTTTTGAGTTAGGGCGTTTTCAAAATTTCAAAATTGATTTTGGAACCCTTAGAAGTGACCTACATCAACCAAAAGCTTCGGGGCACAACTAGACCCCAAATGGAGCCTACATACCGAATTTCATCAAAATCGGTCAATGCTAAGTGGCAAAAGTGCCGCGTACGGCGTACGGCGTACGGCGGACGGCGGACGGACGGCCAAATTTTTATTCGATTTTTGGATTCTACGTACCTTGAAACGTAAACCATCAAATTTTGAGGGGGTGTTAAAATTTTTTTTTTCTTGGTCGATTCCAAAGGTTCATTATTGAAAATAATAAACCAAAAAACGTTATTAGATGATTGAAAATCGACTACAAAGTTGAGAATTTAACTTTTAGGCGAACCACGACAATGTGAAAAGGCATTTGTAGCTTACGAGTTAGAACGTTAAAATAACAAAATAGTATTTTGTTATTAATATTATATTTATATTGCATATTATCCAATATAATTCTACACGGTATCAAATAGCTCATCAGAACCTACAGTTGGGGAAAAAAATCAACGTTGTGGGTCTAGTGGATGCAATTTCACAGGTGTTAGACGCGAATTTGCCAGTAACTAACTAACTAACTACACAGCACTACAGGCCGATGTGGCCCTTGGCTTCCCGAACTTCCTTCCGCCTCCGGGTACGGTCACTCGCCTGAGACCTCCGCAATCCCACCACCCGGAGGTCCTTCAAGACATCATCAAGCCAGCGACACCGAGGTCGACCTCTTCGTTTTCTAATTTGCATCCTAGCTCGCAGCATCATTCTCAGGCAGGCCTCCACCGGCATGCAGTCGACAGGTCCCAGCCATTGGATGCGCCCAGCTTTGATGAATCGGACTATGTCTTCATGTTTTAATAATCCATCAATTTCAGCATTCTGTCTTGCTCTCCACCCTTGGCCCTCTCTCCATAGATCCTTCCTATAATCCTTTTCTCAAATATCCGCAGTCCAGCCTCAGCCCGCATGGTCCAAGCCTCTGATCCATAACAAACCACAGGCCGCACCTGGGATCTATATAGCCTCATCTTCGTTGATCTGGAAATCACTCGGCTCTTGAAGAGTTTTATATTGGCATAAAATGCTCGGCTGCCTGCCATTATTCGTGAGCATATCTCATCCTGCACTTGGTTTCTATTCGTGACCAAGCTCCCCAGATAGGTGAAGGACCTGACTTAATCAAACTTATAAGAACCAAACTTCACCCCTCTGGGCACCCACTGGACACGGCTCGGGGGAGATATCTTGAGGTATTTAGTTTTGCTTTCGTTTATTCGCAAACCCATTGGCTTTCCCCCTTCATGCAAAACCCCAAAAAGCCTCCTGCAGGGCATCAAGACTTCGCCCCAATAAAGCAATGTCATCGGCATAAGCCATAATCTGCCATGTTCTGTCGACAATTTGTCCCTTCTTAGCTGCATTCTTGACAGCCTCATGCAGAGCTAGGTTGAACAGTGTGGCTGACAGCGAATCTCCCTGTTTGACGCCCGACGAATTTGCCTGTAGTTTAGGAATTACCCCCCTAGGACTGACAAAGCACCCTAGAACTCAGCCCGAAGTGATGAGTAAAACGGTTCCGGGCCGCGCTCCAACGCGGGTGGAAAGGAGGGGGAGGGTTCGACGCACACCCTTGCTGAAGTAGATTCGTTTTTCCCGCATCGCTTCACTTCCAACTGGCAGCTATATGAGAGTGCATGGTACTTCATTGTCTTTACTTCAACCGTAGTCGTAGATAATCGACGAGTTTTGAAGGTGCAGAGAGTTGAAGAGAAGTAGGTAACAAAATTATATCCAGAACTTCCAGGAAAGCCCTGAAAGTTCAGCGGTGGTTCTCACGCCCTTATAAGTTACGAAAAGGGTTCACCCTGCTCAATATTCGAGGAAACGGACAATTTACCCGTCAAGTCCGCCACCGGCCGGTTCGGGCGCCGAGGGAGGAATATCCGTATGATCAATTGCCCCCTCACTTCTTCTCCTACGAGGCCGTCTCCCTTCTCCTGCTGTACCCTCGAGAGTCGCTCGCCACCAGGTTTTCCCCAGGTACTTTATTGCACCACTAATCAAATCAAACCCTCTCGAGTTCACCCCATATCATACCCCATATATTTCACTTTAACAACGAAACTACCCCAACATCCCGATCCTCGGCAAAGAATTGAGAAGAGGTGGAAAATCACAATGGGTCGATGCAATGTCCCTTTTTTCTGCCCAGTTAGCCGCTTTTTACCAAGTCATGCAGCTGAATAAGATAAGCACATCGAATAGTGAGTGTTCTAAATTTTCCGAACTAATGGCGCTGAATATCAACAATACTACCCAACTAGGATGTTATACTGTTTCTTTTTACCATCTCTTGGTCTCCACTTTTGAGATGAAATGTTATCGACATTATGATTGATTCTAGTTCCCACTCGATTATACCCCTTTTCGTGTATTTTGATTTATTTGCCTCCTTCGCAAAGTATAGAATAGAATAAAAGGAGGTTGTATTCATGAAGGAATAGGAGAGACTAACAGGATTCCTGATATATTAAATATATCAGACAAGTTTTGTCTTCAATCCTTGTCTATCAGAGATAGTTAGTGAGGTTGAGATCATAACAAACTTGTTCCACTGCAATTAATGTAAGAATTTTAAATTTCAACGAATAGGTTTTGCATTGTTACTACTTCCTTAATAAGTTAGTCCACCAAAACAAAATTTCCACTCGCATTTCACGTGTCAGCTCTTCCTAAACAATTTTGGTGAGGTTTCAGTCCAGCTGGCAGTCCCAGCATTCTTCAGGCAGAACTATAAGTAATAAACTACAGTTCGATTTCGATTAAGTATTCGAGGATTGAGCAGATTAAGCTCTCCCAGTTTCATGGCTGCCGGATTAGGTTTCTGTTTACAATTTACGCGCGAACCCAAATCCACCATTTTTTCCACCTAGTTATTCGATGTCACTCAAACATCATGAGTGGCTGCGTACAGACGTTGTGAGCATTCCATATAAACTTCATGGAATATAAATTCCCATCGTATTCATACGATTTAGATGAATTATTCAGGGATTGTGGGTTTAGCTCTTAATAGTCTCCTATAAATTTCATCGTCACCGGATGAAAGGTGGTGAACCACTTCTTCGTGAAATCGTATTGCTCCATTCCGGCCAACTTTCAAACTTTTTGATAATGTTTCGATCATCTCCATGAATATCAGCAAAAATGTAGGTATTTGAAAAGTACTGTAGCGACAGGGCATGCTCGAACGTGAAATTATTCTTTCCATTCAATTCCGATAAAACTTCGAGAGATTCTGCGGGTGGTCGTCTTTCTACGTGTACAGGGTGGTCCAAGGGTTGATTTTTAAATTAGTAGTACACGTACATTTTTCAAACCAAATGCTATTTATTTCTGCTTATTTTGATAGTCAATACCATGACATTTATGAAATCAAGCAATAAATATTATCTCGTCATGAGATTAACATCTGTTACAATGTTCAAAAACGCTTGGTCCAATGAAGGTAATCGCCCGGACTTCCTAACGAATTGCGTCTTTCAGCCCATTTAACGTTTTGGATTTGTTTTGGTAAACACGAGATTTTAGAAAACGCAATTGAAAAAGTCACTTGCTGTTAAATCAGGTCACTTCGGGGGTCAAGGAACGTCCCCGAACCGTTCATCGATGATCTAGCAGTGTGAAGGGTTGCCCCACCTTGCTCGACCAAATCGATACCTTAACGCACAAAGGCGCTATGTCCAAAAACGGAGTTTTGAGAAAAACGCAAAAGAAGTTATCACCAGTGCAAAACTCCTAAAATAATGGCTTATTACACCAAACTCTTTAATTTCTTCAAGAAATTTTCAAGCTATAATCGTCAATAAGATCAATGATAGTTCTGTTGAATTTGAGTTTTCCTCAAGTTGGAAAAAAAAAAAATTAACTGTGGAAGATGGATGGACACAGCACCTTTGTGCTGAACTTGGGTCTAAGGTAATTATTGATCATCTGAACATCGCAGTAACAGTCGCAGTGTTGCCGTCTTCCTCAAAAAAATATGGACCAATCACACATTTGGACAATACACATCCCCTGCACAACGTCACTTCAGAACTGTGTAAGGGGATGATGTACACTAATTGGCACATCTCGAGGGTTCGAATGCGACCTTTGTAAAGCTCATCCTCCACCTGCCTACCGAATAGATACTATAAGTTCAAAAAACGTCAGGTTCCCGTGGACCACTCTATATTACAGTCAGTAAAACGTAGTTTTATGTAGGGCAGACGACTATCACCAGTGCCTTTAGAATAAAACATTGCAGCGATTAGATTTCTGAGCTCTCGTATACCTACTAAGGGACGCCTTCTCAGGTTATGTCATATTTAGGCACGTCGTGTTTTAATTTAAATTGAATTTATTTATTTTACATTGAAATTCTCGTAAGAAGTGAACTAGAGTTCCAAAACTTTACACTCATGCATCCGTTTCAATTGGTTGACCAGTATCTCCAATATTGCTAATTTTCTGTGTCATTATTTTGAGAATAATTACATTCAAATGCATTAAAATTAATTGATTTGGTTTTTAAGAGGCCGTTCATTCCTCGTTCCGGATCAGTATTTCCTTAAATTTCAGGGGCTCACACTTTAAAAGTTTTACCTAAATTTGAAATGTTCAAGGATTTTTGGAATGCATTAGTGCATGAGTGTAGGAAATTGAAAAACTAAAAGATTGCCGCTGGAATCATCAAAATCGATCAGTAATTGAGTGAAAGAAATGGGAAAAACCTATTGTTGTTCCAAAATTGTTCAAAATGCGTTTTTTAAATATTTTTTATTGAAAACTGGCATATCCTACATTTTGGTATATTATTTTCAGTTATGAACCTTTGGAATCGACCAAGAAAAAAAAATTTTAAACACCCCCTCAAAATTTGTTGGTTTACGTTTCAAAGTACGTAGAATCCAAAAATCGAATAAAAATTTGGCCGCCCGTCCGCCGTACGCGGCATTTTCCCCACTTAGCATTGACCGATTTTGATGAAATTCGGTAAGCAGGCTCCATTTGGGGTCTAGTTTTGCCCCGAAGATTTTGTTTGATGTGAGTCGTTGTTTTTGTTTGATGTTTTTGTGCGTCGTGTTGTCTAAGGGTTGAAAAATGAATTTTGCAATTTATAAAACACCCTAACTCAAAACATTTTGATATAAAGGTATTGTTTTTCCATCGATTTAAGATAGTATAGAATTTTTAAAATTTTTTGAGACCACGCGGAGCCCTGTAGGACAAACCGTTCGCTCCATACGAGAATTTAAGGGTTGGACGTACGGTAAATCAGAAACACGAGTGTGAATTGCAAAAGAGGCCTAATCTCCGTTCAAATTTTAGCTGACCGAAATGCGATCGATGTTTTTCATGTTGGATGGTTGGTGGCTTTGCAGACGAGTGATCTATATAGAAAAAAAATAAACCATTGAGTAATAATTTGCAGCGTTTTGTTCTTGGAAGCAAAAGTTAGTCACAAAAAATCAACTAACAATATAAATTGAAATTTTTATTCAACTATTCTTTATTCCTTCCGAGTCTACCAAGGTAGCGGTTTGTTTTCACTCGCTATGTCCAACTCGCAGTGGATAGCTCTCCTCAGAAAAGCAGCTGGGCACCTGATCGAGGAAACTAGCACTCGATACAGTTTCCAACACGGACCTTCAAATATGATACCTTGTAATTGAAATGGAAATAAGGGAAATCGGAGATATTCCTAAGAGAGGGAAAACTCGAGTTGCTGGCGCTAGAATTTTATCATGCAGGAAGCGTGTTTCTGATCACGTATATTTACGACTAGCGGTCAGTTGGTACTGAATGAAACTTAGTGCACTGTAATTGCTTGGGTGATATATCCCCATAGTTTTGGGTCTTTTCCTTCATCCCACACTCGTAGTGGAAAAAGTTTCCCGAGCTATGTGAGAAGGAGGGAGCGGGAGGGATGAACGTTATATCTTTTCAAGGGTTGTGCACAGCATACTAGTGTATAGAGGGAGATCAACATTTTCTTTTTAAGGATTTATGGTGCAAACATACCCGAAGAAACCGCCAAC
Source organism: Apolygus lucorum (assembly GCA_009739505.2). NCBI lineage: Eukaryota > Metazoa > Arthropoda > Insecta > Hemiptera > Miridae > Apolygus > Apolygus lucorum. Next base: position 29,899,033 of record CM019167.2, read on the forward strand.
TGAGCCAGAATTGGGAGCTGAAATTGAACAAGTACGAGTTGCTGAAGAGAGTTACGATTATAGGATGTGAACAGTAATTGAACTCGATTCAATTCAACTGAATTTATAAATATTTACCACGTAAAATGGTATACTTGGTGGTTATCTCGACAAAATAAGGTCGGTTCTCTTCTGATCTGATACTACCCTAAAAGTATACCAAGTTTGATAACAATTAAATTTGGATTCACTCAATCGAGCCACACGATCCAGTAAAAGGAAAACGGCTCCATTCGAGAGGAATGAGTAAATGATTTATTTTTTATGGAGAATTACAATAGGAAATTCTACGCTGTTTTCAAATATGCCTTTTTCCAATAAGGCCAAATAGTAATTTTCATCAGAAACTTCAAAAACTCGTTTAAGTAGATACTCAATAAATTGTTTTGAAAAAACTTAACACCTCTAGGGCTCTTCCGAAAATCTTGGATAGCGAACTCGCCGGCACTATTTTGTAATAGATATTTGTATATTCGTTTACATTTTTCAGATACTTCCTAACAGAATTAATCTTCTGGATGACACACACATGTATTTAACAACGTTAAAAACGGATTTTCCATTAAAATAGCTGATTTTTATGACAAAAATCCAAGGATTACCTACTGTATTACACTACCTCCTTTTTTTCAGCCACAACAATTTTTCTTGGGTGTATCTGCTAGGTAACTGGTCAGTAATGAGGAATATCAGTGAAGTTTTTTAAATGAATGTCAATCCTTCAACAGAGGAGTTTGACATTTTTGGAACCTATCTGAATTAACACAGTACCTTATAATTCCGCCTCCCTCCGCCGTAATATCAAGTCATATAGATGGTCAGTATTTATTTATTTTTATTTTATCATTGTTTTTGCAAATGAAGCGGTAATGTCGTAACTTTTTCAACATTTTTATTTTTATGATTTGATATTTGCGTGAAAACCATCAAGAGAGGTTCTTAGAGGGCACTCTATATTAAAATCAAATGTTACCTTTCTATTCGAAGTAGATGTCAAATCCTGACAGACAGAGGGCAAAGTTTCTAGCCTACGCATTTCAAGGGAAGCCAACAATATGGTTAATCGCTACAAATTGAGGCTCAAATGATCAATCTAATAATTATTTTAGCGAATTTTCAAAATTAATGAATCTATTGCAAACAGTTCAAATTTTTCAGCTTAAATTTTTAAGACTTTTTTTGGTCACTGAAATTTGTTTCTCCAACAATTTACGTGAGAATACTCTATGACTTTGCGGTGACGGCGAGAGTATTTTTAAATTTCTTATTGAAGTGTTAACCAAGAGGATGACTCCATAATTTTAACGATTCGTGCTTTTTCCCACACCCACGAGGCCTATCACTCTCTCACAAAGTTAATGATTCGATTATCTTAGCCATATCTTTGAATATTTCGCTCATTAACTCATGCTGCATAAATGGAATGTAAGCTATTCAAGTGCCACAATATGGGAATATATTATGTTGTCCATCCCGGTCTAATGATTCAGGGAAAATGTCAATTTTGGTTTATTATTTTCAATAATGGAATCGACCAAGGAAAAAATTGTTTAAGCCCACCTCTAAATGTGTTGGTTTACGTTCAAAGTATGTAGAATCCAAACATCGAATAAAACTTTTTCCGTCCGTCCGCCGTACGCGGCACTTCCCATAGTTACCAACCGACCGATTTTTATTAAATTTAGTATGAGGGCTTAATTTAGGGTCTTGTTGTGCCCCGGAGCTTTTGTTCGATGTAAGTCACTTCTAAGGGTTGAAAAATAGGGGTTGAAATATTGGAAACGCCTTAGCTCGAAAAATTGTGATATAAAAGTAGTACCCATTAAATTTTAAAATAGAATGAGACCACCGTTCGCTCCCCATGAAAAATCAAGGGTTGGACTAATGATGAATCAGAAACACGAATCTGAATCGCAAAAGAGGCCTAACATCCGTTCAAATTTTAGACCAAAATGCGATCGTTGTTTGTTTCTTCAAGTTGTCCTCAGTTTTGCGTCTTTAACAACCAGTAATCGAATTCCTAATGAACGCTCCCACATCTCCCTATTTTTTCGAATTGAGTGTGATGCGTTTATTTCTTCCAAAAATAAACTCGATTGTGAAGTAGGTAGGTAGTACCTATGGTTGGTAGGTGGTGACAATGGCAAATCCGTGTTCTTTGCAGACGAGTAATCTATTTGGAAATCTATACAGCGTTTTTTACTCAATTTTTCCTTATGGCATGGTTTTAATTTGCGCGTCCAGGTATCGTATTTATTTTCCAGTAGGAAAACATATCCCTGTTATCATTAAATTTAGATACCTTTTTTATTTAGCAACCGTTGTTTATTCATTTAAGGTTTATGGGTATAACAGTATTAGGATGTGAATTTTAAGTCTAATGTTTTACGAGTAGTTGATGAAATATGAGCTTATTTATCAAAATTTCAGTTTATCGATCCAAAGTTTATAGGTAACGGTATTAGGATGTGCATTTTGAGCCTAATTTGTTGTGGAGTATTAAATACTCCACTCGTATTATTTCGTATTAATTAATATTTCGAGTATTAAATAATCTCATCAAATTTTGATGAAATATGAGCTTCTTTATCAAAATTCCAGTTGATTGATATAATAACAATAGGTAAACCATTCATTATTACCATATCTCAAAAATAATTTAGGTACCTACGGATTTTTGGTACCACCACTATTAGCATAACTGTAGTGAACTGCATCTAGATACTCTTTACCTCAATATCAGGAGTGGCGTTGTGCTTCATAAATTATTCACGCTTGAGCAACGTGTAACCCCAGCATGTGTCACATCAGCCGTTCGGAACAGTGAAGAGGGGAGCTACAACCGATGTTTATTCCATTTCCAATATTCAACTTTTCACCTTCCGCTGAACCCTTTCACCTTCCGAAACTGGCTGAGGCTTAACCAGCAATGATTCGTCCGCCGAGGAGTGACACGATATCCTAGTTACAGATGCCATATTTATGTCGTTGGATCAACGCTACTATTAACATCCATAAAACATTAGTGAACTTCTAACGTTGGTTAATTTTCGAATGATTTTCGGTCTCTAAATAGGAGAAATATTCTGAAGAAAGTTATTAATTAGTGTAAATAACCATTGTCTAAAATACTAGATGGTGAATGGAATGTGTAGACAGTAAGAAAACTTACAAGAGATTGCGACACGTTTTCGTATCTAATTTTTCCACTATACCTTGAAAGTACTCTGCGAGTCCTTAGTAGTTGCATGGAAAACGTCCCAAAACAGCAACTGATTTGAGTGGGTTAGGTTGAACGAGGCTACCACGGATACAAAGAGTATATACTTGTTCCGAAATATGCCACCATAAAGGTGCCACCAGCAAGTTTGGTTGCTTTAGATGCCAACTCAGCCACACATTCTGTTTGGTAAGGACAGATGAACGCCCTCGTCCTCTCCTGTCGTAATGATCACAAACACACTTCTATGCAACTACCAATACCAACCAAAGGAAAATAAAAATAGTCAGTTTTTGAGACAGCGTATCTCCATCGATTGTGATTGTCACTGCTCTTACTATAAATGAAGGATGACGTTTGTTTACGACACGCGAATACTCTTCAAGAACTGCCCAATATTTTTTTCTGATATACGGGAGTTACTCCACATCAACCAAAAAAATTTAAAAAACCGCGACCATTAGGTCTTGAGGGCGCAATAAAGTCAGGACCAATTCTGAATGCTACACCAAGTATTTCGTACTCGTAAGAGGGGAATCAATTGTTGATAATCAATCTTGAAAATATAGTGCCGGATGTAGAATCGGGAGAGCGGAATGGTATTTAAACTCGGTCAGTCCCACACGTGTCAATTTGAGGACAACAGGTGGATGGTTATTGTTGTTTGAGAGAACCTCAAAGTGACCGCAGCCGTTCACGTTCCTTTATAGGCTCGGCTGTATAGCTGAAACGGAGTGTCCTTGTGGGCTCCGGCATACTCAATGCTTGGCTGGCCCTTCAAACGATAACAGAGAGTCATTCGGTCTCAGTACTTGAGAACTTCTACATGAGTGGCATTCCTTCTCAACTGATTGTACATCCAATTTCGAACATCTGACTTGGGCACTCGCATTTAATAATCACGCAACAAATCATTACGTAATGTATACATAACGTTCCTTGCCAACGGCCATTACCTGGTTGAATGAACCGGTTCTTGCGAGATCATAAAAGTTACTCGATCAGTCGACTTGGTTTGGTACTTACTGTCTAAAAGAGTGCGATCACATCATGTCCCAGTATTTTTCTTGGGTTGTAGCCAACATCTGACTGGGTCCGAGACGCCCGTGGTGCCACAAAGAACAAAACTTCCGAATCAAAAGTCCTTCGATGCCATTGTCTCTAACGCGTTTCCATGATGAAATAATCATAAATTGATCCACAACGATTTTTCGAATTATTCTTAATTTTAGTTTTCCACAAACTATGTACTCCGCTCTACAGAACAACAAGATATATGCCAATTCTAAACATTTCTTCAAAAGATCCTACAACTATCATGATGCTCAAACCTTCAAATTTCCCTTCAAATATCATATATTATAGTTCATTAAAGTGAAATATATTGGTTCATTGGTATAGGGTTCTTGGATTATTGTAATTACCTAAGCTACCGTTACCTAGAAGACCTTGAACTAAATGACCAGTACTAACTAGAAGTTCATCAAGTTTCAGACCAAAATTTTATGAATTTTGGTCGCAAATCTATTTTTATTCCAAAATAGCAAAATTAGCTGTTGAAATTGTCACTTCATAATTTTACTTCTAAACGGCATGATGAAGATGGATTCCAAGAAGAGATGCAATGGTACTCGGTACACCAGAACTAAGGGATATGTTAGTGACTAGTATATATAATTTACGTATCTTAGGACCTTTCAGGACTTGAACAAAGGACAAGGCAACCTCGCGAATGTTCCTATTTCTCCCCGACGACGACTGTTCAATAATTTAGCTTGAGTTAACAGCCAACTCTTGTGTGGAAATTAAGAGAATAATACAAAGGATGGTATTTGAATAATTGAGCATTCTCATTCGCACCTTATTCGGAGTAATTGTTTCCAGGTAGTTAGCATATGTTAATGGCCACATAAACTGCAGAGTAACAGGTAGATCATAGACTAGTATTTAGCCCAATCAATTTATACAAAAACATATTGTTTTGTTGTTCACGCATTCCAAATGATGTCCCATTGGATGAGGATTAGTTCAATTTGAACCAGTAAGCGGTAAAACATACATTCTTATTTACCTTTTAACTTCACAAAATAGTTTAAACTAATGTAATTTAGTTAGTATGTTGAATATGGGCAAACATACTGACATTTGGGTTCAGAATGGTAAAACGTAGATTTGTAAGTAGTTATTTTCTTCCGTTGAGTGTTGTCCTCCTTCACCCCCATTAATCGCATAAGGACGCCCAAACTGTGGACGTCCTAAAAAGGTCAAACATTGCATTTGGCAATCTACAATTTATTTTAATGTTGTAAGGACCCTAAAAGGTAGTTTACTACCCAATTCGCAACCCCGAAAACCCTGTGCTACTAGGCAGGTGGTGCACTTCAGTGGATGTGATACCATTCCGGTCGTTTTCTGGCAGGGGAGAACCACATTTTGCAACAAATTCGAAAAGAACTTCTGCCTGAAGAAGTTACATCCGCTGCTGGTGAGAAGATTCTGATTGAGGTTTATGGAGTCGAGGAAAAGAATAGGTGCACCAGAGGGTACACCAAATTAAAAGCAAAGCTGAAGCACTCGATCCGATGCGCATTTCATTCAGGCTATGCATTTTATGGACAATCACATTCGACCTAGGCGACGAAGGCTTCCCACTAGTCCCTTCTATGACCCCGACTGGGTAAAATCAATCCAAAAAATAGTCTGTGATAAAATTAGCATATTTAGTTTGTTAAACTTGGATTTCCTCTCTCTTTTATGCGATTTCAGTCAATAAATTTGGTAGTACAATGTGTAAGTCCCAAGATTCAATTTGTTACTGAAATAATCGAAATATATAATAAAATATCCATCAATTGTGCATTATCATTGAAATTGTTCCATATTGTCCTCAAAATATATTGATCTTCATTGATTCCTTCATTTTGCTTAGTTTTTTCCCAAAACGTGATTTTCATTTTTTTTTTTTTTTTTTGGTTTTTATTAATTTTTCTGAAAACTAAGATGGCTGCACGTGAAGATTTCAGCTTAGAGCTGATCACATTTCCTTCAAATTTCTTTTTCTTTACTTTTTGCTAAAACGAGCAGTTTTGTGAGTGAAAGTCTCAAAACACAGCCTTAACCCGAAAATTTCACTTTTTGGAAAAAATTACCTGTTTTCAAATTGCTATAAATCCGTTATAGAGCTCAACTGTAGCAAATTCATTTTTTTTAAATATAACTAGACATGAGCTATTGAAAATATTAGTAGTTTAGAAGTTATTGTTAAAAAACTGGAAAAAGTGCAAACATTTTATGGTTTTTATTTAGCGCACTATGTCAGTAGCACAGAGTTTTCAGGGTTGCAAATTCAAGGATAAACTACCCTTAGAAATCCCAACAACATATTTTAAAAATCGTAGATACTCCCGCCATTGCAATGTTAGAAGTGTGTATTAATTTACTGGGCTGATCTCCTTAAATCATTAAGGAAAACGTGAGAACGGTGACGTTTCTGAGTTGGGTAAATTCTGATAAGATTGGATACTACGAGTTTGGAAGTTTATTTTTCCTATGTTCGCCACATAGGTACCTCTATTGCAACTCAGCGCAACTATGGAAGCTTATCGCGAAGCTTGAGTCAACATTGAATTTATAGCAAACAATGCAATGAAGATAGATTCTTTGTAGGCCGAATTGAAGTATATTAATGCGATTTCACTTCCCATTTTCTGAGGTGACAAACTGTCGCCAGGTCTCTCTACTCCTCTCAAGAAACTTCACAATAACCGAGGGCGTACGAACACTTTTTCTACATCGATTTTAGAGATTCAATACGAAAGTGTTTCACAAACTCCTACTAACTGAGTTAGATACTGCCATTTACACAAAAATAATCATATCTCTCAGATTTGTTGATAATGTATAATAAAGAACATCCAAGTGAAAAATTTGTTCCTTAGGGAGAGTGGAAACAATTCGTGGGAGAACTTTGCAACCTACAAGTGGATATTTAGCATTGAACTCTGCCAACAAGCCACAGAGGTCACTGAGAGATTCAGTTAGGGTTGGCCACAAGGAGCTCCTCCATCCCCATCTTATTATTAACCTGTCCTAATCACTTCGCTTGCTTATCCAAATCGGTGTTTAGATCACTGAACTTGATCAACAAACTGGTTCAGATTGATCAACTTGTCACCTCGCGGGTTTGTAGTTACATAACACACGTTATTCAAAGAGTACTGCGGCACGGATGTTATGATATTAGCCGTATGAATGGCCCACCCTCTTGACTGTGTTCAACACCCACCATGCATGATTATAATTTCACTCAAAATTACATCTGCTTTGTTTTTCCCTTCCAGCCTTCGGATTTTTTTCTTATCTACGAGGAAACGCATAACGTTGGTTATAACGTCAGGAATTTGATGAATAGGTCTCGGTAGCGCCGTTTGGTAGCACTCAATCAGATCTAGATATACTGTCTTTCAAACAGACAAAAACACCTGTCTCTAACCAAAAAAGATTCGAGCAAATGAAGAATGGGAGATACTGTGCAACTGAAGTGAATATTACGTAAACTGTTTCGATCAATATCACCTACCAAAACAAAACGTCAAGCGAAACATAGATTTCCATAGTTTTGAGCTCATCCACTTTTATGCTACAATGGATACCACTACATGTAGCAATATGTTAGATTGATTTTGATGAAATATGTAAAGCACAGCCTACAAGTCAGCGTTCAACAAGATAGGTAGGTACCTGAACTTTTGAATTAAAATGTTCGGTTCTAACGGGACCAATTCTATGATAGATAAAGACGTATTGAACAGTGCCGATTTAATTCATCGAGCTACAACCCTCATCATCCCTCTCGATCTCATTATTCACATCGCTTGTAAAAACATCTTTGTAATAACAATAAGATTAAGGCCTTCCGGAACTATCAAGTGTTCTGGTAGATATTAGCGTTGTATCCGCAGTCATTATTATTATAGTAACACCGAAAAAGTGGCCGAAGTCGTGAGAGGAGAGAAAATCGTTGGTCCAGGGGTTTCAACGAAAGGGTCGAGCACACGGTAGGATGAGGTGGATAGAGGTTGTAGAGGTATGCTTACGTTTTCATATGAGGTTGCCACCATTCCCTGGCTTCATTCACCCTCCCCCTGAGCAAGTTCTCTCTGTATACCTACTGGGTCTTCTGGATACCCAGCAAGACCCCGTACCGCGCCCCCAGGTTCTGTCAATATTACCGTGGCTGACCAACCTACTTCGCACAACATTGTACAGAGCTCGCCCTTGCTCAGTTTCCTTTGCGCCCACTCGACGTTCACTAACCCTCAAATACTTCGAGAAAATGACTTGAAAACTGCATTTAATTAGGCGAGGTATGTGGATGTGGTCAAGAAACCACGTTCCTCTACAATGCAACTCGAACAATACCATTCCGTTCCTAAATAACCAGCTCATAATCTAGTGTACAATAGGCATAATGAACAAACTGAAGCCAGACGCAATCCCAAAGTGTATCGTGGTAACCTCTAGTGGAATATTAACTACGTCCATTTCTACGTATCAACCAGGTCCAAAGTAAACATTCATTGACGCAAACCTGACTGGGCAAAATTTGTGTCCCCATTATAGAATTTTGTCCAGTAGGCAATTTTACCTGATCCCAAATACCTACATCTCACGTCACCACAAGCCAAAAAAAGTTTTAATAGAATAGGAACGTTAATGTGATGTGATAAACATTAATACCATTTTGTCTCTTCACAATGGACCAGTTCGAATGTAACTTTAGTAGCTATGAGACATGGCATGCGTGTTTTGTGTTTCTTAGTTAAATAATTAAGTTCAACTGAGTCCATCCATCTTGCGAGGGGACCGTATTTTTGCAAGTTGAGGGGGGCATTCTCAACATCGCCCTTTTTTAATTTCAGAGTTATTTAATCACTTTTTCCCGGGTATTGCGACGATAATTTTCCATTGCCAAACCCCTCGTTGAGTATCCAAGGTTACAAATGACTGCACGGTGTGCAATGCTCGTAAATAGCGGGTTTTCCTGAGATATTAAGAGAAGGCAGCATGTATTGATTTTCAAAGTGCAAAGCTTCAGAATGTCCACTCGCTTCGCTCGTTCACATTGGTCCCTACCTAGGTCCCTACCTAAGCGAGCGACTGCGGGCTGCATGGAAGTAAGAATGAAGAATACTTATCTTCTAACTTATTTCAATTCTATTTCTACATATATATATACTACTGGATGGCTAACTCCGTCTACCAAAAACGGGGCCTCCGGTTCTGGGTTTACCCCAGCTTGAACGGCAAAACCATTTCACTAAAGAACGTGTTTCACTAAAGAACCATTTCACGAACTGTAGTGGAATTTATATTTATTTGTTATATTTATTTGTGTATTAGGGGGCGTCGGTGGTCTAGTGGACAGTGTACCGGACTGCGGTGATAAGATGAGAACCGTCTAGCGGGGACGCGCGTTCGAGTCTGGTCGTCGCAGAAAGTTTTCTGTCTATTAGACGATCGGCAATCTCTCGTTCCAACCCAGGGCGGTGATGTTTGGGAAGCCATGAGCGAAATCATCAGAACAAATTCTGATCTCCCCTTAGGGAGACAGCTGATGACGTCCGCGACGCCAAGAATGGCAGTCGGACGAAAATTCAACCTGAAATGGTTGCATACTACTTATTTGTTTGGATTGATGGTGGCCTATGAGGTTAATTAAAAGAGAAATTTAATAGATTTAATAGGTATAAAAGAAATGAAATTTGTGTTGAAAACAGCTGTGATATATACATAGTAGTAAATATCTATGAGATTACAATTCTTCAGAACTACTCGTAAGTAGTAGTTAGGAAAAATTGAGCACTGGTTAATTTTAATGATACAAATTCAATAAATTAAGGGAAGTAAACATACGAAGTACCTATGTCAATCATAAAAATGGAATATGAGTAATAATATTATTTTTCCTACAAATTAAATTTACCTATGTAATGAGATGCCGTTTCCCGTTGATTTCGATTAGTACAGTTGTAGGCTGAACACGAAATCACCATTTTTTGATATATTACACCATTCGCTAACAAATACAAAATGAACTGGAAGGCTTCTAAATAAGGAAAGGAGTGAGGGAAGAGGTCTCACTGCCAACCATATTTGTGGTATTCTCCCTCTGATTTTTGCCTCGGGAGTTAACGACAACAAAACTCAGGGATTAACGACGAAGAAGGTTTTGCTGTGCTATGACCCTTACAAAGAAAATTAAAATCTCATACGTAAGGTAAGAAATGCATAGGCGGTATTCCTTTTCCGTCCAGCGCCGGGAATCTCCAAGTTCGGAGGTCCCGAAATTGGGGCTCCAGTTGGTCTATGGCTTTTAGTGCTTCACATAGTAATCAACGTACGTAGCACGTTCGTCTTAATTTAATTGAAGTAAGAGCGTAGATTAACTTAGATCAGTAGGTAAGTCTATTAAAATAGTCCTTGATAGTGTGTACCGTCAAACTCTGAACGCCCTTAAAACTATTCAATTAAGGTAACAAGCTCATTGTAATAATCCCCATCAAAACCATTATTGCCGTTGACGATTCGACAATCATACTTTCATGACACTGTATTAATTTTCGTTAAAAGTTCCAGATAACCGGAAGACAAACATACAAATGAACGATTCCCCGGGTAATCCACAGGTAAATTTGATTATGACTTCGGGAATTGTCTCTGTAGGAAGGTAATGAGCACGAATCGACCAAACAGTTCAAAAGTTGAGCTCATTTGCCTGAGGCGGATTGGAATATAAGGTCAATATCACCATAAACCTAATTACAGAAATTCTAATACTCATTCTATTACTGAGGGGACAGCGAGTCAAATTAACGACAAAAAATTGAAAGGTAACGAAATTAACTGATACTAATGTTTTTCCAATTCAACAAGGTACTTATACGGTACTTATACGTAAAACTAATGTTTGGATCTGTAAGTTCCGAAATAGTTGGACTTGAAAAATTAGAGTTTAGACAGTAAAAATTCAATTAATTGTAAGGCAAAGAATATTTATCTGTCTAAAACATACCAACAACTTTTTGTTAGAATTATCAATTCTCAATTATCGATCCAGCGGTTCGTTGATTGACACATTTTCCAATTTCAGAACGATGGAACGATTTTTCAAAACCGACGAGTTATGCTTTTGGTTCTTTATAGGGGAAATCACCACAATGATGAAGGATCGGATTATAACTCTGTTCTGTGAGGGGGGACTGCTTCTGGGTGAAAACCTGAAGGATGGTGCCTCAGCACGCTATTTCAGACTTTCGAGATCTCACCGTTTTTCTCACACGAACCTCTCTCAAAACTACACTTTGTCAATGGTTAATAGGACAGAATGATCTAAAGGGCCGATATTTATTGAGGTGGGCAGATTTTCGGTCGTATTTACGAGGAATATCTTGGTTTTCATCGAGTCCCGTTTTCATTTATAACCTTCCAAATGGCTCCCTTCATACCTCATACGTATTTATTAACCCTTGGTGTCCGTCCAGGGCCCCTCAAGAATCAGAGGAATTCCGTGGCACTAGGTGTCCAAGTATTCCTCGCCGCACTCTATGTGAGTACTCCCTAGTGGTCGGCTGTACACTTCTACTCTCCCGTGTGCCACCCAGGCACTGCAAAAAGTATAGAGCATGCCAGGCACGACGACGGGGGTAACATCTAAAATTACGTAAGTGTCTCATAGGTATGACGTTGGCTACTTTAGGATTATAATATTTTTTCTTATATTTCTCAACTAATTTCTATTTAAATTCACATAGAAGTGATCCATGATGTCTGATAGGTGCAGCAGTGAGGCTGGAAGACATAAAAAGGAGTATCATCGTGAAATTTGTGATACCTGCCTGCTTTAATAATTGAATGTGAATGGTGGGAATTGAACGTATTGCAAAACTGAGATGAGGAGTTACCAAAGTGAACTGAATTGTTATATTCCTGTGACATGCTTGTGAAATCATATTATCATATTTTTCTACTGTAAAGTGGATAAAATATGCGTTACCTAAGCAAGAAGTGAAATGATTGCATTTATGTATGATTTTATTCCTGTTATTCAACTGGAAAGTCTTTTCTGGTAGTAGATTGTGATAACTATTTACTAAAATGAAACATTCATTGTCTTATTCCTGTGAAAATCTTGACAATTCATCTTCTTTGACTGGAATTTCTTCAAATATAATATAAATTGTTCTGGGTTATGAAATTTTACTAAAGTTTGAGAAAATATATCTGAAGTTGAATTTGACTTTAGGAAAATGATTACGCCGATGTTCTCGAAATAAATTAGAAAGCATTACCAATTATTTCAGGTTACGTATTTGAGGCAAGTGGCACAGGCACCAAAACGGTAACGAGCGCTAAAAAAAACTTTGAAGGGGACCAAGGGTTGAATTACAATGGCAGACGAATGACGATCATCATGTACATCAAAAAGGTAGAGATAGATAATGGTTGGTGTACATTCTGGGACTAGAAGAATAATTTATTACGGATTTTCCTCATAAAAGGATAAAAGTATGAATTTAAAAAATTCATTCAAATGGTCAATATTGATATCATAAGTTCCCTATTGCTTCCTACTGAATTCAATTTATTTACTGATGAGTTGTGTTGCATAATATTAGGTATAGTTCCTTATTAGGTGTAAACGGAGAAGGGGGTTGATATGGGATATCCACCATAAACTTCTAACTGTAAAGTAAACCAATTTGATATGACAATCTTTATCAAGTGAGGTAATCATATCATTATCATATCAAGAAAATTATGTCGATTCAAGAAAAATTTCAAATACTAATTAGTGGATGTAGAATCATTGTGACAACAATGGCTATAATGTGTGGAGTGTATACTGCACCAGTACAACTATTTTATTGGAACTGGTCTTCCACTACGAGCTAAGACCTCTGTGGAGATTGACCCACTGCCAGTCAAAAACGGATGTAACGATGGAATATTTTAGTGTTGGCCTAAGCTTACAAAGGAGACTCGAGCCCCGGGACAAGCCTCTGCACATTATGAAAACGTTGAATCTGTCGAGCCTATTGCTGGTTCAAATTCGAATCACACCATTGACTAGCTAATTTAGTAGAACCAATCTGTGGTTGTGATAGGTTAAGCGTCATCCAGGCTGGATTGCAAGCAAACAATAATAGCACTCCAGTCATCGAGCTTCCTGAATGCGGTACCGCCGGGGAGTTGGAATTAGCGGTGGCCAAGGGAGCTCCATTGTGAGCCTCATATGCACCAGTCTCCATACGCTCCATTGTAATCCACGCTGCCGACCGATGTTCCTTGGACTACGAGAACTGCGAGATATTTCCTAAACTCCACGTTCATATCGGAGAGCCAACGGACTCGTGAATAGCTGCACGAAGGTGTCCTCATCTAACGCAAGCAAGATGGGGCTATCCGTGCATACACCGATTGGCAGCATCGAGGGATGCCGGGGCAGAAAATGGCTGGGGAAGACAGGCTGAGTAGGGGAGGAGATGAAAAGTAATTTCGAAGCTGCTTGACGTAGTAAGCTTATCTCCAAGTTACACCATGCTCTCTAGAGTTGCCTGGAATCCTACGGTTCATTCCAAATATAATTTGTCAGTTTTCCACCTTAGATTTGATTGGGGTATCCCAGGTACCTTCGGATCTCTGAGGAAACAACATTCTCTCTACTGTCAGCTGATAAAATGTCAAAAAGAGCTTTATTTAAATTGTGTATATTGTTTTCAAATAAACAAAACAGAGAAACAATTTGTTGATCTTAAGACAGAAATTTATATCAGTAGTGATATAGGTAAATATTTGTTTAAATTGATGCGTCGACTGTATTCAAAATGGTTGCCTCTATGTGAGTGTTGACAACTAATAATGTGGTTCCGCATGTAATTCAAATATAATTTCAACACAAAATGGTTTTCACAGAGGTTTTTTGTTTGAAAATTTCCTCGTTTATGAATGTGAGATAATGGTTTATCGGATACCTTGAAAAAAAGATTTGTTGATGACATCTGAAATTTCTCAGGTAGCGTCTATGAGACTGCAGAGTTCGAATAACAAACTATGCTCCTCCGTGGACAGCTGGGTGAGCCGAATTCGCTCCTGATGATCCCACGATGCTGACATTTCACAGCTAGCCTTTGTAAGACTGCGGAGTTCAAATGAACTAAGTTCCTCTCTGATCAGCTGGGACTAGTTGTGCACTAGAATTCAGTAACTCAAATGAGCTGAACCAGTATGGAATTTTCGAACTTCTCAGAAACTGCCAGAAAACACCAATGTAACGGGAGGGTGGAGGGATCTAGATCATCTAACTTAGGATTTTTCTTCTTCAGCTCCCACTGTCTTAGAATGTTGTTTCCTATATAATCTAATTTTGATTTAAAAAATAACTCAGTTTTTGTTCGTTAACAAAATATTTTGTATTGACAACCTTAAAACCTGTTTTGTCTAGTAATCCTCCAACCATGGAGGATGCCACAGAGTAAAACAGGTTGGGGGCTGAAGAAGACAGGGATCTACCTAGTATGATTCTGCGACTAGAGCCGACACTAGCATTGTACCAAACATTCTTGTAGCTAATCTAAAAGTGAGTACACCTTTATTTCAATGAAACTATAGAAATGTTGTCAAGACAGGCAATCTTAAGTGGCAAAGAAACATGATTTTAAACAATTTAGATACTTTGTCCCATTTTTGATTACTTATTGAAATAGGTTTGTAATTCAAAAATTCTAATACATTCTTTGTTTGAAGACTATTTCACCTTGCGATAATTGATCATAAAAAAATTTACTTAAAATTAGAGGCAGAAAGCAAAAACGCTGGAAATTAATACACAATGGTTTATTATTTTTTATTTTTCTATATAGATCACTCGTCTGTAAAACCACCAACCATCCAACATGAAGAAAATCATCGATCGCATTTCGGTCAGCTTCAATTTGAACGGAGATTAGGCCTCTTTTGCGATTCACACTCGTGTTTTTGATTTATCGTACGTCCAAACTTTAAATTCTCGTAGTGAGCGAACGGTTTGTCCTACAGAGCTCCGGGTGGTCTCAAAAAATTCTAAAAATTCTATAAAATCTTGAAGTCAAGAAAAAACAATACCTTTATATCAAAATCTTCTGAGTAAGGGCGTTTTCAAAATTGATTTTGGAACCCTTAGAAGTGACCTACATCAACCAAGATCTTCGGGGCACAACTAGACCCCAAATGGAGCCTACACACCGAATTTCATCAAAATCGGTCAATGCTAAGTGGCAAAAGTGCCGCGTACGGCGTACGGCGGACGGACGGCCAAATTTTTATTCGTTTTTTGGAATCTACGTACCTACCTTGAAACGTAAACCATCAAATTTTGAAGGGGTGTTAAAAAAAATTTTCTTGGTCGATTCCAAAGGTTCATTATTTAAAATAATAAACCAAAACGAAAAATAAATGTGGTACTTCTATTTTCTTCAGTGATTCCCATGGATTTTGTAAGTTCTAAGAGTTTCTCACGAGAATTTAATATGAGGATCATTTTTGTATAGGTAGGTACCTATTTATTTTGGAGTGATGATTGTATGAACATTGGTTGACAGTGCAATCTACTTGCGGTAATCCTACAATTCAGTATTATGTATAGACAAATAAACAAGAAGTTCATGGACAAGAAGTTTGAGATCGTTGTGATATTATTCCAAATTGGAAAACATAAATGTTAATAAATTCATTGGTTAATTCATTTATAGTAGTTGAAGTCTATTTTACGATAGTCTGACTTTTCCATGGGTTAGTATCACTCTTTCCTTCGAAAACAATAATATTCATCATACACTTGTCAAGGGAAATGTATATCGCGGGTTGTAATAATTGTAAAACAGACCAGTCCGTGAGAGTTTTATTGCGAAGCCCTTGGAATGATGATAATGACACTAATGTTTCTTCTTATTTTTTCAGGGCGCATAATTCTGATTTAAGTTTTGATTGCTTCTCCTAAATGTTATTTCCTAATTCAATTCATCGTTCAATTCATTTGTATACTCTCGTTGGCTTCAAATAGATTAAGCGTAGTCAGGCAAAAAGGAGTGGTGGTAATGGAGATCCACGATCGAAGGACGAGGAGACAATAAAGAAGAGCGAAGAAATAATTGAAATAATTAATTATCTTCGACAAGATTCGAATGAAGGAAGGATCAAATAATCGAATCTCCGAAAATGCACGCCCCTCATTAAACAGAAATCTTCAAGACGGTCGTAGTAGATGCAAATGATGGGTGGGGATGGAAAAAATGTACTTTTCTCATGAATTGATCAGTCTTTAATCCTGTTAATAACTAAGACACTATCCCATCATTTTTTTTCTTTATCAACCCTCACTCCTATCCCTCTTTTTATGTGCGCTACAGTGTAATTTACACTAGATACATTTGGCTAGATCATTGAGTTTCTTCCAACCAACCTGAATACATAAAATTTTTAAAGAATATTTTGAAGATTATTATTATCTTAAACCTTGCTTTCTGGTAGTTTCCACATATTATGATCCCTTTAATAATATAAAATCAGGTATTACTTTTGCCGGAACCATATCTCATCCTCTATCTGAAAGAGTTACTAGTTTGTAGACAGTTGTAACGAACAAGAAAATGTCAGCATATCGAATATGATGATAATACACGATTGGTATTCTGAAATGTCTTGGTCGGAACAAGCCATTTATGTAGATAAAGACATTTTTAGACCATAACGATACTTGAAAGAATGCAGGCCTACGTACACATTTTTACCCAAATGGTTCAGATGATTGAGTACAACTTTTAGTCGATATACTTATACGGTAGGTAACAGAACCAGAATTCGTAAGCCTCTAGGTGAGAACGTATCTCAGATGTTAGCGTTCCGTCGCACCCATTTTGGCCTGTCAAGCTTCGGGGTTAAATCGGGATTGATTAGATCCGTTGTTTACGAGATCAAGGAAAGGAGGATGCGCCCAAGCATTAATTACAAAGCTGTTCTCAATCCCTGTTCGCAATTAAGTTTGGTAAGCTGTGAACATTGAGATAAAAGTGGTTGAGAAAAGGGGTAGGAGCTTGTTTGAGGGGTGCAGCATGATTTGTGTGGATGAACATCAAAAGTAGCAAGCCGTTACAGAAGCATTCAATACTCCACTTCACTCTATACTTGTATACTCGATCCTAGACAGACTTACTGTTAGTAGGTTTACAGTTCCAAAACTTTTGTTTGGAAAGTTTAAGGTCAGATAACAACATGTCGTTCGCGCCATTTTACTAGAATGCCGTTGTAATAATTCCCCCGCCCTCGACGGCCTTGCACAGCCCAACTCCCTGGAGATTTTTTATTTTTTCTTTCATCCATTTCCCTTGGCAACTCATAATAAAGAGTCTGTGTGGCACATAGCTTCCTCGTATCCATAACCCTATTGTATAGATGACCTAATGCATAGTAACCAATCTCAGAAAACCAATCTCTAAAAATTGCACTACCCTCACTAGGGACTATCTGCACGTCAACCTGCAGAATCCCTGAAACTTTCATTGAAATTACTACGTAGATATAGTTTTACACATTATGCGGAAGACAGACAAGACAGACTAACACGAAACCAAAATTGTCCAGGAAGGTCGACAACGTAAAACGCGAGTGGAAAATTTTATTTTAGAGGACATTTTTTTTGTAACCCTGAGAAGTGAAAACAATGCTTCCGCTACCTTGGTAGACTAGGAAGCAAATTGGTGACATCGAAAATCACAAATTTCACTTGATTGGAATCTGATCAATCGGTTCATTGGTTTTCATTGTTCCTGGAGAAATGTGGGTAAAATAAACCCGGAAACTCAAACGACGGAACTTTTAATTTACAAGTATAATAAATGCGATGCAAAAAAACACTGTAAACATTATTATCTGGGTAGTTTTGTTAAATTCTAAAAACGCGATTATATTTTTAACCCTGGAATGGAATCGGTCAAAAATGGGTACTTGATGGAATCGGTCGGAGTAAATAATTTTACTCCGCTTGAAAAATCTCCTTTTTCCTACTGTTTCTGCCAATTTTTTCAATTTTACACTTTATCTACTGTTGTACGAATGCTTCCTAATTGCTTAAAAAAATTATCCCCTCCTTCCAATAGTGTTTACAAAACATATTGTTTAGTAATGCATGCATTCCAGGGGACGTCCCATTGGATAAGCATTAGATCAGTTAAACCAGTTGGTAAGCGATTAAACTGTTTCACTCGATGTAATTTATTTAGTATTTCAGGCAAGAAATAATGGTCTCCTTATCAACCATAACATTTCAAGTGGCATGGGAGCCTCGAATCTGCAGAGCATTTTAAAATCCATGATCTACGACACCCAACATGCGAATTCGAGTTCACCCCCCCCCCCCCCCACCTCCCCAACGCCAACAATGGTGCCAGTCTGGCACCAAAGCGGAGATACGTCGTAACATTGAACTTTCATCTGTTAGTTTTGGTAGGCAGTCCGTCGAAGTTCAGATCCGTATTCAAGGTGAAACACAAAAAAAAAAAAACCACGAAATGAGCGGTTTATGGCATCATGGCACCATGTCCTGGCACTATGGTGGCACCACTATTAGTTCCATGGAGGTACAGAGAATAATTCATGAAAATTCGGAGGTAAAATGAGAATTTTTCCTCAATTTCAAAGCTTGGGTACAATTAGTACATAAGTAGTAAAGGAACCAAAATATTGAAAAATCGGATATTTTGTGAATATTATCCCCCCACTCACCCCCTCCCCTTGCGAATTGTGGTACTCTGGTAAAATCATGTACAACTCGGAAGTTATTTGAGTCAAACAAAAAAAGAAACACGCAAATCGGTTGGAAATTGAGGCCTGGGCAGAGTTTACAAGATTACGCACGCAAACGCACGTTTTTTAAGCATTAACCCCCCTTTCCCCCTCTTAAAAAGCAAAATCCAAAATTCCGGCGCCGTAGTGCACAACTAGATAGTATTACGCGTCAAACGAAAAAAGAACCACGAAAATCGTTTGAGAACTAAGGCCTGGGCAGAGTACACAAGATTATGCCCAAAAACGCACGTTTTTCGAGCATTAACCCCCCCTTTCCCCCCCTTAAAAGGCAAAATTCGAAATTCCGGCGACGTAGTGCACAACTAGATAGTTTTCCGCGACGAACAAAAAAAGAACCAGGAAAATCGGTTGAGAACTAAGGCCTGTGCAGAGTACACAAGATTTTGTTACACACACACACACATACATACATACACACACACACAGACATACACCTATGGTTTTTTTCGCGGATTTGGATTCAGAATGGTCTAAAACGGATTACTGTGTGGTTATTTTCATTTATTATTATCATTTTTTTTTCCTTTTGAGTGTCGTCCTCCTCCACCCCAGATCGATCGCATAAGGACGCCCAAGTCTTACTGTGGGACGTCCTAAAAATGGTAAAAATTAGATGAGACTTTTTTCATATTTTTACTCTTTATCTTTATGGTTGACTTAATTTATGGACCTCCGATCCGTTTTTCTAAAAGAAAAAACTAATATCACCATTACATACAGCGCCAATAACAGTTTAAATTAAAATTAAATTGAATAAAACTTGCACGCATATTTTGTGAGCAACACTCGGATTTGAAGGAAACCCCGTTTTCGAATAATTACGTAGTTAATCAACTATGATGAAAGTAAAAGAAACCGCTGCGAATTATTACACAAAGGTTTATTATTTTTCTATATAGATCACTCGTCTGCAAAGAACTCGGCTTTGCCATTGTCACCACCATCCAGCATGAAGAAAAACATCGATCGCATTTCGGTCAGCTAACATTTGAACGGAGATTAGGCCTCTTTTGCGATTCACACTCGTGTTTCTGATTTATTGTAAGTCCAACCCATAAATTCTCGTAGGGAACGAACGGTTTGTCCTACAAGGCTCCGTAGGAGACAATTTCGTGGTCTCAAACAATTGTAAAAATTCAATACTATCTTAAATTGATGGAATAACCTTTACATCAAAATTTTTTGAGTCAGGGCGTTTTTAAAATTTCAAACCTTATTTCCAACCCTTAGAAGTGACCTACATCAACCAAAATCTTTGGGGCACAACTAGACCCCAAATGGAGCCTACATACCAAATTCCATCAAAATTGGTCAATGTTAAGTGGGGAAAGTGCCCTGGACGGCGGAAGACGGCCAAATTTTTATTCTACGTACCAAATTTTCGGACTCTACGTACCTTGAAACAAAAACCAACACATTTTGAGGGGGTGTTGAAAAATTATTGCAAATAATAAACCAAAAGACGCAAAACTGAGTACAACTCGAAAAAATCGAACATCGATTGCATTTTGGTCAGCTAAAATTTGAAGGGGGATTAGACCTCTTAGATGATTCACACTCTGTTTCTGATTCATCGAAAATGCAACCCTTGAGTTATCTTAGGGATCGAACGGTTGGTCCTACTGAACTCTGGGTGGTCTCATTCCAAAAATTCAATACTATTTTTCTAGCTTGGACAATTTCCAAATTTCAGCCCTTATTTTTCAACCCTTGAAAGTGACTGACATCAACCAAAAGCTTTGTGGCACAACTAGACTCCAAATGGAGCCCATATACCACATTTCATCAAAATCGGTCCATGGCAACTAGGGAATGTGCTGCAAACGGTATTCGACGGACGGACGGAAAATCGTTTTATTCGTAATATGGATTCTACGTAGGTACCTTGAAACAAAACACTATCAAATATTGAGAGAGGGGGGTTGAAAGAAAATCCTTGTTCAATCTTGAAAAAAAAATCAAAATCTTGTTTATTTTTGAAAATAACGAACCAAGATCCAATTTAAATCAGTCCCGTTGTTGAGTAACTTTGTGCACAGTTACCCACCGTGCTCATTGTTTTAGATAGCCTCTTCCTTTCAGCGAGTTTATCGTATTAATGTTCCAAATTTGTTAATGGGTTCCGGTAGATGAGCAAACAATTTTCAGGGCTGGTGCTAATAGATGTATATGAACGACGGGATTTCCCAGGAAAGTAAGTTTGGCTAAAAACGGTTCAAACAAACGGATAGACAAACAGTTGAATTAATTATATTAATATGGATCAGTGGTTGAAACCAAATTCAACGAGAATGTTGCAAAGTCTTCTGTGTACTCATTTTGAAGTTGCACCGTGTGATTTGTTAATTATTATATCGTCGGTTAAGAGCTAATTCCACCTAATCCACATTTCTGCCTTTAAATGAGGTTATTATTTTGCCGATGCATATTTCCTCTCCAGTGTGAATAAAACCATCAGTTTGAACTGTTAACTTCAATTACTCTTAAAGTGCACGCAAATCTCCGAAATGTCGGTACCGCCTAATCAATAAAACAACAAAAGAACAGGTTTTTTGTGATATGAAAAACGAGTAAATGTGGATTAGGCGGCATCAGTACTTGACCAAAGAAATACTACCTTAATAATTTACCGAGACTAACGAATCGAGGCCCATTCAGTTGATCTGATTCGATGGCAATAATTATTTCCTCACAAGAGTACATAAAGTATCCTATCAAGTTCACAAGTGAAAGTATACGAACGTTCAGGTGCTACATACAATTGTAGAACCCTTGCGCGCAACTCTCCGCTCCTAAGTCGTTAGTGGTTGAAGTTTAAAGTTTACAAACAAGTTTACAGTGAAGTTTACAAACTTGGTACTCAGGTTTTACTATAACCATCTAAAGAATGATAATGCCCATTCGAGATGAAGCATTAGTTCCATCCGAAGGGATTTGTTTAGTTAGCCATTTCAACCCATAATGAATTGTAACGTCTTAGTTTTCGTAGAAAGTACGATGCTCCGACCTTTGGTATTAATGGCATTGAGGGAAAATCCACCAAGCTAGCAGCTTGTTTGAGCGTTGACTTGTTCCAGTTGAAAAGTACTGGCATAGCAACGGAGTGGAGGGGAACTGCTAGTCTGCTAGGAACATCTACCTTCATCGTCTCCTCAAGCGCCATTGAACTTGTTAAACGGTTACTTGAAGACCCTGAGAAATCCGGAGAGGTAATTTGCTCTATTTCGCATGACCCCCTAAGTAAAGGCAACTAAACCCAAACTTCAATTATTTGAATCCGCTGGATCAACAATGAGAGTTAAAGGAGGGGTTCTCACACCGCAAAGAAACTTGGACCATCGTAGGAAAGTTAACTTCCTCTGCAATCGCAAATAAAGGCTGTCAAAACGAACAGAGATTCGCATTCCCCTACGCTCTCAACCAATATAAACTGAAAGCCCGTTGCCTTCGACTTTAGGGCAACCCCAACTCGTGTTATCACACTTTCCCTCGGTTACCCTTGTGTTCTTCTTCCATTCACGTACTCAGTGTTTTCCATGAACTTTTGTAATAGTAGGTAGGTGCTACAAAGCACGTGGCTATTATGTTTTTCGCTGATTTGAGATGATTTATAATAAATTGAAAGATGAAATAGAGCATGTGTATAGGGTGGTTTGCTAATTTCATTTTTGATAAAACCATAAAGAATCAACCATTGTTGTGGAATTTTATATTTCTTTTTGCTCTAGATAATTCGTGATCCTTTTTATCCTACTGTACGTTTGTCTGATTTTTTTTCGATAACACAATCATCAACGTTATGATCGAATACATTCTATATAATATACACTTCCATAATTACACATTTTTTTTACAAATCATCAACTTCACAATAATTGGATCACATCTTGAAACTTGTGAAATATATTCAATTTCTTCTGAATTCAATGAAATGAGCGAATTGATGCATTACAGACTCGTTTTTTTCAATACTAAACATTCCAACAGTACAGTTGATGTGCCAGTTCATGAGAATGTTGTGGGGGAATCGGAATTTTCCAACCGTGCTCGTTGGGCATAGTTTGAACTGGATTGGGACTAGGAATATTCTGTTCAACTTTCAGTTTCTCGAGTTCAAAGATAAAACACGGATCTGTTCCTTTCACCCTGTGGTATGTAGGTAAATCTAACCAAGAAAGTGAAATCAAGATCATATACATAAAATTTTTCAGACTGACCTTATTTGTATTTTTTGTGACTAGACCGCTCCAGCGTCAATGATCTGAAAACGAGACAAATGGAAATTAGAAACCTTTTTCAGTGATATGCAGTTTTAAGTTGAAATAACCTCCACGTTGAGGAGTTGGTAGGTTGGGTCACTGGAACTATCTATAGCATGTTTTGGAGAGTGAACATTAGTTCCAAACTAGAACTGGAAATTATTATGCGTGAGAAAGAAGCCAAGAATAACTACTGTGGACATCCAGAAGAAAGTCGAGGACAAGATTGAAAACTGAGAAATGGTCTCTGTACAAAAGACCTTGATAAATTGACGGTGGGGAAGTCATGAAAAATACCGAGTAGTGGTTCTGGAGAGGAAGATCGCAAGCCAGAACAGTAAAGGTGATGGTGAAGAGTCGTGAGGGCCACTGGGAGGCTTGGACAAAGTATGGAAATTGACGCAATAACTCAAGTAATTAGGGCCTAAGTATCAATCTACGGGGGGCGAAAGGGCCTGCTTCAAGGCATAAACCCGACGAAAATACCATAAAATTCTGGCGCGTTTCCCTTCCGGAACGCCCTTTCCTCCCATCCAGACTTCTCGCTTTAACGAACTTTGGACGGCAACCCAGCAATTGCCCCATTATCTCTGGAAGGAAATTATTGGGTGGTTAAATTCATTGGAAGTCAAGAGGCTTTATCGCGTTGTAAAGTATGGCCTGTCGTTGAACCTGTGAGGGAGGTTGGGAAGAGGTAACAATGGGAAATCGCGGAGGAATAAACCTTAAATTTTGGTCTCGTAAAATGCGTTATTGGTGGAGGCCTGGATACATTGCATGTAGAACTCGCCGTTCAAGAGATTTTTAAGGTGCTTTTTTAAGTTATTCACGTGTGTACTTCATGATTTTTGGGTTCTAAAATAACTATAAAATTATAAACAGGTCAACAATAGTGGAAAAGTAAAGTAAACAACCATTTCAGGTTGGATTTTCGTCCGACTGCCATTCCTGGCGTCGCGGACGTCATCAGCTGTCTTCCAAATAGTTCATTTGTTAGTAACATTTGTACTACAAATTCACTCTTCCCGATATATTGAAAAATGATGCCCGAAAACGAACGTTTTCTAAGCATCCCCCCCCCACACTTCACCCCTTTAAAAGCAAAATTCGAAATTTTGGCGACGTAGTGCACAATTAGATGAATTTCCGCGACGAACAGAAAACAATCTTACTAATCGGGTGAAAACTAATGCCTGGGATTCGCGAATTCGGATTCAAAATGTTCTTAAGGGGGTCTCATTGGTCGCCGTTCATTCCTCTTTCCGGATCAGTATTTCTATAAATTGCAGGAGCTCAAAGTTTAAAAGTTGTACATAAACTTGGAATTTTCAAAATCCATTATTGCATCAGCCTAGGGAATTGAAAAACTAAAAGATTGCAGCTGGAATCATCGAAATCGAACAATAATTGCCAGGGAAATATGGGAAAACCCGTTTATTCAGTTTGGGTTTTCCCTATTATTATTCGATTTTGATGATTCCAGCGGTAATCTTTTAGTTTTTCAATTCCCTTATGCCGATGCACTAATGATAACAATAAACTATACAACTTTTAGAGTTTGATCCCCTGCAATTTAGGGAAATACTGACCCGGAACGAGAAACGAACGACGACCGACCCTCCTTAAGTCGATATTTTGTATGTGGATATTTGATTGTCCATTGAGTTTTGTTCTCCTTCACCTCAGAAAAACCGCATAAGATCGCCCACGTCTTACTGAGGGACGTCCTAAAAAATGAAGAGAAAACAATCTCAAACAGTAGACCTTTGCAAGGCCAATTCAGTTCATTTACCTCACCATCAACCAGCCGGCTCCAGAATCCCCTTCGTTCTGAGTCAGCAAAAGCATTTCCATGATAAACCCCCTTTTGTACCGGCGACCTCGCGGCCCTCTCAATTCCAAACTCCGACTCGGCAACAACCAGCTTATCAACGAGGCATCCCGGACCCCACTCCAATGATAGAGTGCGAACAATTAAAATCTCTTTGCCACAACTTTACAACAGAAACATAAAAAGAGAGGAACAAGTGAGAGACGAGATTGGAAGTCATTCACATACCTATGATGATGTACAATAATTGTTTAGAAAATCCCTTATGTTGAGAGCCAATTGGAGTTCTCTGATGAATTGATACATTTGTAAAATTTCAAGTCATCACTGCTCATGGGGTCAGCCGTGACCGCGGTCGCTGCGGCACGCGCCCTTTAGCTACGATTCTTGGACCGGCTACAGCGTGGAGTCGTGCGTACAAATCTCTCCGCGGGGGCGTGTTTTCGTTCGTCCCTGGCTCATCCCGTCCCAACCCAGGGGTGATGCAATGGGAATCCATGAGCGAAATCATCAGAACAAATTCTGATCTTCGCTTTGGAAAACAGCTGATGACGTCCGCGACGCCAGGAATGGTAGTCGGACGAAAATCCAACCTGAAATGGTTGTTTACTTACCTTTTACTCACTTTTCAGTGCTCATGAGAAAACTAAGTAGCTACTACGGTTCCATAAAAAAAAAACAACTTGGTGAGAAGAATTGTGATCAAAAATTTGATTTATTTCACTGTTGCTGGACAATATATTGACTAAGAACATTCGTTAACCTTTTATAAGACGGAATCTCAATAATTACGAGTACATTAATCATGATGGCCCACTTTCACCAAAAATTGTCCTAACAAAATATAGCCAAGTTCGTTCATACTTAATCTCTAGGGTTAAACCCGGTAAGATCGCAGACGTCTTTCTACTACCCATACCATCATTAAACTTCGTTTGAAATAACAGAGTTTAGCTAATCTTGGAATGTCGAGCGGGATGATTGAAGGTTGGACATCATTACGTACTGAGCCAATAGAAGCGTCAGGCCCAGTAAGGACCAGTCCCGCGCTTGCTTCCAGTAGATTCCAGCCTTGTGTATCTTTATCAAAAGTCATTTTTTAATTGTTCTGAGTTTTTCGAATTCCTTCCTTTTATTTTTCCGATTTTTTGCTGATTCCTGAGGTTTATTTCGAGTTTTTCGGTTCATGTCAACGGAAGAATAAGTCCATGTATGATTTTATAGAAACAACCAAGGAATGTAGGTTGCACTATATCATCGGAAAAATCATCATTCATTTCAAATTACCATTTTGAACTTACTTGTACGACGGGAACTCTAGGCGAGTGTCAATCAAGTCGAGCACTCGGACGACCGTGGGCATGGAAAGCGTGTACTAAAAACTCAGTATCATCCATCACCTCGATGCGTGGATTCCGATCCTGGATTTGCCTCGGACGTCTCCTCGAGATGTGATCATCATCGTCAGACTAGTCAAAAGTAATTTTCAATTCCACATTCATTTCAGAAAGATCACAAATCAGTGTGGCCATATTGAATTCATAGTTAACGGAGATTAACTAGTTTATTTGGCCGACGTTTAAAATAACCCGAGATGGAGTTCACAATCGTTAAGTACACTGATGAAAGATGCCGGTTACCTCTCGCCTCTTTTTGTTTAAACTCGTTCCGAATTTTTAGTGAAAGTAGGTCTAAGCATCTGTATGAAGAAATCATGAAAATCGAAAAGCATTACTCAGGAAAGATTCCGATGGAAATCAAATATGAACAGACGTTAGAGCTGGAAACTATTGTCAATCTTGTCAATAGTAAAGGTGGGTAATAAGAAATAATTTACATCCTAACATTAACTCTGATCAAGCACAAAGTGTTCGAGTTATACTATTTAAGACCAGTACCAACAGAGGCGTGTTGATCACAATACTATCAGAATCTTCGTACTTACTAAAAGTCAATGATAATTCCAAATCATCAAATCTCCTGATGGGTTCGCCATATATCTGGAAACTGCGCACAGACACAGGTAAATATGCACAGGTCGTCCGCAGAGCGGCTACCCACCGGCACCCCCAAAGTGGCGCGCTCTTTGCAGTCATCTCGCGATCCACTATACAGCCCTTCTCTCAACAACCCACGTACATCGTCTCTTCGATAAATTTGACCCCGAGCACAACAATAAATTGTTTGGCACAATGCGGCGTCGTAATAACAGCACTGGTCATTAAAACAGCGACTGAAGCGTGTCCCTTTCACCGCCGAGGCCGGTGCGAGATCAAGTTGATACAGTTGAAGTCAGGGATTCCCCCCTATATTTTCCAACACAACCTCAAACTTATCGTTCTACAATTTCAAACGATCACAATCTCTCCGAAACCATTCATAGCCACCTCAGTAGTAAGTTTTAGCGAATTTTCGAATTTCTAGCATGTAGGTAGAAACTTACGCAAGTATGTTCCAATTCCATACTCACATGATCTGGTTAGTATTACATGCGTCGATTGTGCAATACAAAATAGGACTAAATAGGTATCATCGAGTTAATACAGGGTGTTTCACTCAAAGGTTAAGCCCCCCTTCATTTGGGACCAACGCTATTCTCCATGATTTTTTGTGAGGAATTCAGGAAACTTTTTCGCGCAAAATACTAACTTTGCGATACTATCTTCATTTTTTCTAATGGAATCCCCCCTTTTTCATTACAAATTCGGATTCTACGTCAAATTTCATTAAAAATTCATGCCCAAACCAATTTGTTTTATTGCGCGCAACCTGGCTTTTTGAACGCTCACAGTTGCGCAACTCCCTGTCAAGAATGCAGATAAAAAGGGAACAATTGCCGACAGAACATGGCAGATTCTGGCTTATGCCGACGACATTGCTTTGTTGGAGCGAAGTCTGAACGTCATGCAGGAGGCTTTTAAGGTTTTGCATGAAGGGGGAAAGCCAATGGGTCTACCAATAAATGAAAGCAAAACTAAATACTTTAAGATATCTCCCCCGAGCCGAGTCCAGCGGGTGCCCTGAGGGGTGACGTTTGGTTCTTATAAGTTTGATGAAGTCAGGTCGTTCACCTATCTGAGGAGCTTGGTCACGTATAGAAACCAAGTACAGGATGAGATATGCTCACGAATAATGGCAGGCAGCCGAGCGTTTATGCCAAATAAAACTCTTCTAGATCAACGAAGATGAGGCTGTATAGTTCCCAGGTGGTTTGTTATGGATCGAAGGCTTGGATCATGCGGGCTGAGGATGAGCTAGACTGCGGATATTTGATAGAAAGATTATAAGAAGGATCTCAATATCGGTCAGAGAGGGCCAAGGATGGAGAGCAAGAGTCATCAAAGCTGGGCGCATCCAATGGCTGGGACATGTCGACTGCATGCCGGTGGAGGCCTGCCTGAGAATGATGCTGCGAACTAGGACGGAAACTAGAAGACGAAGAGGTCGACCTCGGAGTCACTGACTTAATGATGTCTTGAAGTACCTCCGGGTGGTGGGATTGTGGAGGTCTCAGGTGGGTGACTGTACCCGTTGGCGGAAGGGAGTTCGGGAAGCCAAGGGCCACATGGGCCTGTAGTGCTGTGTAGTTAGTTGCGCAACTCCACAGTTGCACAAAAATTAGGTTTTGGATAATCCTAAGTGAGGCACATGTTTTTTCATTATTTTCTGACGCTTAATACAGGGTGTCATCCGGTTTGAGGAAGACCAAGATTTCAAGGGGAAAAATGAATATTTCGACAGCCCCACTGCAAAACCCTGTATGTTCAATACTAAAAAGTTTCCAGGAGACGAAAAAAACTGTGACACTTTTAACATATGAGCCTGGCTTACAGGTTATTACATTTCATCACAGAAAAGAAATGAGAAGCCATAGCCCGATTTTGGTGACACTATAATGTGCGCAAGAGCACAATGTGCACAATATATTAGAAAGGCTCAAATCCTTATTTTTGGAAAAATTGGAACTTACAGGATTTTGCAGTGGGGCTGTCGATTTGTTTCACAAAATCATCAGTTTTGATCAATCATAGAATCATTTCTTTCATAAAAGCATCAGTTGTTGTCGCCCGGTCTAAAGGCCGCTCACATTTCCGCATGCTTGCAGATTTGCCGGGATGGGCAAGTGCAATGGGGAAATCGATGACGGTAGGTATACCCGCAACATTCTCGAAAAATTTCTTCGAAACTTGAAGAAAATTGCGACAATGTCTGCTTTTTCTGTTGCACTGTATCGGACTTGTAGAATAGGCATTAAGAACCGAATGTGATGTCTCCAAAACGAACTGATTGCGAGTTCTAACCGATTATTTCGTTCGTCACCTTCCCTGGCTGCTGACAACAACTTAAACCTGTGATAACGTGTTCAGTAGAATGAATGTCCCAATTTTTCACTCTGTAGTTTGGGGAAATGAAGGGGGATGTAACGTTTCCGTGGGACACCCTATCGTGAAAACTGAGTTGAATCTAAACATATTGTTTAGTAATACATGCATTCCAGGGGACGTCCCATTGGATAAGTATTGGATCAGGTTAACCAGTTGTTAAGCGATAAGACTGTTTCTCTCGATGTAATTTATTTATTACTTTAGGGAAGAAATAGTGACACCCCCACCCCCCCCCCCAACCTCCATTATAAACCATAACACTAGCGGCATGATAGCCTCGAATCTCAAGAGCATTTTAAAATCCATGATCTACGACACCCAACATGCGAATTCGAGTTCACCCCCCCCCCCCCCCCACCACCAATGGTGCCAGTCTGGCACCAAAGCGGAAATACGTCGTAACATTGAACTTTCATCTACCTATTAGGTTTAGTAGGCAGTCCGTCGAATGTCACATCCGTATTCAAGGTGAAACACCAAAAAACCCAAGAAATTTGAGGTTTATGGTGCCCTGGCACCATGGTGGCACCACTTTTATTTCCATGGTGGTACAGAAAGTAATTCATGCAAATCCTAAGGTATAATGAGAATTTTCCCTCAATTTCAAAGCTTTGATACAATTAGTAAGCAGTAAAGGAACCGAAATATTGAAAAATTGGATATTTTGTGAATATTATCCCCCCACCCATCCCCTCCTCTTGCAAATTTTGGTACTCTGGTGAAATCATATACAACTCGGAAGTTATTTTAGTCAAACAAAAAAAGAAACACACAAATCGGTTGGAAATTGAGGCCTGGGCAGAGTTTATAAGATTATGCCCGCAAACGCACGTTTTTTAAGCACTAACCCCCCCTTTCCCCCCCTTAAAAGGCGAAATTCGAAATTCCGGCGCCGTAGTGCACAACTAGATAGTTTTCCGCGTCGAAGAAAAAAAGAACCACGAAAATCGGTTGAGAACTAAGGCCTGGGCAGAGTACACAAGATTATGCCCAAAAACGCACGTTTTTTGAGCATTAACCCCCCCTTTTCCCCCCTTAAAAGGCAAAATTCGAAATTCCGGCGACGTAGTGCACAACTAGATAGTTTTCCGCGTCGAACAAAAAAAGAACCAGGAAAATCGGTTGAGAACTAAGGCCTGGGCAGAGTACACAAGATTTTGTTACACACACACATACACCTATACACACATACACACACACACACACACACAGACATACACCTATGGTTTTTTTCGCGGATTAGGATTCAGAATGGTCTAAAACGGATTACTGTGTGGTTATTTTTTTTTTCTGTTGAGTGTTGTCCAACTTGTCTCCATTACTCTGTGGTGTTGTCCTCCTTCACCCCCGATCGATCGCATAAGGACGCCCAAGTCTTACTGTGGGACGTCCTAAAAACTGACAGCACGACAATGCTTGAACTAAATAAAATTGCTCAATAACTCATAGAGATTAATAAGGAGCGATTTTTCAATAAAAACAATCGAGTTTTCAGCCGCCATTTAGAACAATTTCCATCGAATTGAAAAACTTATGATAACCAGTGATTCAGCGTCAAAGAATGATGAAAAAACATGTGCCACACTTATGGTTCACCAAAACCTTATTTTTCTTGCAAATGTGGAGTTGGACAACTGTGAGCGTTCAAAAAGCCAGGTTGCGCGCAATAAAAAACGCTGCAAATTATTACACAATGGTTTATTGTTTTTCTATACAGGGTGACCCAGAAGTTATGGTCCACCCTCCGGCATTTCCGTATTCAATTACGTAATAAAATGGGCTCAACGCCATTTTTCATATTTTTTTGTAAGCAATTCAGGAAAAATACTTATGCGCAAAAAAGTTGCGCGAAATTGTGCGCAATTGACACTAACTTTGTTTTTTCAAAAGGGAACCCCCATTTTTTATTGCAGATTCAGATTCTACGTCAAATTTCATGAAAAATTCATACCCGAATCGATTTTTTTCATTGCGTGCAACTGGTACTTTTCGCGCGCAAAGTGACCAGGTTGCGCAAAAGTGAATTTTTTCAACCCCAAGTGTGGCTCATTTTTTTTTTTTTTTTTTTCATTATTTTTGACGCTGAATCACGTGGTGAGGTCTTTCCTTCGATTTCATCGTTATTTTTCCAAATTTAGGAGGAAAAATAATGTTTATGGACTTTATTTTCCCTCACCCTTTCGCAATACGGGCTGAGTGGCTAGAATAAAAATAAATTCCTCACTTCTGAATTAAAAAAAAAATATATTGGAAAGTAGGTAAGTACTTACTTACTTTAATGTAAAAAAAAAAATCAAAAAGCTTCTCATCTCAAAATTTTCAACAAAAAATGAAAAGTTACAAAATCTCCGAAAAAAGTAGTAATAAAAAACTAAGATAATAATAATGAAATTAAAAAATCACAGCGACTGCTCGAAATTACCTCCTTTTGCCTGCAGACAAGTACCTTTTAATTTTTTTTAGAGGTTTTTACATGAGAAGCTTTTTGATTTTTTTCTTACATTAAAGTAGTAAAGTAGTACCTACCTACTCTCCAACATTTTATTAAATTGAGAAGAGGGGAATTGATTTTTAATCCTGCCATAGCCGGTCCCCAGCCCGTGTCGCGAAAGGGGGAGGGAAAATAAAGTCAAAAAACATTATTTTTCCTTCTAAATTTGAAAAATAACGATGAAATTGAAGAAAGGACCTCACCACGTGATTCAGCGTCAAAAATAATGGAAAAAATGTGCCACACTTGGAGTTAAAAAAAATTCACTTTTGCGCAACCTGGTCACTTTGCGCGCGAAAAGTACCAGTTGCACGCAATGAAAAAAATCGATTCGGGTATGAATCTCATGAAATTGGACGTAGAATCTGAATCTGCAATAAAAAAATGGGGGTTCCCATTTGAAAAAACAAAGTTAGTGTCAATTGCGCACAATTGCGCGCAATTTTTTTGCGCAAAAGTAATTTTCCTGAATTCTTTACAAAAAATATGAAAAATGGTATTGAGTCCATTTTATTATGTAATTAAATACGGAAATGCCGGAGGGTGGACCATAACTTCTGGGACACCCTGTATAGATCACACGTCTGCAAAGGTACCAACCATCCAACATGAAGAAAAACATCGATCGCATTTCGGTCAGCTAAAATTTGAACGGAGATTAGGCCTCCTTTGCGATTCACACTCGTGTTTCTGATTTATCGTACGTCCAACCCTTACATTCTCGTAGGGAGCGAACGGAATGTCCTACAGAGCTCCGGGCGGTCTCGAAAAATTCTATACTATCTTAAATTGATGGAAAAACAATACCTTTATATCAAAATGTTTCAAGTTAAGGTGTTTTCAAAATTTTAAAATTCATTTTTCAACCTTTAGAAGTGTCCTACATCAACCAAAATCTTCGGGGCACAACTAGACCCCAAATGAAGCCTATATACCAAATTTAATCAAAATCGGTCAATGTTAAATGGGGAAAGTGCCCTGGACGGCGGGAGACGGCCAAATTTTTATTCTACGTACCAAATTTTTGGATTCTACGTACCTTGAAACGTAAACGTAAAATCCAAAAATCTAATAAAATTTGGCTGTATGCTGCACTTTCCCCACTTAGCATAGACTGATTATGATGAAATTTGGCTGTAGTTGTAGTAATTGACTGAAATGTAGGCTCCATTTGGGGTCTAGTTGTGTCCGAAGATTTTGGTTGATGTAGGTCACTTCTAAGGATCGAAAAGTAAGGTTTGAAATTTTGAAAACGCCCAAACTCAAAAAATTTCGATATAAAGGTATTGTTTTTCCTTCAATTTAAGATAGTATAGAATTTTTAGAATTTTTGAAACCACGCGGAGCCCTGTAGGACAAACCGTTTGTTCTCTGCGAGAATTTAAGGGTTCGACTTACGATAAATCAGAAAAACGAGTGTGAATCGCAAAAGAGGCCTAATCTCTGTTCAAATGTTAGCTGAATTAAATGCGATCGATGTTTTTCTTCAAGTTGGTAGGTGGTAACAATGGCAAAACCGTGTTCTTTGCAGACGAGTGATCCATATAGAAAAATAATGAACCTTCGTGTAATAATTTGCAGCGTTTTTTACGCTGTGTTCTGGGGAAATGAAGGGGGTGTAACCTTTTCGTGAAACACCCTGTATATGTGTTCCAAAACAATAGGGGGTGGGCCTGATTTTTTTTGAATTTTTTATCGGAATTAGACCTTACTCTGGGAATTTTGACACCAGCCGTTCTCTTTTTGGATGGGTAGATCTTTCTCCATGATTTTTCAAAGTTTCGAATGTTTCTGCGGGATCCCCAGCCCACTGTGACGTCATAAACATTCGAAACTTTGAAAAATAATTTTGAAAAAAGGTTTTCTCACGCTAGAGGGTCGCGGTTCGTGTCAAAAATTTCAGAATGAGGTCTAGTTTAGATTAAAAATAACAATGAACAGTTTTTCCGACCCATGCGCACACCCCATTAGAACCCCCCCCCCCCCCATCAAGGATGTGTTTCTCAGGGGTGGGGAGTGGCCTCCGTCAGATCGTGACCTCATCGATCTTTATATCGGGCCCCTGCGGAAGTTCATGGTATATTTAGATGATTTGGAAATCCCGATTGAACTGTATTTTCTTTCGTAATTTATTTGTCTTTTCTCTCATAAGTGAAGTCACTATTTTGCCTTATTTTGTTATCTTTATTTTCCTCTTTATTTATTAAAAGGATTGTGTAATTAGTTTCAAATAAGTACGAAATAACACATAATACTGTAGTGGAGTATGTTGTAGATTTTTAGTTTTAATTTAAATAAATTTAAAAAAAACGGAAAACTATTGAAACGTACGACACTGCTGTCACATGATGGAGGATACGAGTAACAGTAAGTGTGAATCTCCCAAGGAATTGTTAGCATTCCATCATACGATCTTTTGATTATATCTTTCTTCAACTAGTCACTATATCAAGTATTTTTGTGTTCTGTACTGCATTGACGTTGCATGTACGATTGCCGAGACCATGATTTGGGTATAAAGTATGGGTATGCATGTATGCGAAAAAAATAATATGTAAGTAGAAGAAACACAAGTACGTTTGTGTCAACAGATAAGCATGGCGGCGTACGTATTTTCAACGCTTACCTACCTGAATGCTTTTTTTTTCACCATTTAGTGGTTTACATTATCGGTTTTGAGATCAATCCGTATTTTTGTTAAAAATGTTTCTATTTTATTAATTTTAGTTTTTTGATTTTTGTCGATGATAATTTTCTTTTTGCAAAATCAAGAGACAAAATGGATGCGTGTGAACAGTTCTAGACTCGCTAGTCTTACGAAATGAGATGAAATGTAACATCTTGAATAAAGAGACCTCGTTAAATGGAAATGGATTGATTACGTGAGAGGTCAAACCAGACGTTCGATTCAAACGAGATAATTTCCACCCTCGATGATGCCGCCCAAAACTACCTAACTAGATCACAATATTCGGAACGCCAACCATTTATTCCTGCTGATATTATCCACCAATCTTATCATTAGGAAAACCATAGACCTTGACTGCCAAAATCCCGTCACGAAATTCAGTGATTAGAAGTGAACTAGACGTCCACGAACTGACGCCATCATCGTACACACATCCCTTCGCGTGATAACTGTTTTGATTCTCCGGAGATATCATAGCGATATTCAATATCGATGATAGTCATTAATAATTTATTGACACGCGCCAGCTTCGAAGGATTCTATATTTGGTTTGCAAAGGACGATTGAGAGAACACGGATTATTTACTGTGCGGCCATTTCAAACCATGAGAGAGAAATTGTGTGAAGGTTTTACATAAGACCATGTAGTTATTATCGTTAACATTATAACCACTCAGTTTTCGCGTTACAGATACGTGTGCAAATGAGGAGTTTGATTCCAAAAGGTACTAAAGACCATTTTTACGAACTTGAGTTACCATTTTCTCAGGGTTTTAGAGGGGGGAGGGGTTAGTTCTTCACAAAAATGCGATCGTTTTGGCGAAAAAGATTCTATTCCCTTGAAAAACAAGGGTGAATTTTCTGTTTAATTTCAAAAGGTACTACATCCACTTCGTTTTCAAATCTCGTTTAAAATTAGTTTAAACTTTGAACTAATTTACCTTTATTTCCAAAAATATTTATTATAATTTAGAAATATATTTTTTTTAAATAACATCATTATTTATAGCACGTTAATAGCATAGATTTATAGCACGTGTTTCAGGTCGCTATGGTTTTTCGCGTTTTTCTCACGTTTGACCAAAATGGATATAGTACCTTTTGGAATAAAACTCCTCAAATATGTAGTCAAATATATATTTAATTCTGCCTGCAAACGTATTGTCGATTGCACCATTTAGAATGAATGCAGTGCTCACGATCTATGTATTGTTATAAATAGTATTGTTATATATTATTAATATTATTATATCATAATTATTCTATATAATTATAAATATAATATATTATTATATTATATTATAATTATATATTAGTATTATAGATAGTATTGTTATATAATATTGTTATACACGTTGTTAGGAAGTTGTCATTTTGTTGTTAGAGAGGTATTGTTGGCGTATGTTTTGTTATTGGAAACTTGGTGATGGAAAAATGTTGGCGTAGTTATTCCATGCCTGTTTCCTTGTCTTTATTCTTCTTCACTAGTCCACAATATTTACATAATGTATAATTCAATAGGAGGAATGACTGAGATAATAAATCAGTCCGAAAGAAAACTGAAAAAGACTTTCAAAAGGTTATAAATGACTTCACTTCATAGCTTACGCGATAAGCTATTATTGGCAATGAAACCTGAAGGTAGGTAATAGTTGTATAATCTAAGTGATCTGTAAGAGCTTTTCTAGATTACAGTATCCGACTACACTGGCATCACTATCAAAGGTTATTCCCTTTCCCTCGTTACTAACTGAGTTTAGTAATCTCAAGAGCCGCTCTTTGAGTATCATGTTCCTCGCGGTACCTCTGTTCGAATCACTTGATTAATTGTTTTAGAGAAAATATAGGTGAAGGGAACATTTATATTTGACAGATTGTCACTCATTAATCTTTAGTGTCTTTATTCTAAATTGTTGATTGGTGATAAATGTTTCAACTCAATCAACTGTGATGGAATCCGTGGAATATTTAAAGCAAAGCCGCGTTGATTTGCTAAATGCATCTGATACATTAATTTGTACAGCTAAAAATTGTTTACATTTTCATATCAAATAATCTAATCAGTACTATCCAGGCTGACGAGCTTGCCAATTTTGTCATCAATTGCAAGGAAGTTGGCTGAATGGGTACAATCAAGGCTATTGGTGTTGTGTTCCCATGTTCTAATTATCTGGCCATGCTCCGTTTCTGAACGTTCAGGTCCTAATCTTGATCCAATAATAATGATCTAGTACATACGCTGGGACGTCGGCCAACTACCTCCACGCAATCTCGCCGTCAATAATAGGACCAAACCTGATATATATTAAATTATCGTTGTACGTCTCTTTTGCAATCAGGCGCCTGTCCTGAGTGATCTTAGATGGTGTTAAATGATTAGATGAAGAACGGAGTAGGTAGTTATTTTCCAAAACAACGCGTCCCCTGATTTTCACCGACTGGTTAGATTGTTTGATTTGAAACACAACTCCTTTCAATTTTTAAAGTCCCGTAAATATGGCAGATTACTTCTAAACGATATATTATCCACCTATAGTATTTATTTATTATATTTTAGGCTTTGCTGAAAAGGTGAACATGTTATTTTCCATGGAGGGAACTTACGTTTATTTCAAAGTAATATGTTCTCTCACCAAAGTGGGGGCACAGATCACTTTAACTTCATAAACCAACTAAATTTAGACTTCTTGGTTATGATTTGTGGTCTCTTGGATTGTTGTCTCGCGGGAACTCGTGGATCATTTCCATTGGTAAACGTTATTGTTATCTACCACTCCGGCTTTGACAGTCTAAACATCATATTTTTCATTGCATTGTCAATTTAAGTATATTATTTTAAATGGTAAATCTTTCGAATTGAGATAACAAAAAGTTTACCCATTAAAGGCCAACAATAATTTCTATTAACATCAGAAGATACCGACTAGGTACAATGACCATTTGGAACACTGATGACCACATAGTACAGTCCTCTCATATTAAAATTATAGTCCTGAAGGACCCCTTTCAACCGCCAACTACCCTACACGGTCCACTATTACGTTCTACTAACCACCAATAACAATAATGTACCCCACCAACGACCTTCAATAGGAATTTACAAAAAAAAAAAAAAAAAAAAACATATTGTTCAGTAATGTGTGTATTCTAGAGAACGTCCCATTCAATTTAAACCGATGGGTAGAGCAATTTACCTTCTTACTGCACAAAACTGTTTAACTCAATGTAATTTAATAAAAACTCAATCGTATTTTGTGTGAGAAATAGTGTCTATGATAAACGATACCCAACAAGAGAATCCGAGTTCACCCCCCTCCCCTTCCTCAACTCAGCTCAAACGGCACCAGTCTGGCACCCAACCGGTAATACGTCGTAACGTTGAACTTTCATCAGATAAAACGTAATAGATTCTGTTAGTTATGATGAGGTATTCCTTAGAAGATCAGATGAGAAGGTGAAACACCCAAAAACCCCTGAAATGCGTGTTTCTGGTGTCCTGGCACCATGGTAACACCACTGATTTGTTCCACGGTGGCACAAAAAAATTTCAAAAAATCCAGAGGTATATTGGTAATGTTCCCTCAATTTCAAAGCTTGGGTACAATTAGTAAGCTATAAAGGAACTGAAATATTGAAAAATCGTGTATTTTGTGAATATCATCCCCCCATTCGCCCACTCCTCATGCTAATTTCGATACTCTGCTGAATTAATGTGCAACTCGGTTTGAGTCGAACACGCAGCATCAACTCCCCCTCCCCCCACCCTTGAAGGCAAAATTCAAATTCATTCGTTCAAATAGATTCACGCGTGGAACAAAAAAAAACCTAAGCGAATCGGTTGAAAACTAAGGCCTGGGCAGAGTACACAACATTTTGTCACATGCACACGCACAGAATGGTCTAAAATGGAATAATTTGTGGTTTTTTCCTTTTTTTTCTGTCCAACTTTACCCCAGATTAATCGGATGAGGAAGCCCAAGTCTTACTGTGGGACGTCCTAAAAAGAGATGACAAAGCAGATGTTGTAGAACTGCAGGGATATTATCTTATTAATCTTAATATCCTAAAGAAAAAAAAAATATGAGATTAATTATTAATCTAATCTTTTTTAGTATTCTGCAGATACTTTCGAATATAAATTTGATAATAAAATTTGAATGTAAAAACGAATAAGAAAATAGATGTTGAGGTTCTTGAGGTCCAGTAAGTACAGGTTCAGTCAGAACCTCAACACGTATTTTCATAATAAAGCAGTCGAGAAAAAGAAACCTTATTACGTGTTAAAACGGATAAGTAAGTGGTCAATTTTTCTGTTGAGTGTTGTCCTCCTTCTCCCCAGAATAATTGCATAAAAACGCTTAGTGGAGCGTCCTCACAAACTGTGTTGGACAGAAAAAAATGCTAAAAATATTCAAATGTCGTGATTGTTCCCAGAATCTGAATCAGTGACAGAATCTTCCGGTATTAGAAACAACCCTGTTTTCCATTTGGATAAAGTGCCGTCAAAATTAGGTTCAAGGTTTAGGAAATCAATTATTAGGTAAAATAAAAGGCGAAACACCAGGGAAGGCCCAATCGGTTGATACTGGTCACAACCTGTTGAGTATTATTTCCTAATCTGAAAATATAAATTAAAATATAACGTTAGTTTTTGGGCATTAGAAACCAACATTCAGTTGGTTAAGGGAATTAAGATATTGTTAAATCCAAATTCCAGATGCCGAAAGGAACCTAACCTTCAAACAAATTGATACCGCAATTTAAATACTAACTTAGGAATTTATGACATTCATTCAGTTGAAATTGCACAGTAGTTATATTTCATAATAGTAGTAATAAAGGTAAATGCACAAAGATACTCCTACTTTCATAACACATAAGCGTAGTATCGCAAAACATCGAAATCTGAACGTA
Organism: Apolygus lucorum; assembly: GCA_009739505.2. Lineage (NCBI taxonomy): Eukaryota > Metazoa > Arthropoda > Insecta > Hemiptera > Miridae > Apolygus > Apolygus lucorum. The sequence continues at coordinate 29,938,761 of CM019167.2, forward strand.
ATGCTGAAAAATGTTCATTAGCTCGTTCTTTAATTTCGGTGTATGTCAAAATTTTCTTTACTTTCAAGGAACATTCATGTTGAAAAAACATGAACAAGATTGAGGGATCAGTAATAAAAAAAAACACAAACCTGAGAATACTCAAATTGCCTTTTCAGTTCTGAATTTTTACTGTTAATTATTGAAACGAGAACAGCGATGGAATATTGAAAAATAGCAAAATGCAGAAGGTAGCCTCCGTAGCTCTTTCCGTCTAATTCAGAATAGAGGTGGAAAAAAAAGATGTGTTTCAGAATTCCCTTCTCTACGAGCTTGCCGGGAACGGAGGAAGGTAGGTATTTGTGTCTGGAAGGAATGAAGAGAAAGGGTTAGGAGGAGGATTTCAGGGTTCGTTATCCCGCTTCTACAGGGATGCTCAAAAGGGAGCTACTTCTGGCCTAATGGAACTGTTTCCACAGAACGAAAAAAGGAACATGGCAACGGAAAATAAAAAAACGGAAAAAATCTACGATAGACTTTCCGTTTGTGTCTCTGCTCTCCTGGACATTGCACTACCTATATCCTTTATGTAGGTACCCAATTATCTGTACATGTGAGAGCTACCTGTTTTGCAGCCCGATACGGATTTTGATTGTCGAATGTAATGTTAAACCAGGGAGGATGCAGGTGAACAAAATGCAGGTGAATGTTGTCTCTATAATCCTACTTTTAAGAGGTATCCGGTTCTTTTTCTTGTTTTTTAAAGGGGATTGGTGCAAAAATATAACAATTGATTGATACGTCAAAGATTAACACTGTATTCACACCAACATTAGTTCATGGCCAGTAGATTTCCTACAATGAATTGCAAAGACTCACAAGTAAACACAGAATAGTATCACGGTGTGCCTCTCCCGTGATGTCTATCCATGACATGAACCGAAAATCAGCAAATCGATTTTTTAATATTACCAATGGAGAGAAAACTGCTGGCATTCATCCGTGGAATGATTCCGGGGGTAAATTATTATCTGCATATCGCGGGTTTTTTGAACATAGGAGAGAAACAGTGTCAAAACAGGTTTGGGTCTATGCCACACGGTTGCTTCCAATATTTCACGCGCATTGCCCATTCTTGAGAGCTCTGTGACGGCTTCCCCTGCTCGTCTGTAGTGTTAATCTCCGTTCCACGGAAAAATATAGCGTGGCTCGTTTTCACTATGACGCAGCGCCTGTTATTTCACTGAGACAACCCCCACTGCCATCGAGTTGGATAGCCGCGCTTCGGATAGTTCATTGTGGTCACTAATACTCGTGACCTAAATAACATACCTAAATGGTACGTCCATTCGCTTTCGTGTTCATCCCAGTGGGTGTATTAATGTTATGGATCATTGGACTTCCTCGTCCCAATAGTTGAAATCACTTGGCATTTTCAACTTCAAGGAGTGCGTTCTTACATACTCAAGCAAAACGCTGCAAATTATTACACAATGGTTTATTATTTTAATATAGATCACTCGTCTGCAAAGCCACCAACCTTCCAACATGAAGAAAAACATCGATCGCATTTCGGTCAGCTTCAATTTGAACGGATATTAGGCCTCTTTTGCGATTCACACTCGTGTTTCTGATTTATCGTACTACGTAAAACCCTTAAATTCTCGTAGGGAGCGAACGGTTTGTTCTACAGGGCTCCGCGTGGTCTCAAAAAAATTCTAAAAATTCTATACTATCTTAAATTAAATAGTACCTTTATTATCGAAAAACAATACCTTTATATCGAAATTTTTTGAGTTAGGGCGTTTTCAAAATTTCAAAATTCATTTTTGAACCCTTAGAAGTGACCTACATCAACCAAAATCTTCGGGGCACAACTAGACCCCAAATGGAGCCTACATACCAAATTTCATCAAAATCGGTCAATGCTAAGTGGGGAAAGTGCCGCGTACAGCGGACGGCCAAATTTTTATTCGATTATTGGATTCTACCTACCTTGAAACGTAAACCATCAAATTTTGAGGGGGTGTTGAAAAAAATGTTTTCTTGTTCGATTCCGAAGGTTCATTATTGAAAATAATAAACCAAAATTTGGGTGAACAATATAACACCCGATAAGAAAGTTTAATGTTATGAATATGAAATCTCTTTGTCAGATGATTATTGTCTGTCCGAAGCCGAATACTGCCGGATGATACAGCCACATTCAGCAGGTTTAAACAAGAGAAAAAAAAAAACATGTTTATTGAACATGATATAATAATTGAAAACAGCAAAGGACTTGACATCCATTTGTCGGGATGACCAGAGCCACTGATCCTATACCTGCTCATTAATTCATGCTGCATTTACTTCCTAATATTATAGGAACATTACTTCCTAATATATATATTACTTGAATCAGTTCCTAATTACTTCCTAATGAATTATTATTACTGAATTATTTCCTAATATTACATCAAATTACTTCCTGTCATAATTACTTCCTAATACCTATTGTAATTACATCAATTATTTATTGTTCCAAGGCACACATTTCTTAAAAAATTAATTTTGGATTTTGGGATTTCACCAATCAAATTAAGCAACCAGTTATGCACGATATTTTCAAGAATAGGAACTAATTGGAATACAACTTGTGCGTCCACTAACCACCGATCTTAACTGTTCAACCATTCTCTCCCATATTAAAAACTCATACCGCCAGGAACCTCGCCCAGGATCCTCTAATCAAAGGGCAGGTTCCAAATGAATGAAGAACATCCTCATTCGCATTCAGATACAACTTTGTACACTACCTCCTTAGATCGTCCAACAGCAGATAAAACCCATCATTGAGAGCAAGCAATGTACCCGTCAGCCTCAAAATCTAGCGACGAACCAAAAGGGATGATCACCGTCCACCAGCAAGTTTTCTGGTCAGGACTCCAAGCTAAGCTGATGGTAAAAAAGATTCCCTGATGCCAGGGCGCCAGCGCTCATGTCTTCTTTCAAACTGCGACAAACCACTTTCACCAGCAAGTACAAGTGCTCCGGTCATTAATCCAGTCTGTCTCTCCACGTCCCTATGGATTTCGCATCCATGCCACTGAGCCAGTCCTGTGAGTGCTCGAAACCACTACATCTCGGACCTGAATACCTCGCGTGCAACCATACCTGTGTATCTGTCAGATGACGTCATCGAGGCATTGACAATATACCAATAGGGTAGAGACGAGGAATTTTCAAGAAATACTTGTTGGTTGAGCACCTTACTCAAATACACAAAATAATGTGGAGTATAATTTGGAAGACAGGAGATTAGCCTAATGAAAAATCTAAACATTTGCTCAATAGTGTTCGACATCACATAACCCGTCAACTGGGCACCTTAAATCAACGTAAAAACAACACTTCGCAAGGGGATTTCTCTTCACAGAAAAATCTCGATAGATCAAATGAAAGCTTCTATGTAGCATAAAAACAGTACTACTAGTATTCAAAGTTTTCGAGCCAGTTTTGTAAATAATTTTTCCCGACTTTTTACCCCTTAGAAGTTACTGGCAATCACCAAAACCTTAGAGGCACAACTTAATATCGACTGTAACAATGTAAAACCGCATAAGTTGAAAAAACGAAATTTTTCAGGGGACGTAAAAAACTTATATTTTAAGGTATTTTAGAAGTTTTTTACGCCTCCTGAAAAATTTCGTTTTTATTCAACTTACGCGGTTTTACATTGTTAATGTCGATATGTACCCGATATACCAAATTTAATCAAAATCGATCCAAGTAAACTAAGCAAAGTGCTGCCACCTACCAAACCGGCGGATGGGCGGAAAATGTTTCATTCGATTTTTAAATTCTTCGTACCATGAAAAGTAATCCATCGAGTTTTGAAGGTGGGGTTTAAAATTTTACTTCCGAGTAGGTGAAAGGTAGTGGAATTTTGGTTCGTGTCTTGTAAAACCATGTCTTCTACATTTTCCATCCGAATTCGACGAAATTTTCACTGATTGTGCGGGTTGGCTTGTGGATAGTCCCATATGAGCGTAGTATAAGTTCCTTGGAGATTACTATTCTGATATTATCGGCTTTGCAACGGATAATCTATACTATCCGGTTATGGATACGAGGAAACTATGTGCCACACCTACTTGGCAGACTTAATTTTCCTTGTTCGATGGCAAAGGTTGATTATTGAGAATAATAAACCGAAATCACTATTTGAATGAGAATCTTCAAAGTAATGCAATCTAAACGTATCAAGTTGTTTATTTATTTATTGATTTAGTTTGTTTTTGAAACTCGTGTTTGGGTGTTAAACAAACTTCCTTCTACCACCTCAACACCTGTTTTCCCACTCTCGCACGAATTACATTGAAAAAATTGAATTAAATTTTTAATAATTATATGCAGTTCAGCAGTTCAAAAATTTATCCCTATGTTCAGAGGAATAATTGAACTAAAGATTTCACTACACTGAAATTGTGTGAATCCTACTTAAATATTGTTAAATATTCCAAAAAACACTCCAAATATGGTTAATTCAAATCTTCTATTTATGTCCTGAACAGCAACTACGGTTTTGGTTTCGACGTCATGTGTTGTCACTGTAAACAGTTGGCGTTCATTGCACCAATCTGATGTCTTACGTGTGACATCTCAACAAGATAGGATATCTCACAGCTATGATTGATTGTTGAGGGAGTCCCATGGTAGTGATTTGAACTACTTAGATAATCATAACTTGTAGAGAAGGACGTACAGGAATGAATATTCGCCGGGTTATATCAATATGATGTGCTTGTGCAGATGATGGTGATGTATTTAGGAAATGACAAAAACGGATATGACATTCCAATTCGATATAGTATTCCAATGAGACCCCTAGTGGCATCTTTGTGTTCTCCATGATACGTGAACATTTTATTGTTTTCAGTCAAAATCGAGATGATACTCGTACTTCACCAATGTATAAAAATACGTACCTTCCAGTACGATTTCGTGTCTTCTAGACACAAAACAACCATATATTTCAAAAACTACGGAAACTTCCTCAGTTTCCATCTGATTTTGATTGAATTTTCATTGGCCATGTAGATTGAGTCTAGTTAGCTCCATACATGAATTCCATTGCGTTATGTTAAATTATCATTTGTAGACAAAGGATATTCGCAAACATGAAGTCCTCCATATCTACTTGAAATTCCAAACTGGCATGTGTGATTCCAATTCCACTCAAGCTTGGAGGGTAGTTAGGGACTAACTTCTTGATTTTTACCTATGAATTTTGTCGTGATCAGATCTTTTATAGTAACGGAACACGCATAAACGAGAGCGTCTTGCAACTTGATCCTTCCAAACGTTCGCTAGAAGATTGATAGCAGCCTGCGCGCACGCGGAAATCAATGTAATATATTCCAGACTTTTGGCGGCTCCATCTCTAAATCATTAGGCTAGCGCTCAAGTTTTACGATCATGAGTCGTGATATCATTTGGTTCTCCGAACTAAACACTAAAATGTTAGTATGACGGCTTCGGAAAAGCAACTTGTATTTCATTCCTTGATGAAAATTTGGTAAATTTTAATGATTAGTCAAGGACTGATCTTTCAATAACCGACCATGACATCGTGAAGGAATAGTCCATAGCCACTGCGTTCGCGCAAATGGTAAACTCTAGTCAAAGGAAATATATTAACGAGAGGATCTTGGTAAGTTTGGGTTCAAGAGTCAGCTGTCGAATCTCACTTATAGAAATGTTCCACTTACCTAACTGAATTCCATTGCGTGTGTATTAAAAATGTCCCACTTCTCCACGTCGAAGAATAAAATAAACAAATAGACTAAAAAGTACGAAAAATTAATGAAAGGCATTCCAACATATGTTTTTTTCATATCAAGTATGGTAGAGAAAAGAAGAAAATCTGCTAAAATTTTTATTTAACACAGCAATTACGCTTAAGGGCTTATGACTAGTACTTTCCACTAGCACCATACTGATAGTGCAAAAATAAGGGAGGGCAGCTCGGTAAAAGCACAAAGAGCAAAGTGGAAAGAGGCGATTCCCATTCTTAGAGGTTGCCAGATCAACGAGTCCCACCCTCAGAGGATGCGTTTCCATATACAGAGGCCCCCGCTGTTGAGATTCCCACTCATATGGGTTGTCTTGGAGAAAAACGAATACCACTTACAGAGATCGTAGTTTCTCATTCCACTAGGTTTTTGTATCTCAAGGATGATATTTGGTCCCTGACGTACCTAAAGGTTTCCCTACTCCCCAAAATTAACGATTACTTTTATAATAATCCCGATAGCCCGAATCTGAATGTGTTCTTTCCAACTGAAAAATAAAAGTCCTATTTCCAGCACACCCAAATTTGGTGGTAGCGAATGGATTTAAAAAATATATACATGTATGTACATTATCACACCTTTCTTGAGTTTCCATTCGAAAAATATCACTCCAGCTTAAGATAAATCAGAGAGACAGGAAGGTAGAAAATGAGGTTTAGAGAATCGTACATACGTCATTGAACTTATAAGAAGGGAATGGAATTTATAAGGGACCTTCTAAAATCTATCTAGCGTGATACCTGGAAATTTCATGGAAATTGGACTGTCCCTTCTTATAGATTTGCTGGTTACAAGGACACATGAACTGACTGACTCACACACATTGACAGACTGAAAATTAAAGTTGTTCAGGGAGGTTCACAACTTGAGCAAGTAGACATTTTGATCCTGGAAGACTCGTGGAGGACTTTCTACATTTTACAAAATTGAAAAAACGTTTCCGTTATCTTATAAGATTGGAGAGTAATAATTATCACTTCGAAAAGATCAATGGATTTCTAAAAGGATTGTTGTTCAAACTGAACTAAAGTTACAAACTACAACCTCAACGTTTTTACCAATCTACTACTCATTGTTCAATATTTTATTTGTTAAAACGATCTGAGCGATTAAAATCATAAATTGCATTAGTATTCACTGAATGAAGTCGCTCAAAGTTTAGGTATCACAATCAAGGGTATGATTAAACCACCTTGAACATCCTTCACTCGTGTGGAGTCTCTCCTTACATTGGTGTTTTCATTTCGGTTCGTTTGATGGCATAAAGCACACCCCCTTGATGACTTGTCCCTCACGGCGCGACAATTTCTTTCCTCACGCTAATGACACATCACAATGTGACAGACAGTCCCTTGATCTATTCTCCACTGCTATCCGTACTTGAAAATAGGCCACCCTCGCTGGTTCATACTCTTGAAGCTCGAGTTTGAAACCTGGTTCCAACGCGAGTCGCTCTCTAGAAAGAATTTCCCTCATTTGAATGTTCCATTCGGGAGAACGTTAAACCTTCATGCCATAAAACCCGTATCTGACAATTATACATCATTTTCAACCTGCATGCCAGAAAACTCGTATCTGAAAATTATCCATCTCCACACTTATTTATTTATTCATAACTAATGGATGACCAGAATTCTACAACTTAACAAATGTCAACCTCACAAATAGCACAATATTCGATCAAATAGACTGATTAAATGTTCTTCTCATTAATTTTTTTCAACTAGCATTTGGTAAAACAAATTAAATGAGAAACTGTCTGTGTTTGTAGAGAAATGGCTCCAGTATTTATTTTCAATTTTCTTTCAGAAGTCAGGTTCTTGGTTAAATATTTTCATTAAAAGACCTTTGGAATAAGAAAAAATATTAACTATTGTTTTGATCAGCCACCTCTTTGCTTTTGTTTCCATTCAATTCCTTAGCTGATTGGTAACGAGCTCCGACTCGGAACTGTAAATATAGTTTAGTCGGAACGATAGGAGATCGATCCCCGGTTGAGAGAAGTTAATTTTTGATGGCTCAACAAATTGGCGCAGTCAGACCCGATTGATCCCCTCAGCATTATCCGAGAACAATAATTAATTAGTGTTATGTCATCAAAACAACTCCCCCAAAGACACGAGTCGAGCCATTACCAATTCGGACAAACGTTGAGGTCAGCAGATCCCCTACCCCGTTCAGAAGGAATAACAAAAAAACTCCGAAGCCAGTCAAAAATAGAGCGTTCTCACAGGGTTTTAAAACGCCGGCCAAAGCTGCCTCTCACCTCCCTGACTAGGTAACCTAGTACCTAAGATTTCCTAATGGGGAAGAGATCATTAAACACTATCAAAATGAATGAATTTTGGTTTATGAGCTTGGTGTTAACTGATTTTGAACAAATGACTCTAAGGGAATCAGCACCTTTCGTCGACGTGGACCCTGCTCATCCTCCGGTCGAATTTGTGTTTTCGGCTCCTTCAACAAATGATGAACTCTACGCATCTGATAGATTCACATTCAATTTCAAGAAGGCTGACTTTGAGGCAATGAAGAATTATTTCTCTGAGATTCACTGGGGTTTTCTAGCTGATGCGCCTTTGGCTGAGTCTATCGACCAATTCTATGCGATATTGCTCTCAGCAATCAACACCTTCGTACCCAAAACTAAATTCTTTACCCATGATTTCCCCAAATGGTTCTCTTCCAAATTGATTTCGATCACACGATTAAAACGGTTAGCACATGGTCGGTGGAAGACTACTGGAGATGACCAAGATTACACTGCATTCTCTGGTTTGCGTCGTGAATGCAACATTCTCTCAAAAAGTGACTACAATGCATACGTCGGATCAGTTCAACGCTCACTGCACTCGAACATAAAAGAGTTCTGGAACTATATTAATTACAAGGATGGTAACAACTCTCTTCCAGACTGTATGTTCCTCGGTAATGATCAAGCTAACACGCCTTTGGAATGCTCTGAGCTTTTTGCATCCTTTTTCGCAAGCGTATATGAGGCTCCGATCGACGCACAACCGTACTATCCTTGTAGAGACGTTGTTTCTGTGGGTAATATTGAGTTGAACGAGGAGGAGGTCCATCGTGCACTCGAGTTATTGGACCCCAATAAGGGTATTGGACCAGATGGAGTACCCGCTAGCCTACTTCGCTCCTGCTGCTGTTCACTTGCCCGTTCTTTGACATCCATATTCAACAAATCACTAACTAGTGGCACATTCCCTCAGGTATGGAGATCATCATTTATTACCCCAATTCATAAATCTGGTGACAAATCTTTAATTTCAAACTACAGGGCAGTTTGCACATCATCCTCTATTCCCAAGCTATTCGAAAAATTGGTCGTTGATAAGCTGACTCCTTTGTTCTCTGGTTTCATTGTCACAGAGCAGCATGGATTTACCAGAGGCAGATCTACAGTTACCAACCTGGTGGAATTCACTGATTATGTGTTCTCAGGATTTGAAGATGGTGTTCAGGTTGATGTAGTCTCAGTGGATTTTGCAAAGGCTTTTGACCGGGTCTCTCACAAGCACATTACCGCCTTGTTGTATTCCTTGGGTGTCCATGGACCTTTCCTCGCCTGGATCGAGAGTTTTCTATTGGACAGATCTCAGAGGGTTCGGCTTAAAGGTACACTTTCTGGGCCCTATCCAGCAACATCGGGTGTTCCTCAGGGCTCACATATTGGCCCACTTCTGTTCCTTCTGCTGATAAACAGTGTTTGTTCCCGGCTTTCCTCGGATGATACCAGGGTACTTATGTATGCCGACGACTTGAAAGTTTTCAGACGAATCTCTAGTTTGACAGACTGTTGCCTTCTTCAGGCTAGCATTGATTCGCTACTTGAGTGGTGCTCAGTTAACCGCTTAGCGCTTAATCCGTCCAAATGTACCGTGGCAACTTACGCGAGATCGCTAACTCAACTGGAGTACATTTATTTAATCGAAGGAGCCCCTCTTACCAGAGCTGTGTCGACCAGGGACCTTGGAATCATTCTGGACTCGAAACTGTCCTTCATCGACCATGTGGATGCGGTGGCTCTGAAAGCTCTGAGGGCCCTTGGTTTTCTAAAAAGGTGCACGCGGGACTTCTGGTCGATTGATGCGATTGTGCTGTTGTACAAGTCTCTGGTTCGCCCGATTTTGGAGTATGCTAGCATAGTTTGGTCCCCTTTCTATGCAGCATACAGATATCCATTAGAGAGGGTTCAACGGAAGTTCATGCGTTACCTTGCATTCAAGCTGGGAATTCCGATGGAGCAGGTCGATTTTAAGGACCTAGCGGCCGAGTATGGGTTGCCCACTCTCGAAAGCCGTAGGGAGGTAGCAGACATAGTATTTTTCCATAAACTAATAAATGGAACTCTCCAATCCCCATCGCTCCTCTCCAAAGTCAACATGAATGTGCCTCCCTACAGCACCCGCCAGACACATTTGTTTCAAGTGCCATTCGCGGCACGCAACTACCTACAAAACCGCCCGATGTGTCGTTTGCCTCGTGAAGTTAACGCCTTCCTGGAGTCCAGTGATTGTGATTTATTTTGTACTTCCTCCTACGCCCTGAAGCGCCAACTGGCCGATATTTTTTTCAAATGATTTGTACCTTATTATTATTATTTACATTAATGTTTTGTATCTTTGCTGTGATCTGTTATATCGTTATACCATTTTGTAATTTATTATCTCGCTATATACTTTCTATGTTTATTGGCTTTTTGCCGTTCAAATAAAAAATAAAATAAAAAAAATAAATGAAAATAAAATAAAAAAAGAAGTCGGTCCAAATTTAATCGCCAAACAACGCTCACCCTAGCGACCGTGGCTACACCGGTCCCCCCCCCCCCACATTAACCCATTTTTTCCCGGTGTTCCCATATGGGAACATTGGACCCTGCCTCAGTTTTTTATAGTTTTTGACAACAAAAGTGAACGTAGATATGAAATCTCACGTTTACGTATTGAGGCAGACATAGGTTGATCCCCCAGTGACTTAGGCCGGCCATCCTCGTAACGATTTATCGTTCGATAAGCTCGTCGTACGATAAACCGTTGAGATTTGAACTGCACAGTTATTTCACATACACGTATCGATGAACTCATGCGATTTCCCACCTTCGATATCGTGAACGATTTAGCTTCTGTCCATTCTCCTTTCTTGAGTTTAGTTCCTCACCATCCTCACCATCATCCTTCCGAGAACTGAACTTCGTCGTAAACGATATCGAAGGTCGAAACCGGTGCCCGGCACACACGCTACGTTTCGTTGAACTGCACAGTCCGTCGGAATGGAATTTTCATTCGATTCCGATGACCTGCACAGTTCTGGAGATCGTACGATTTGGTCCACATACACGCTTCGATTTGTCGTCAGGTCTGACCGTTTTTGCTTATCGTACGATGAATCGAACGATAAATCGTTACGTGGATGGCCGGCCTTAGTTTGGTTCCAAATGTCATTGGGTGGGGTGTCATAGTACTTTCATTGTTGACTATTATTTTGAGCGTACCAAGGCAAAGAAAAAGTAACTACTATACCTGTTATATTCTATTTTATTCCGTCTTTTTCATGATTTCCGTTTTTGTTAGATGTTAACAAAAGACGCTGGGGAGTAATCAGCCGAATTTTTAAACTCCATCTACAAATATAATTGGACTTCCATCATTGTTCCCAAATGGGAACACTGGGCATGAATGGGTACTGTACGTTTGCTCTATTTCTTAGTCTTCTAAAAAAACACTACTATCTAGCTACCTTCCACTAAATGTATAAATACTAAATGTATATGTCTCCTCTGGTTCATGAACCTATGTTGCACATTTTGCACTTTTTATATAAGCGTGCCAGAAACACTACCCCCCCCCCCCCCAAACACACACATTTCTAAAGTTACTCTTATCTTCACTGTCTTTATAGTGTCACGCTCAGTTAGGAATGGCACTATTCGAATTCTTTGGTTACTACTTATCGATTCTATTTGTGTTATCTATCCCATATGAGCATATTTCTAAATGACTGCATTCAATATAAACATTTCCAGGTTGAATGAAATGAGACTTTGCATATTTTCACGCCTACCTTAGAATTAATAGTGAGAGTTGGGTTATTTACAAGTATTGGTAAATATGAGTGGAAGTATAGCAAATCATCATTTTAAAAGCCAAAAAGTGTGATATGTAAGTACTTATCACGGATGACCTGGAGGTGAAAAAAGAAGGAGATGGTAGGAAGGTACGTCCCTTCTTCCTTCGCCAGCTTCGAACCCCCCCTGTTTCCGGCCTTCAAGAATATCGGTATGGTTATATTTATCCTCCTTATCCCCATGAACGTCTATTGTATAATTTTTTATCCTATCCCAGCAATACTTACAAGTCATATGGAAGCAATGGTGTAGAAATACGTCACTCCGTTGTAACAATATCGGCCTTCTTATCTCTACTTTTCTCACGATCCACAACTAATCGGAACATTCTTTTACGAAAACAACGTTTTTTTCCATAACTAAATGCTTCTAAAATTTGCAATCATACACTTTTCACAGATCTACACTACACTTTTACATCTACACTTATATCTACACTCTTCAAAGAGGATACCCACAGGTCTACTGGTAAGGAGGTGAAAAAGAAGCGTTGTGTGATCCATGAATGTGATGGGGGGGGGGGATAGGTAACAAAAACTAAATACATTTTAGTGTTACTTCAATCAAAACGGGAGAAAACTAGGGGAAAATACCTTCAGAATGGTACGTATTTGAGGATGAACCAGTGTTCCCATTTGGTAACATGGGACTATATAGATTCTGACCATGGGAATCTTCATTTTTCCACCCAACTAATCATAAAAGAACATTGGAAACCATTTTATACGGCGTTTTTTGAGGAATCCAGAAGAGAAAAAACTCGGGCAAAAACGGGTTGATGAAAATAGTAATCCTAAAGTCTACTTGTCACCACAAACTCGTAGATTATTGACTTCGCCACCTAATACGAGTATTATTATTGACCTCGCTTTTGGGTACGACGAATATAGCGTACCTAATCCCCAAAATAAAAACTAAAAATAAAATTTTGGAGATAGGTTGCTAGTACCTAACTACTTAGTGGAGAGAAATTCTCATATGGTCATGGTGCACGGCAGAAATTTCGAACCAAAATCTCATCCCTCCCAGGACGGATTGTAAGGTGTTTTAATCTCGAAATAATGTTTGGATGGAAGAAGTTCGTGAAAGAAAAGTGTTAGTTACCAGTTAGTAGTTCGATAGTAGGTAGTTAAAAGTTAGTTGTCAGATAATAATTGTGGGTATAGCGTTAGATATTTATTACATTGGAATGTTAAGCAATAAAACCGTCAAATAATATAATATGTGCAAATCAGGAGAAACATAACCAAATTAAGTTCACAAATTTACACAACGGGTGATTAACGATTGCCCTAACCCAACACGGAAACCAGTCAAACCAATCTAAGTGTCATGTGACGATAGTCAACTCAATGAATGTATATGTTGGTAGTATGAAATATTCCAAAAAATTAATTTTTTGATGAATAGGTATGAAAACAGAAAGGAGAAAGGTGGCTGAAGGGAGGCGCTTGGGGAACAACCTTGAAGCATCCGCCTTCCAGTCAGAACATAAATTAGTAATCGGATTATCAGACCCTAACGAGCTTATCAGCCAAAGCCAATTAATCAAAACTCGCATCAAGTTTGAGTAATGCGATGTTCCTTCTTTGAGTAATGCGGGGGTTGGCAGTAAACGCCCTAAACTTGAAAGACCCGTCAGGGGATTGCGGAAACGCTTAAATCAACGATCGAAGGTATTGTGAGACCCTAGGCATAGTATGTAAGCGGCTTATCCAAGGAGATTAACCCATTGTTCGGATCTTGAGATCGAATCACATGTTTTTCCAAGGCGCCATAGTGAGACGACAACCCATACATTATTGTATTTTCCAAGCTACTAAATACATAATATTGATTTAGTTGAAGAAATAAATGTAACAATAACCTTCATGAATAATCTATTTTCATGTGCAAAATCGTTCACTTGGTCAAGGTTTCTTTTACCCTGAAGTAATACTGTACAAGTGGTCCCGGGGTGAGTCCTAAGCAGAGGGAGTGGGGTTTTAGTTGGTAGCCCCAATTCATGGGGAGTCCAACACTGTTGGGGTCAACTTCCCCTTCGCTCTTAAAGAGTTTCCCCACTTCCGTAACAAAAAAAAAAAAAAAAAAAAGGTTTCTTTTCCCGACGTTCATTGATTTGGTACAAAAATTATCTACTTTACCTCGTTCACCTAGCTACGTACTATACGCATTACAGAAGAAGGTGGTCATCAACTATTCAGCGAATTCTCGACTTACTCCCTATTTACATACTCATTGACAGAGATTAATGATAAAATCAATTTGGATGGTGAACTCATGTCCAGTTGACTAGACCAGTTCGGAGATGAAGTGACTCAGGTAGAAAAAAAAATGCTTACGAAAAATGCTTACGACTGGTACGATGTTAATGCTTACGACTGGTTCCTAAACTCGGGCTCATTGGACCATGAGGGAAAACTGAACCCAAAAATTGTGTCTACTCGGATTATCCAAGTTTTCCTTTCCTTCTCGGTGATAAAACTGAGCCGAACAGCTAATTTGGAAACTGATCAAATACTTATCTTGAAAATGTGACTTTTGGTGACATTTCCTATGTAAGTTTGGACTATCTTTCTCCTGGTGAGGGAAGTTATCAAATCTGAGTAGCCGTTCTTCTCTGATCAGTTTTCTTCTCGGTGGAGAAATTAGTTCAATACAAGAAGTCACCTTTTTCGATAATTTTCCCTTGGACCAGGTTACCCACTCCGAATACGTTTACGGGTAGTTCTTTATCAAATTACTGCTGGAGAACTCACTTTCGTTAGTCGTTCAGCTCTTTCTAGAGATGACAAAAGCATTGCAAACTCTTTTTTCCATTCCCTTAATACTCCCAAGCACAACGAGGGCTTTTCCTGGCCAACCTTCACTTATCTAACTCAGCGAGGAGAACAATTTCTCCCATAAACTTTTCCTACCATGTCAACCCCACTACATGATAAATTTAATTTGGAATCAAGTACCTAACGACGGAAGTTACAAATAAAGTCCTAACCGTTCCTAGCCAAGCAAATTTAGGATTTATCATTAGTCACATACCTATTTAACTGTTATTTGTTATTGTATACATAGGTATATATATTTGCGTTTCAAAACTTCAACAGTGACAATATTGTCCTGTTCATGAGGGCCCATAATAATGATTGATATTTTGACTGTTGAAATAATCATGTATATGCTGAATTCCGTCATAAAATTATGAAAAGAGAGGGCTCATTTAATGCTCCAATCCGAAATCTCTTCATGTTATAAATTTTTTAAAGAGGAGTAGTTCAGTACTTTGGAATGAATAAAGTAAGGGAATTAGCATCACCGATCACTTTGCTGATCTTTCTTTCTATAACTTACGCTTTGGAAAACACTGTGTTTTCACTTCGTAGCAGATTAAGAATGGGTACAAAGATTTAATCAATTATTGGTAGCTTCATTATGGTAATAATGATTTAACAGAGTAAGGAGGTGAGTTAAGTTTAACAGTTACAAAGTTAGATCTGTTTTCAAAGGGAGATATATCGAGTGTCTGTCAGGGTTCTACGTGTTCTCTTAGGAGGGGAACAGCCGTTTGTGTCGCGGGACAAATTGACACGTGCCGGTCGTGATTTGTCTGCCACTATCGCCATGTTTCACCGATTCTTTGTTCGTTTTGTTCGATCAACCATCTCTAGTAGATCTGCTAAAATAAAAAAATGAAAAATTCATAACAAATTATTCGATAATAATAAATTATTATAATAATATACCTAATTAATATAATAATAATTTAATTATTTAACAATGGTTTATTATATTCCCGTATAGATCACTGGTCTGCAAGGATTACAACTTTGCCATTGTCACTATTTTTTTACCTACCAATTATAGGTAGGTAACTACTACCTTCACAATTAAGTTTGTTTGGAAGAAATGAACTGTTCACACTCGATACCAAACTTATTACACAACGAGTAACGTTGTATAATAATGAATTATTATAATTAATAATAAGGCTCAAAAGATGCCAACAGCACGCAGTGTTCCCAGGCGGTCACCCATACAGGGGCATCACGCCCGACTCAGCTTGACTTCGGTGATCGGACGAGCGTCGGTTTGTTCTACGTGGAATGGCCTTTCCGCCCTACAGAAAATCGAGATCAGTCTTCGACAGTTACAATCCACCAGAACTCGTAGATAATAAAATCACCATTACTGCTCAAAATGTTATCAAAAATCACGTACCTACCTTCAGCGATCCCATTTTGGTCAGCTAAAATTTGAACGGAGAATAGGCGTCTTTTGCGATTCAGACTCGTGTTTCCGATTTATCGTAAGCCCAACCCTTACCTATGTTTTCGTAGGGAGCGAACAAAAAATTAACTTCAAATTCAATACCTACTATCTCAAATTGATGGAACAACAATAACTTTTATCGAAATTTTTTGAGCTGGGGCGTTTTCGAAATTTTAACCCTTAGAAATGACCAACATCAACCAAAAGCTTCGGGACACAACTAGACCCCAAATGAAGCCCATATACCAACATTCATCAAAATCGGTCAATGCTAACTGAGGAAAGTGCCTCGGCGAACGAACGGCAAATTTTTTATTATATTCTCGGATTCTACGTACCTTGAAACGTAAACCAACAAATTTTGGAAGAGGTAAAATTTTCTTTTCTTGGTCAATTCTAAAGGTTTATTATTGAAAATAATAAACCAAAATTAAATTTTTCAACACTTGATTTCTTGGAGTATACTTGGTAAATTAATACTATTGGAAATTTCGAGCAAATTCTGAATATACCAAATAATTTATTGGTAGAGATATTCATTTACACCAAAAAGCTCAAACCCAGCTCTAGGATTTGTTTCTACGTACATGTGACAATTCCCGAGCATCACGGACCGACGTATCAATAACTCTCTATAAATTCAATCGTGATTGGATCATCGGCAGGCAGTCTGCCTTTGAAATCCAATATAATCGTCGTAAAACCCCATGGCATCGTTGTATAAAGTTCAACCTCTATGTTTTTCATCTTTGAATAATTTGAATCTAAAATATTAGAAGGTCGTCTATGCATTTCATAGTCAATTCCAATCATTAAGCGATAATATCGCTTTGACATACGGTATGGGCGCTAGGGTTAGGATATGGTAATCACGTTTTCGATAAGCATACAATTTTTAAAAGGCGAGAATAAAACGATTTTGGAAGTTTCTAGGTATAAAAATTACCTCATATTTATATTGGGTGGTATTGTCAATTATTTAAGTGGTTTTCAGAGAATTTTCTCCGCGGTACCGCATTACTAGAGACTTTTGTGTCAGCTGCCTCTTACTCACAGTTAACAAAGTTTCAACCCTTCATGGAATCATGGCAATGTTAATCACAGTTGAATAATTTTTGCTGGCTTGTTTCGTAAACGGAACTTCTCCTTCCGTTGCGTCGTTCCCTTTTATCATTAGCGTGTACACCACTTTTCAAAGTCCCTCTCAGCCTTAGAATCTATTATTTCGGGTTCAAACAATGTTGTGCCATCCAGTTTCGTGGACGCCCTCTAAAAGTAAACTAATAACTAAAGCGAGTTTATCTGCGCCTCCTCAATTGTGTAGAACAAAGGCTCACATTTCGAGCGTAATTTCCCGTACCGAAAGGTCTTCCCACCCGCTATAAGTAGCCGCTGTTGGTGGTGACAGCCACTTGACTGTAGACGAAGAAAAATACCCAACCGCTAATCTCTGAAGTATGAAATACGTGATTCGGTTTGTCCTTTTTTGACTTTCATGTAACTGGAATAGGAGCAAAATACATTTTTGCTTCGAATTGTGACTGCTAGTAGTCGGGTCAAGACAAATATACAATAAGCTGTTGCTTCGGAGACTACCAAGGTATCGGAAGCATTGTTTTCACTTCTCAAAGTTTAAAAATGAAAGTTCCCCGAAATCAAAATTTCGCGTTTTACGTTTTAGACCTTCCTGAACAATTTTGGTTCCGTATATGTTTGTCTGTCAAGGAATCCTTGTAATTGGCAAAACTATGCGAATTCTGATTTCAATGATATTTTCAGCAATTGTGCGGGTTGGTGTATAGATGGTCCCCTATGAAATCATTGCTACCGGATTGACAGTAGCCGGTGCGCATGCGCAAACGTTATGAAATAGTAACAGCTACAACTCCTACATATTTTCGGTTACGCTTTCTTCGATGGCGAGACAAGAACCGACTACTGCGGGGAGTCGTGCGTTCAAATCTCGCCGCCAGTGCGTTTTTTCGTGCGTACGGGGCTCGCCGCCCCACTCGTCACAACCCAGGGCGGTGAGGCTATGGGAAGCCATGAGCGAAATCATCAGAACAAATTCTGATCTACTCTTTAGAAGACAGCTGATGACGTCCATGACGCCAGGAATGGCAGTCGGACGAAAATGCAACCTGAAATGGTTGTCTACTTTACTTCACTTTACTTTCTCACCATTACATTTTTCAGCCAATTTCGATGGAATTTTCAGGGATTGGGGGAGTCGGTTATTTTTCCAGGGTAGTGGAAGGTACTTGAAAATTGATGTTTTCAGATTAGCCACTATGCATCGGATCATTCATAAATCGGTTTATGGATACGAGGAAGCTTTGTGCCACACCCACTTGGCTTGGTTTTAATTTTTTTTTTCTCAACTTTTGTAAAATTTACTCAATTGCTTGCATTTGAAAGTGAGTGTTTTTGAGTTTTATCTCCCGGGATTGGGTATATACGAGTTCCCTCTACCCTTATTTCGACTTAAGAATCCTGATGTTCGGAAGCTCGTTAAGACGCATAAGTAGTGTACATTGCTGAGAAATCCGTCGAAACCTCTGCCTTTAGAGATCCACTGGAAGCAAGAAACGTAGCAAGTGACTGTTATTGCTCTCAGGGACATCCTTTTTCTAGAATGTTACGAGCGCAATGATCTTTAATTATTATTCAAACCATACATGCCGTTTGAAAGTTGTGATCCGCGGTGCCACAATGTCCTTTCATAGAAGATACCGCATGAATTAGAGTATTCCCATTAAAACGTCCAGAGGTTCAATATTTGTGCACAAATGAACGTTGCAATGATACGTAAGTAGCCTATAACCTTCCTTCTACGCATTCAAATCGTCACGGGATAAGTGTAGCATCATTTCAATCTCAAAAACCTACATCGTGTCAAAAACCAGTTCTTATAGAATAGAATGATTGTAATAACACAAATTAGTTCATTCGAGTGGTTATTTATAATCATTTTTAAGACCTAGTGGTACCATTTAAAATTCCTATTGCGAGCAAAAAGACTATGTCCATTAAGCACTTTTATTTATTCTAGCAAATGGCTGTCATGTGTTTGTTCACTCCCTCCGGTGTGGGTGCACCCTTTTTGCCTTTTCCACACTTTAAACTGAGAGTGGAACGGTGAATTTATCCTACCTAATTAATGCTGGAATTCATTGAACCTACATTCGCAACGATCATGCTGATTGACTACTTGTTATTGTTTATACGACGACTATTTCATACAAAGTAACAGTATTATAGCCGCTCGATTAAGGCTCATCAGTATTTACCTTGAAATTGACTATTTCTTTGGGGTGAAAAAAGTTGATCATTTACATTGATTAGATGTCAATCATACTCACTCGAAAGTGATCTTTGAAAAGTAACTTATTGTCTACCGATCTCAATATTTTGGTACCAATTATAAGAGAGTTGAAGAAGGTAAAAAACATTGGGTCTGGGACTCAGCTTCCTGTACAAATGGTATGATGCATAGTGGAAACTCAAAACTGCAATCTCGAAGAAACAACCGCTACCCTCCAAATTTTATGGTCAAATAAGGGTAAAATTTGAAGGAAACAATTTATTCAGAGTCCCAACTGTACGTACGAGCCCTGAAAATTCCTTAAAAGTGTGATTTATATACAGGGTGTTTCATAAGTAACGGACCACCCTTTCTATATCCGTTATTTGAGTGAAAATAAAAAAACTTGTCAAAGTAACTTCCCCTTATCTTCTTGCAAAGAATCCGAACATTACATTTTCGCGCGTCGCGCATGCGCGCAGTGTGCACCAACTATGTTTTTTTCAAATAGATCCTCCATTTTGTATTGCAGATTCGGATTCTACGTCAAATTTTATGAATATTTTACTTCGACAACTTTTCTTCTTGAACGCGCGCAACCTGCTCACCGAGCGCTCAAAGATGCGCAACCCAGGGATTGTGCCACAATGGGGTGCGCCTTGATTTTTTTTAGATTTTTAATCGAAAGTAGACTACATTCTGAGAATTTTAGCACCAACCGCGACCTTCTAGCGTGAGTAGATCTGTTTCTATGATTTTTCAAAGTTTCGGCCGTTTATGACGTCACGCGCCCCTCTCGCCTGGGCGGGACCCCCCAGCCCACTGTGACGTCATAAACGGTCCAAACTTTAAAAATTCATAGGAAAAGATTCACACACGCTAGAAGGTCGTGGTTGGTACCAAAATTCTCAGAATGAGGTCTACCTTAGATTAAAAATAACAGTAAACAGTTTTTCCTACCCAGGCGCACACCCTATTGAGATAAAAGCAGACCTCAAGTGTGGCACATCACTTAGCACTGTTTTTCTATGCTGCATGTAAAGGTGATATCCCTTTCTTGATTTGGTTTCATTTTACCGCATTTACAGCAGACAAATTCACTTTTTGAAGAGTAAATTATCGATTTTCCGTGGAATCTTTTCCAATCATCGTTTCCTTCACGGATTATTTCTCCTCTAACACAATTTTATAAATTTTACATATTTTTTCACTTCGTTGGGATTGATTCATTTCCCTTCATTGGGAAATCGATGGTTTCCACCTCAAAAAGTGAATTTTTCTGCTGTAAATGTGGTAAACTGAAACCAAATCAAGAAAGGGATATCACCATGACATTCAGCATAGAAAAACAGTGCCAAGTGATGTGCCACACTTGAGGTCTGCCTTCATCTCAATGGGGGGTGCGCCTTGATTTTTTTTAAAAGATTTTTAATCGAAAGTAGACTACATCCTGAGAATTTCGGCACCGACCGCAACTTTCTAGCGTGAGTAGATCTGTTTCTATTATTTTTCTAAGTTTTGACCGTTTATGACGTCACGCGCCCCTCTCGCCTGGGCGGGACCCCCCAGCCCACTGTGACGTCATAAACGGTCGAAACTTTAAAAATTCATAGGAAAAGATTTACACACGTTAGAAGGTGGCGGTTGGTACCGAAATTCTCAGAATGAGGTCTACCTTAGATTAAAAATAACAATAAAAAGTTTTTCCTACCCAGGCGCACACCCTATTGTGGCACAATCTCTGGGTCGCGCATCTTTGAGCGCTCGATGAGCAGGTTGCGCGCGTTCAAGAAGAAAAGTTGTAGAAGTAAAGTGTTCATAAAATTTGACGAAGAATCCGAATCTGCAATACAAAATGGGGGATCTATTTGAAAAAACAGAGTTGGTGCACACTGCGCGCATGCGCGACGCACGAAAATGTAAGAATCCGAATTCTTAGCAAGAAAATAAGGGGAAATTACTTCGACAAGTTTTTTTGATTTTCACACAAATAACGGAAATATAAAGGGTGGACCGTTACCTATGAAACACCCTGTAGATTGTCTCTTTAATCTTGTATAGGTTCGAACTGAAATAAAAATGGATTTTGAGTGCCAAAGTAAACCGCAAAATACATATTGATGTGGAGAGATCACTTACCATGAGCAAGGCAGGAAAGTTACTGACTCCTGAGCTCGTTCACAGTCACCGAGAGCAGCGAAGCCTCCACAGGCATAGTTTGCGGAGCAGTTCACGGAACCGCTACACTCCAAGCAATAAAGGTGAACACGTGGTCCGCGTCAACATAGTGAGGTTAGTGCATAAGGGAATTTGTTCGTAATTCACATAACCAGCACTCCTCCAAATCGTTGTTGTTCGTTTCAGATTCACGTAACAGCTCGTTTTGTCTCATTGTGATAATTTGCTTTTCTTATTGGTTTATTATTTTCAATAATGAACCTTTGGAATCGACCAAGAAAAAAAATATTTAACCCCCCTCAAAATTTGTTGGTTTACGTTTCAAAATACGTAGAATCCAAAAATCGAATAAAAATGTTCCCGTCCCTCCGCCGTACGCGGCACTTTCCTCACTTAGCATTGACCGATTTTGATGAAATTTGGTATGTGGGCTCCATTTGGGGTCTAGTTGTTCCGTTCGCTCACTATGAGAATTTAAAGTTTGGACGTACGATAAATCAGCATTCAGAATCCAAGTCCACAAAAAATCCATGGGTGTTTCAGTGTGTCTTTTACTGAGCCCGGCTTTATTTTCCAACCTATTTGAGTGGTTATTTTGGTTTATTATTTTCAATAATGAACCTTTGGGATCGACCAAGAAAAACAAGTTTTTAACACCCCCCTCAAAATTTGATGGTTTACGTTTCAAGGTACGTAGAATCTAAAAATCGAATAAAATTTTGGCAGTCCGTCTACAGTCCGCCGTACGCGGCACTTTCCTCACGCATTGACAGATTTTGATGAAATTTGGTATGTAGGCTCCATTTGGGGTCTAGTTGTGCCCCGAAGCTTTTGGTTGATGTAGGTCACTTCTAAGGGTTGAAAAATAAGGTTTGGAATTTCGAAAACGCCCTAATAAAAAAATGTTGATATAAAGGTATTGTTTTTCCATCAATTTCAGATAATATTGAATTTTTAGATTTTTTTTTAACAAGTTCCTCAGTCAATAAATGTAATTTCTAGGAGATAATGTTTTTGTTTCCCGCGACCAGCCTGAATGGAGAAGCAAGCGCATCGTTGCCAAATTATGTTTTGTGGCCTTCTACTGATACCGACCGAGTTTGCATTCATGGTACAGCAATACTTTTGTATTACATTTGTAAATTCCTACACGTGCACTGGATAACTCCTGCATCCGTCTACCGGTGTACTTCCCATCATGTCCGTCATTAACCGTGGTGGAGCGATTTCATCGCTTCGACCCTGGACCATTTGACGTAGGCATCAGGACCAGGAAGGATGGGCGCCGTTAGGAGAGGAAGGGCCCTTGCAAGTAGGTGCGAGGAGACCGGGTCGCAATAGATAAGACTGCCTACAGGTTTATTAAGGCAATTACTCATAAAGGATGGGGTTGAAGGTTTGGGGTTGGGAAGGGTCGCCGCTCTCTGAATAGTAAGCCATAGGGAGGGACCGGGAGAAAGGGCGTCAAGGACCGCCATCTGCAATGTACCTGCACTTACCTCCGCTCTCATCACCTTCCTTTAAACTTTATACTTTAAACTTCGGGGGTTTGTAACCTAACAAACTTGGGTGGTGTTCCACGGCAGCTGAATAAAAGTGGGTTGCGTGGAAGGAAATACTGTATACAGTTGGACGCGAACTATACCAAAAACTTTACTAAAGGGGAGAGGGACTCACTAATATGTCTGTTTAATGAAAATCTAAGGACTAAACTTCTTCATACTGTGCTTCAGAGCAATTTTAAAGCCACATTAATATTACATTTTTTATATTTCTTTCATTGACCCATGGGAAACATCTCTCGGTTATTCACATTTAAAACCACTCCTGCCAAGTGATTGTGGCAAACAACTACAACATGATTTTGTTGATTCGATCACGATACAAGGTGGTTAATCATCAAAAGATCGGCCCCTAGAGAAAAACATGGCAAGTTATTACACAAAGGTTTATTATTTTTCTGTGTTGATCACTAGCCTCCAAAGAACACAGATTTGTCATTGCCACTACTACCAACCATATTTCTGCAGCAGACATTTCATGATGATCGTTCACCTTCCTACTCAATAAAGTTCATGACTAATCAGATCAACCCATCAATAATAGGGATCATTGTCACTGTAACAGTTTCAATTGAAAATTTTAATGAAACTCAAATGGGCAGACAAAATCACATGCTACATTCAAAATTTATTTTGAATGGTAAAACGCTATGTAACTTGTCGAACAAGTAAGAGAAACGAATATTGGCTATACCTTTCTAGCATATAAATAGATGAACAAGAATAGCTTTTGTACAAGTAAAATTTACAACGATAAAATTGGAGACATTGTATTGGGGGCATTCACAGTCTCTATCTTTCGACAGGTTTTAAGTACCTGTAAACTGGATTCGATTATAATTCAGTTTTTACTGAATTAGCTTGATCTATCTGGAGTATGGTCCTTGACAGTTAAGTTGATTGATCTAGGGTCCGGAACACAGCGGATGGGTGCAGGCGACATTCCAAAGAAATCCGTGGAGGCAAGAGCAATAGAGATGTGCTGCAGGCAGTTCTGGTCATGCGCTGGAACCTTTTATTCATTAGTCCACTCAGTGCAGCTTGGAGATCACATCACAAAAGGATGGTGGAAAGTCACAAACATAGAATGTTGTAGAATTAAGTGCCCTCACATGGTCACACTACATTTCTGTCATTAACTTTTGCTTCTATGATTCAACATTCAAGAACTTTAGATAGTTCGCCATTATATCCAAGGCAAGAACTTACTGGTGTTACAGCCATATCTCGGGCAATTTTAATTCATCTTGAGACAGAATAATAAACGTGGTCTCTCTCCAAACTTTTTTATGACTTACATAGAGAGCAAGCACCGATGTGCTAAACTGAGGGTACCACTACATGATTCAGAAGTCATAACATCCATCAGGAAGTTGAAAAACACTAAACGACTCATCGGAAAAATGACGGGAATCAGAGCACGGTTTATTGGCGATTTTACTGTGGGTTCGTAAAACAGCTCACAAATTGTTTCAGAAATGTCAGCCTTATGAATGAAATATTAATCCCCGTATCCCTCGTTCATGGAACTGAAAAACAGCGGTTTGCCAAAACAGTCGAAGGTAATTGTTTGGCAACAGGAAACGGAGCATACATTTCAATAAAAGGTCACATCTCGGTTATCCAGTCACTTTTCATCCATTGTATTTATCAGTTCTTCACTCATTCGGAATTGAAAAGCTTTGCTTGCAGAAAAAATGTCTCGCTGATGAGAATACTCGTAAATAATATAAATAATAATAACTGTTTAAAGAAGAGAGCCAGTGACACCATATTTAACTCGTAATATTACGGCATTCGTTTTCGCACTCCCCCTTCTTCCGATGTCCCATGAATAAAGCCTTCTGGGCATGCTCTTATTAAAAATTTCCTTTCAAATGAATGAAATAAAATAGCTAGAATTATATTTTGATTTCAACAAGCAACGTGACGTCAAAATACTGGAGGAGTACCATGAATAGTAATTGTATTTGTACGTAGGTGGTAACAACGTATAATATCATAGTTTTTGCTCGCTCTTCAAACTAATTCCGAATCCAGATGCATTGGATGAAAATCTACAAGTCATGCAGCCAAAGTATTATTTTTGTCATTGGGCTGATGAGTTATATGGGTAATAAAATAGACGCAATGATGGTTGTGCGATTGTGTTGTGTGTGAGTTTGGATTAGTGGCTCGAGTTTATAGATGGTTTTTTACCTATATTAAATATAACAAGAGTTGGAGTGTCCGATGAGCCGTCAAAGTCAAAGGCAGTCGGACAATGCGAATGTTCGAGTAAGCCCTATAATATCATTTTACTTCTAACTTAAAAGGACGCTACCATGATTTTCTGTGAGTTGGTGGTGCCAAACTATATTTATTTCTAAAATGTGTTCCTCTACAGGAAGAATATACACGGACCTTGCTTGACGATAAAACCAAGCTTAGGGATGACTATTCCTATTATTTCGTAATTCTGGTGGAGGATGGCGCCTAGATTACCAGTCTGAGCTATTTATGCTCGCATTAATTTGTCGATACCAAAAACACGATACCCCGTACTCATTAGAAATGCTTAGTTGAAACCACTTGGAGCGAAACTGTATCCGCATCAGGCTCGTTTGTCCCATTGGCTTATTTCGATTGAAGGGGGAGGGGGACATCCGCATTTATTTCCATTGTGAGCGACACACTGAATAAGCAACAAGCCATATCCGATCACGATCGCCCTCCACCGAATAGGAATCTTGCTGCGTGTCACGTTTGGGGGGTTGTGATGCCCATCGTGCACAGTTTAGACTAAGCGGAATTCAGTACTAGAAAACAATGACTCTGCGAACGGAGGTACTTCAGGTCAACATGAAGTCGTATAAGAAGCCAATATTTCTGGTAGTGTTGTGACAGAAGATTAAACTTTCATCCAGGACGATAGGGTGTTGTTGCAATGTGCGGTTGGCTTTCAGGATTGCTCATTGTAAGCCCTACAACTATAGTTAGATAAAAGACTGGTCCGAAAATTCCATCATGTGCTTTTTTGGACGTCCGACAGTAAGACTTGGGTGTCCTTATGCGATCGATCTGGGGTGAAGGAGAACAAAGATCGACGGGGAAAGAAAATAACTAAATTTAAATTGGGTTTAGTTTATTCTGAATCAAAATCCGCGAAAAACCCATACCTAGGTGTATGTTAGTGTATATAGGTATGAGAGTGTATGTGTATTTGAAAACATCTCAACTACTCTGTCCAGGCCTTAGTTTTCAACCGATTTGCGTGGTTCTTATTTAGTTCGACGCAGAAATCTAACTGGTTCTGCACCACCTCTCCGAAATTTCTAAATTTGTGTTTAAGGAGGAGGAACGGGGGGTTGTTTAGAGAAAATAAGGGTCATTTACCTTGAGGGCGCTACTGACTCCTCAATTCTCAATCGAGTTTATTCATTGTTCAACTCTTACAATTTCCCACTTGCAGATTTATTCGATTTTTCACCGGTACACGTTGAAATCAACTGAACATTGAAAGCCTTATGGTAGACACGTTCCCAATTATTTAGCGTAACAGAGTTCAGTATATTTAGAATAAATACCAACGTAAACATCCTCCTAGGAGAAATAGTTTTCACCAATAAAGTAAGAATGAGTGGCATCTTGAGTTGAACAGGTGGTCGTACCGGAGGGGTCGAGTTCCTGTTCTCCCATCCGCCTCTCATCTATCCTCTTGTAGGTATAAATACCCATACTCGAGGGGCCACTGCAACCAGTCCACCCTCACCAATCTGACTTGGTCACTTCAAACACCTTATTATTATTATCGGTTCTAGTTGCGAGGTGCTCTCTCCTAACCACCAAACACACACATTTTTTTATGGTTCTACGTGCCAGTCTGCGCTCTGAAGCACGACATGTGATAGCAGTCGTTTAAAATCTCTAGGATCCGTTTCTACGGGTGATGAGCCGCGGCGCGCGTCGTTTTGGTTTATTATTTTCAATAATGAACCTTTGGAATCGGCCAAGAAAAACAATTTTTTAACACCCCCTCAAAATGTCATGGTTTATGTTTCAAGGTACGTAGAATCCAAAAATCGAATAAAAATTTGGCCGTCCGTCCGCCGTCCGCCGTACGCGGCACTTTTGCCACTTGACCGATTTTGTTGAAATTTAGTATGTAGGCTCCATTTAGGGTCTAGTTGTGCCCCGAAGATTTTGGTTGATGCAAGTCACTTCTAAGGGTTCAAAAATGAATTTTGAAATTTTGAAAACGCCCTAACTCAAAAAATTCCGATGTAAAGGTATTGTTTTTCCTTCAAATTAAGATTCTATAGAATTTTTAGAATTTTTTGAGACCACGCTAAGCTCTGTAGGAGATGCGATCGATGTTTTTCTTCATGTTGGATAGTTGGTGGCTTTGCAGACGAGTGATCAATATAGAAAAACAATAAACCATTGTGTAATAATTTGCAGCGTTTTTGTTTTCATTGTTGCAAGGAACGTCCTTGGAACAAGGATTAGATAATAATAAGGATTGGATAAGGATTAGTTAAATTTCAACCAGTAAGCGATAAAACTGATCTGATTTGTCCCATGATAGCACTGAGGATAATTAATACTTCTTTGAACTACTCATAACTGGTATGAAAATCCATTCTGAAGTGCGGAAGATTCGCCGAGGCGCGTGTCCTCCCGTAAGGTGAAGAACCGCGCGTATTCGAGGGTTAATTATTCCTTCCATTATCCCACCAGAATATGATCTAACGAAAATCCAATTTTGATAGTACAAGTTTACTAGATATCTAAATTCGTTAACACAGTCAGAAGTCCGAGTCATGACCACCCTGATGGGCTTTTTCAGAGGCCAACACCTTAGTCTACAACTCCAGCACTTTTCTCAAAGGTCCAGGATCTATAAATTGGCGGCGTAGTTGACCCCCAATCTACCAGTAGTTTACCAGCAATGCACTTTTTCAAAATCTATGAGGTTGTTTAGTTTTATCTCTGAACCACCGCTTCCAAGGATAACTTACGATCAAACCAACCAGGTCAGAAAGTTAAACATTCTAGAGGAATCGAGGATAATTGCATAAATAAATGCCAGGACGGAAGGACCTGTTAATAATAAACTAATAATAAACCAAAATGAAGTCCAGGAGAAAAACCATTCAGCAAAATTGAGCCCTGCCATAGAAGAAAATTGATTGAGCTAACTTTCTCCGATACTCAGTGAAATTCTCTGGTTGAGAGTGGTAGTTTTATTCGAACAATTCAGGGAGGTAATTAGTTCTTCGAATCGCAGGGAGCCCGTCCTCAGGATGGATGAACTTCTCGGGTCGCTCCATGATGGATGATACTTGTTTCAGTTGGGGCGGAGAACGTCCTTTCTGAATTAGCACCCCCACCCCGTTATTAAGGGCCGGCTGGCGGAGTTTGGTCCCTTGTCCGAAAGCCTAGGTCAGAAGTGTAGTAGGGAACCCCTCTTTACCGCCAACATTTGGAACGAGAGCACCATCTTTGAAGAAACCAAGGTATGGACAGTGCAATTTTAGGGGTTCTAAAAGAGCTAATCGGTAGCGGTGCACACACATACAACCTTCAAGTATTTTTTACAGTGTTGTAAAAAGCAATTTCCTTCATGAGTGATAAGTATCGACCACGTATACATCCTGGTCAAATCTAACCAAAGCTACCGGGGATTTATCCTCTTAAGAGGCCTACCTCCTCCCAGCAGACGGGAAACTGTAGAAGTGAAAAGAGATGTTAGCTTGATGAATCAGGCAACTTTGTAACACACCGTGTTCCAGACGGAAGATAACTGGGGGTGAAAAATTGAGACAGGAATGCTAGTAATCACGCCGTATCTCTTCAAGTGGCGTCGCTTCCCCGAGCCGACAACAAGTTCTCACTCCACTCATTCCATTGCCATTTTCCCACGCCTGGACTAAAATCTCCTCAATCTCTAACCAACGAGCCATTTCTACTCGTCATTTTCCCCCATTTTCAAGTTGATTCTGTTAAACGAGTACATACAATTCCACAAGAAATGGGTGTGTCCATCTTCATGTTCTTTCAGCTTACAATGTTACGGGAAAATGGCATACACGTATGGAGTGAAAGACCGCCTGTATGTAAATATAATTCATTCCTTCCGACATATTTTTTAAAGGTGCACATTAGGTGTCTCTTTTGAGGTGAAATAAAAAAATATGTCAAGTGGGTGTGACAGCTTCCTCGCGTAGTGTAACCTCTTTTAGTCTATTGTATAGTGATTCAATGCATAGTAGCTAATCTCCCACAAGAAAATCAAACGTAGTAGCTTATCGACCAACCCACGCAATTCCTGAAAATTTCATCAAAAGCGGATTATAACTTCGTATAGTCTTGCCCGTAACAAGGATTTCATGACAGACACGAAACCAAAATTGTTCAGGAAGGTCTAAAACGTAAAACGCGGGTAGAAATTTTTATTTTGCAGAATTTTTTTTTAGCCTTGAAAAGTGAAAACAATGCTTCCGCTACCCTGATAGACTCGAAAGCCAAAGCAAAACATTTTTGTTTTCGTGTCTATCTGTGTGTCTGATTTTCTGTTATGCGTGTCTGTTGAGCTGGTCAAATTCACAAATTAAGATGCTTGCTGAATTCAGCATTGAATTCTCTACAACTTTTATTCTATGGTTTTTTTCGGATGAGCCAATTTCGATCTACAGACGTTCAAAGTAACTGATTCTCAATAAAACATATTGTTAGGTAATGCATGCATTCCAGGGGACGTCCCAATGGATAAGCATTAAGTCAATTTAAACCAGTAGTTTCAACCAATTTAACCATTCAACCGATTAAACCAATTTAAACTGATTCACTCAATGCAATTTAGTATTTTAAGCAAGAAATAGTGGACCCCCTTTCCCTTCTCAGCATAGCCACCATAACATTTCTAGCGGCATGGGAGCCTCGAATTTGAAGAGCATTTTAAAATCCATGATCTACGATACCCAATGCAAATTCGAGTTCACCCCCCCCCCCTTCCGAAATATGAAGTTTATGGTGTCCTGACACCATGGTGGCACCACTATTACTTCCATGGCGATACAAGGAATAATTCATGAAAATCCGGAGGTATAATGAGAATTTTTCCTCAAAGGAAGGAATCGAAATATTTTGTGAATATCACCCCACTCATTCTTTCCTCAGGCTAGCTTTGATACTCTGATACTAAAAAAAAAAAATTAACACGAAAATCGGTTGGGAATTGGGGCCTGGGTAGAGTACACAAGATTATGCCGTTTCTTAAGCATTACCCCCCCCCCCCTTTCCCGTCCTTAAAAGGCATAATTCGAAATTCCGGCGATGTAGTGCACAACTAGATAACATTCCGCGTCGAACGAAAAAGAACCACGAAAATCGGTTGAAAACTAAGGGCTGGGCAGAGTACACAAGATTTTGTCACACACACACAGACTTACACCTATGATTTTTTTGTGGATTTGGATTCAGAATGGTCTAAAACTGATTAGTGTGTGTTTTTTTTTCTGTTTAGTGTTGTCCAACTTTACCCCAGATCAATCGCACAAGGACGCCCAAGTCTTACTGTGGGACGTCCTAAAAAGTAAATAAAAAAGTTAGAAGAAATGGTCGATTTTCGACCGTCGATTCCGAATTTATTAACAGACCAAACCATAAAGTTTAGGTAGTCGTTGGATACAAAGTGTAACGTTTCACAATCAAGTGTGGAGTAAATTTGTGTGTGCGCTGGATCGTTTTTGAGAGTGCCAACAAATGACTGCCAACCTTTCGAGGCTTTTCGGCTACCAAAAGTTGCGCTCACGTCTTTCAGGATGGCAAACTTGGGTTCAACAAGTCCATAGCATCCCTCAACACATTTTTCAAAAAACATCCTCACCCTATTTAATTTTACAGCAGAAATCCTGTATCTTTTGGACTAAAGCTCCAACTCTGATGAAGATCGGCAGTTCGTTTTGCTTCTCGGGATTAAATGAGTAGTCTTTATTGTTGGTCTCTTGAAAAGGAAAGGGCGACGTGGAATAACCGCAAAGAATCCATATCTGTCGGCAAACTCGGTAGTTTTTGCAAACTCACTGCATCAGGTATATTATATTTCTGGTGGGCATGTTTGGAGGAGACGCCGAGAACGAAAACATGGATAACCTAATTGGAAACCAATTTTACTATATTTCCCAATATTTTTCAATTGCAACACTTTTGTTCAATGAATTGGATATTTTCTGAGTTAAAATAACCGTTCAAGTTTATAATTTACCAAATCGCAGTCATCGATTCACAGTCCCTCTTTCCTCCAACATATGAAAATGATGAAACAGACTCAGCCTTGGTAGGTATTATGAATGGTTTCAATCTTGAGGAATCCATCGTTTCATCCCGTGGAATCAAATAACGTAACCGTAGTGACATTGCAAGGTTACTGTTCAATCCAGCGTAACGAAGTTGTGTGCTGAGGTGGGGATCAAAAGCTCTCCACCTTCTAATTACTTGAAGCACAAACAAGTGAACTGGATTCCCGACTCTAGACTCATAACTCCTTTTCATCTCGCTATGAAGCGAACCTCCGGGTATACAGATCCACTTCCGAACGAAATGTCCATGGCTCACTAAAATCGTACCTAAAACTTCCCATCATGTACTGTAAACCACGCCCACCAAGTTGGTGAAGAAAGCAGTAGGTTTGAATTTGCGTATTGGTCCAAAACTAATCATCTGAGCTCATAAAATACCAGAGATTTGCACTTTGCTCTACTCCGATGAGGAGACAAGAATTGAGACAGCACATCGATGATAAACATTTCTTTGTTTTTATCCCAAACCATGTGTCCCGATTCATCAAAAACAGATCAGGACCTAATAATGAATAAATGATGTTCCTAACATCAACGTGAACGTATTTTCACGAAACCGCATTTTTCCCGTAAAAAATATTATAAAATGGAAAAATAGTAAGATAAAAACATTTCTAACAAAAAAAAAAACGGACCGACCTCAAAAACTATGGCACTCACAGCTCTCTGGTAGCGATGTTATTACCATTTCGTAGTATTATTGGAATAGCCGAGTTCTATGCAGACGGTCGATCTTTTCAGTAAAATAATAAACCATTGTATAATAATTCTCAGCGTTTTTGGGTTAACCTCGTGTTCTCGTGAAAAGTCATCGAAATACGAGTATCATCATCAGAAATGATATATTCCCTCTCGTTTCGTAAATTTCCCGTCAACGTTTTCCACATCTCTTTTTGGAAACAGGTTTTAATCAATCGCTGCTGTGCTTCAGGATTCTCGGAGCAAAAATCACAACGTCGGCGGTGCTCATCCTTTGTTCACTGTAAATACCGAAGTTTAGTTATAATATAACTATATATTATAACAATATAACATTATTATTATATAACAATATATTATATTGTTAAAGTACCGCACCTGAATACATCTGTGACTTCTCTGAGACTCTCGTTTAACAACTACTTTTTGAGAGTAAGACGTATGAGAACCTTTTTTCATAGAAACGTGGCATTTGAAGTAGATATTCGAAAATTTAAATGTTCGCAGAAAATCATGAAAAATTTACAAAAGTCTTCTAAGGTATTTGATATGAAATGAAATAAAGCGCATGAATAACTTTATAATTTATTTTATATAACTTTATTAGCACTAAGGGTGAAGAAGGAGGATAGTAGTTGTAAGTCAAAGGAAAATGTAGGAGGGGGGGGGGGGTAAATAGGCCAAGGATCCTACAATGTCCAGATACGCTACTGTTGATTATCTCAATCAACTTAATTGACTTAACCGATGGTTGATACTCGTGGTGCTTCAGTTTGAAGCATGCAAGGCGTTACGAGCGGAACTCGTCTCAACTCCTTGATGCTTACGCCGTGCCCCCGTTTGGTGTTCTCCATTTATTCATATCGGCTAAGGACGACAAGGCGTTCAGAGGCCACCATTTTGACATTTACGTTTATCATACACAACAAGCCACGTGCATTTTGCGATATACCTTTTTTTCGTATGAATAACACTCCCTCCGTGCCAAGATTTATGAGGTACCAGTTCTTAAAATGATGAGCTTTTGGAGTGGTGGACGTTACAGCCCAAATTTATGGGTTGCGACGGGTGCGATTCGGCTTGGTGGTGATTTGAGCTTGATGGCGATTTGAGCTTGGGGTTTGACGATGAGGGTGGTAAATAGTAGCAGATTCTTTTCTCCCACCGCCTTATCCAGTCTCCATGCTTAAAAACCTGGAGGAACTTGGTTAACAAGCTAAACTTTTGATTGGTTTTTCAAGTTTTCTTCATTGAACGTTTCCTTCTTGTAGTGGAAAATTGAGAACCCTTTAGACACCAACTTTCCCATATTTCGAGAGAAGACACGCCAGTTCATACCAACTTTGATTTCTAGCACTCATCACGATGATGTTGACTAAGTAGGTATACGCATGAGGCATTCAAAATGGTTCGGATCTTGGTATTAGTGGAACATGTTGTTCATGTATCATGAAATCATTCACTGGTTCACCGTGAAGTACGAAAATTACTTGTCAAGATCCGAATAATGTATATGTATACTATTATACATTATGGTAAATATACCTTAATACATAACATACATTCGATTAATATACTTCTCTAGCTGATGACGATGGTGAAATATTCTCGTTAAATCGTGAGTTTTTATTTATGTTTTCATCTATTTTCAAACCTCTTGCTACGAGAAAATAATAATAAACAATTTTTTCTTGCTATCATATGAAAATTAT
Source organism: Apolygus lucorum (assembly GCA_009739505.2). Lineage (NCBI taxonomy): Eukaryota > Metazoa > Arthropoda > Insecta > Hemiptera > Miridae > Apolygus > Apolygus lucorum. The sequence continues at coordinate 29,972,782 of CM019167.2, forward strand.
TAATGAAAAACGTACAATTGATTCATATTTTCATTATTCTACACAGGTATATTCCATCTTGGCTTAGGATGTGGTTTTTTCTTGAATGAATGTGAATAAAATAGCGTGACATTTTAGAATCCGTCTGGGTGAGAGCTCCGGTTAACGTCACGTTTCCACCCATCGTTTGATTTCCCCTCTTCCTTCGCCTCCCTAAATTCACGCCAGGCTTTTCAGGCCAACTGGCATGATTTTCAGAGCAAAACACTTTCAACTCAAGAGATAGAGGAGTTTGACAGGATCTAGCTTGAGAGAGACCCACATCTTTCTTCAATAAAATGATCCAGCTTCAAATGCAGATGACTTTGGTTCAGGACAAGCGAGTTGCATTGATCGTGTGGGTACGGTTTCCATGATCAAGTAAATAAGATCATATATAAATAAAACGTACGATGTAATTATACCAAATATTTCTGGAAACACTTAAGTTCAAAACCCAAATATCTGGAAGCCAGAAAATGTATTATTTGGGTGATATGATGAATCCGAAAGTTACTAAGTGTCATGAATATTTTTGTCAATATTGGTGTAGTTTGTCTGCCGAATAGAACTGTTGTAGATGACGGACAAAAACGTGGCATTCTTACCTAATTCGTGTTTGAGGCAGTTTTCCCAATGAAAGATGATTGATCACCAGATTTTGGAGGTTTCAAACAGGATTATCCATCTTGTAATGCGAATATAACTTTAAATAAAACGTAGGCTCCTACTTTCGTCCGCATTTGTTAATCAATCCCTGAGAGAACTGCAAGTACACTACAACCAACAAAAATATATCTAATGTAAAGTGCAGGGTATCACTTTCTCCAAGCAGCTGCTTAACTTCGAGGTTGTCACGTCTTCTCTGGGATGATCCATCTCGAACGGCACCATTGATTCTTCTTAAGTTCTTCTCAAATTTCTACAAGGATTCCTCAACATGAATGGACGACGCCCGGCATACTTACTGACCCGTACGTAAGTACTGATTTGATAAGTTTTTATACAGCAGAATCTCATGGAACCTCGAAAGGGCTATACCAGATATCTAGTTTTAGCCACATTCACCTGTAGAGAAACAAACGTAGATTACGTTTATGTTGGGAAATATTTTAGAAAGTAGATAATTTATGAAATATTGAATAACTTTTGTCATGTTAATATGGAACATGTCAAGTACGTAGAGGTTAGCACAAACCCGTTTGTTACGTTATCAACAGCAACGTGCAAAACCACACGTTGAGGTTGCACTGCCACCATTATAGATCAATAATGTCTTCATTTCTAATCAAACAGATCACTGTCAAGGAAATGAATTCCCGCAATCTGAGACACAATCTTGTAAAATGTGTCCATTCTGTTTGTAACAATATAATCTATGAAGTCTAGTATATCCACATAGACGTACAACTGATCCTATAAAGTGGATTACTGCAAGCTGTATGTAGCGTCACTGAAATCCCCAAGCATTAGTAACTAATGTCAACTGTTGATTCACCTCCTTAACGAGTACTTCCTCCGATCATTACTTCAAAGAGGCAAACTATTAACCCACTTGTGGGGGTTGTATAACTGTGAATTGCTGTTATTTGTGCCCTTTAACTCTCCAGCCACTCGAACCGCTATTAATTCTTAGCTCTTGTAAGAGCAACTTCATCCGGGATCAACGACAGGAAGGAAAGCCGTACATCAGAAAACTTTCACATCAAACTGCATTCACTACTCCTGCAAAGATGACTCGAAATTAAGTGATTTTTATTATTGTTTGACAGTTCCTAATCTGAAATTTATTAATACCATAATAGAAAATATACCATGCCTACAACAATTACTGATGATGCTAAAACTACCTATGGATTTGATTAATTCTAAACAATTGACTTCTTCTATTTTTTTATATCTACACTCTCGAAACCGTGCGACGTAAGTAAAACTTTCAGAAATCTTCGTGATCTTGAATATATTCATTAATATAGTCCAATATAGTCCATTCTTTGGAACAATTTGTATTGTATAAATACAATACAAATTGTTCCAAAGAATGGACTACTGGTGTATGGGAATCTAGTACAGGAAATTACAACTAAGATCATCTTTTTTTATTTTTATTTAAAGTAAATTGTAGAAAAAGTTGGTAGACCCAACTAATAATGTACTTTACATCATAAATCTACATTATTCGTTGGGTCTACTAACTTTTTCTACAATTTACTTTGAATAAAAATAAATTAATAAATAAATTTACATCATAAATGTACATTATTTGTTGGGTCTACCAACTTTTTCTACAATTTACTTTATATGTACTACATAATAATGTAATATGTACTACATATTATGTAGTACATGAGCTGAATTAGTCGTATAGTGGTGTATTTGCACGACCACTCGAGGTGAGTGTTTCGTCATCACCGGACTCAGTGTGGTAGGTCCACTGGCTGTTGCAGTGATTCAAGATGTGAATTTTCCTCTACCCTCAAAAAATCGAATGTGAGATGCGGGGATCTCTAGGAAATTCAAATTCAGATTGTGTTTTTTCCCCTTTTGGAAAGAAAACGTGAGTGTACTATTGGGAGCCTCTGAAGATGGAAACGGAGGTCCTACATCCACAAATGCTCAGGTGCTCAGGCTACTTGCAAAGGTAGACACAGACTCTTGCACCTTCAGAACAATCGTAGAGAAGTTCTTGATGATCCTTGGCGATGTATTAGATTTTGACTGATTCAATTGTATGATTTAGTTAGAGTCATGGGAGGTCGTCCTCTCTATCCTGATCTGAGCCTGATTTTTCATGAAACTAATAAATCGGCCAACTGACTCACACAAGGAACCTCTAGCTGTGAAAACTTTAAAGTGATGAATTTGGGACACTACAGGTACATTTCTACGACCTCAACTCACGCACGATCCAACTGAGAGAAAAAATGTTTATTGCGAAAAGGGAGGGAGTTTTTTTTTGTGGAAGTTAGTTCACACGGCCACCTTGTTGTTTCTCACAAAGACTAATGAAGCAGTGACGACTCGGAAAGCTTGTTACGGAAGATCCTCCGATGATTTCAAAGAGTTGCTACCAACATCAATAGACCCTTTCTTACTTCCAAGTGTAGAGAAAAATTCAAATAAAATTCAGGAGTTGTCCACGGAGGACCCTGTTTATTGTTTAACCTCCTAATTGTTTGATGAGTAATAAAGGTTTTTTAATATTACAACTACTGATTACCGGGTTCAATCCTCCTTTGGTACATGCTCACCTACTACTCACTTTATAATCTCTGGAACATCCGGAACAAAACAGTATAATAAGGAATCGGATCATAATTGAGAACAATTTAACCCAGAATTGACAAAAGTCAGATGTACGGAGACAGAACCCAAAATTTTTAGAGAGCACTAAAACACGAAAACTAATTGAAAATTTTGAATTTGGGGGAATTTTCTTGATTCATAATCGAAATTATGTCAGAATTCTTCCTACGATTATAACAGAATGAATGTATAGAAGGAGTAGCAAAAATAATGGAAAGTTTGATGCTCGGATCAAACTAGTATCGAAAACACCACATTGAGAGAAATATTGATCTAGTCCTTCAATAAGGTTGTTATAATAAGGGCGTTATCATATTTCTGATGTGCATGGGAATCTATCTAGCCTCAGAGTTCTCGGTTATTGTCTTCAACATCAGCCCATCGTTGAACATATTTTGCTTTATTATGTTCATTCATAAACCCTTGAATTTGAGCAAGGACAACAATTTGACTCCCCCCACCCTTCAAAATTATATGGTTTACGTTCCAAGGTACATAAGAGCAGAATCCGAAAATCGAATGAAAATTTTTCCGTCAGTCCATCGCCCGATGTTCGCGGCACTTTCCTTAGTTACCACGGATCGATTTTGATGAAATTCAGTAATTTGCCCCATTTGGAGTCAAGTAGTGCCCTGAAGCTTTTTGTTTATATCTGTCACTTCTAAGTAGTGAAGAATAAGGGTTGAAATTCCCAAAACGTTCCAGCTCAAACATTTTTGATATGAAGGTATTGTTTTTTCACCAATTTGAATTAAAAATGAATTTGTTGAATCGAATGAGACCACTAAGAGCTCTGTAGGACCTAGCTGTGGTCCTACGGTCGGGAGGAATGATAAAACAGCAACACAGGTGTGAATCGCAAATGGCCTACTTTTGTTAACTGACAAAAGTAGGCCAAATCTCCGTTGAAAGTCCAGTTGATAAAATGCGATATTTTCCTTTCTCCGATTAGTTTCTTGTCACTCAGTAGGTAGTATTGATGGAAAAGCAGAGGTTATGCAGACGGGTGATCTATACAGTAAAATAATAAACCAATGTGTAAGCATTTGTAGCGATTTTAAATGAAAATGAACCTCACTCATTACTAACTAATATGTATAGATTGTTTATATCAATCTTGGAAGAAAAAATAGATTAAAACAGACAACTAATATTTCCCGACCTCTTAACATTGAAAAATGACAATATTTTCCCCTTAACTAAACAATAATATTCTACACTTCAGAACCAAGATGCTGATATTCCTGGAATACTTCCCTTCGTAAGCGACGAACATGTGGTACTGTTTTCTACAGAGCTGCAACAGCACGGCCTAGAGTCACCTAGTGCGTCTAATGAGTAGCATTACAGGATAAAAACGACTGCCAAGTGAGTGTGGCACATAGCTTTATCGTATCAGTAACCCGATTGTTCAGGTGAACCGATGCATTGTAGCTACTTTCAAAACATCAACCTCTAAGTACCTTTCACCATCCTCCGGGGTACCATATACACGTCATCGTATAATAAATGTTGAAATTATGGATATTATATGAATTTTACGTTTGCATAAATGCGGAGACTACTCTCGGTCCAGGGGTGATGATATTCATAGGGAATCATCAACAAGCCAACCCGCACAATACCTGAAAATTTCATCGAAATCGGACAATAACCTCGTGAAGTTTTGCCCGTTACAAGGATTTCATGGCAGACACACAGACAGTCAGACACGGAACCAAAATTTTTCAGCAAAGTCTGAAACGTGAAACGAAAGTGGAAATAGTCATTTTGGAGAACATTTTTCGTTTCTCATATCTCGATAGTAGTCCTAGTTTGAATCCAAGTCATGAAATTTAATTGTTCATACATCTTGAACTAGTTTATAAGCTCAGACCTCAAGAGCGGTTGTTGATTTTTATTTTACCGTTAAAAGGTACTGGTGTTTGTCGCATCGACGAATGGATAGCAGTGATCGTCATAAAATCTGGGATAACCAGGGCTGAATCTAGTAATCTAGGCACTTCAGAGATATCCATGATACACTCACTAACCTATGGAAGTGGAACTCTGGGAAAAATTGAAAATTGAAACTGGGAGACAGAGGTTGACGATGTCGAGAAGGCCCAAAGTTGATCCAAGACTAATCAACTTATTGATCCTGACTCTATTGACAATAACTGTAAGACTAGGTAGGTGCGTTAGGAGAGACGTATAAGAGTTGCTCACAGTCTGCGCAACCTGTTACGGAACGCAATAATCTATGATGATTGATGGAGAACCAAAAGTTTTCAAATCTCTACCGACCTATCTCACAAGCCGACCTCTTATTTGAAATGTTCATCTCCTTCAACAATATAAATAAGTGCTGACCCCCACTATTCACTAAATACCACAATTCACTGGTGAAACTCTTTGAATTTCCGAACTACGAATGTAAAGATTAAAGCTCTACTTCATGAGTCCAACTTGACTCTTGAATTCTGTCCAGCTCACTTAACAACCGTTGCCCCCATTACAATAGGAAACTGTCTAGCTCACGAGCGGTTTTAGTTTTTCTCTCCCTTCGTCCTTCTAGATGCTCCTTCCTCTGCATTAATTTACATTCTTCTTATCTATTCCTACGGTCTTTTCGCCTGACTTGTAGTGTGAAAATAGCGGTGCTGTCTTCCGCTCTTTGCTGGTCCGCAATTTCCTGTTTGCCCAACTGAATGTGACCCTTCGTGTCACACGTTAATATTTTTTTAAATAAATTTCTAGCGATGCACCGGAAATTCGAGGTGTTTTACATTACGTAGCTGGGAAAACAAGCTCATCGTTTTAAAATTAGTTTTACATTATCACTTCAAAACAGATCTTTGAGATTACGATTTTTCTCAAATGCTACGATACGATATCGATACCTTAAAGCACAAATTAGCTATGTCCAAAAACGGAATTTTCAGAAAAACGCAAAAGAAATTTTCTTTTTTTTGAATTTTACTTGTAATTGGGATGAGCTGGTGGAAACTTTGAACTAAGTTGAGAAATGAAAAATAACGTGAAGAAGTTATGTAAGATTAAATACTACTATAGGGCATAGAATAGGCACCGCATTCAGATGTAGTAAAATCAATGATCGCGTGGTACTACAACTGAAATAAATGCACGGATTTGCAGCCGTGCAATTATGTTATCCATAGATCATATTTGGACATGAAGTGTTTTTCCTCACCTTTGTAACGTAATAAAATTATGTTCTTTCGGACTATCAGTGCATTCTCAAAAAAAAATTGAAGAGAAAAATTAGGAACGTGGTTCAAAAGAGTTGAACTACATATAATCAACTAAGAGATGCATCTACTCTTCAAGTAGGTAACCTGGGAAATGAAGAGCGAGGAAAGGACATTTGAATTCGTAATTTGCTCCGAAAACGATGCCAGGATTTCAACGAAAGAGAAATTCACCGGAGCTTACAGGAATACAAATGAACAAGAAGGATGCTACTCCTTGAATGAAATCTGCAGTCTCTTGAATGATGTAGCACCTTCCAACCAGAATCTGTAACGAGATCAAGGGAAAACTAAGGAAGGTATAATGAGATAACAAGATTGAAAAGAAAATATCACTCAACTGGAGGGGACAATAATTTGGTTGTTGGTCATGGTCAACCGAAGAACGTTGGATTTGGTGATCTTCTAAAGTGTTCTATATAGTTTTCACAGGAGCTGGATAGGTTGGCAAATTTATCAACCATCTACATTGCTGTAGCGATCGTGTGAAAGGAAGACATCCTAGGACTCGTTAGGTACCTGTGTCGTTGTTATGTATTTGATTTATAGGCATGATTACCAGGGTTTCGGAGACCTCTCTTTGAGATGAGGAGTGCATTGTATGTACACCATTGAGTCCTCAAGCTGAGAAGAAGAGCCCACCAGGACTGGCGGAGGCACACCATCGTCATCTTTCAGATCTAAACCTTTATATCGGAGCTCCGTTAAATTTAACTCTTACGGCAATTGAACCTCGAGAAAAGTCGGCCCTGAAATTATTCATTCATACAGAATTATCAATTTATAGCTCCTTATGAGACAATTTGAGCAGCAATCCGCCATTTGCTTCCCACTACAGCCATTTGCCATTCGCCATTTGCTTCGGTCTACAGGGTTCCGTCTCCGCCACCGCTCAGCCTCCAATCGTCTTTAACCACCCCCTCCCCCCATCATGAATTCCACATAAAAAAACCTCAAAAGCAGGAAATCCTCAAAGCAGGATCTGGCCTGTAATTATGCTCATTTTTCATACGGCAAGATTGATTTCGGTGAGAAATGTTTTCTTAATAGGAAGGCAAGATCAATTTATTCCTGGTTTGGCAATTTTAAAAACTGCAAAAGGAGTAGGACAGTACAAAGCTATCAAGAAGGATGGAAATATCCTATAATGACGAGGTAGATGCCAGTTTACATATCCAGCAAAACTACACTTCCACAAGAAACAAAAAATCTACAACCGAAAAGTCTAAACCAGTAGGAATAGAAAAATCAGTAATCAATACACCTATTGCTAGTATGTAGTAAATACGTTCACTAAACAAATAAGAATCGACTGAGAAGCAAATTTCAATCGGATGCATGATTTTGAAATTACCAGTGTAGGTATAGTTTATCTGGCACCCCGCCCTTTGAAAGCTAACCCAGAAACGATGTAGGTGGTCTGTGGGCATGACCAGATTCAGAAACCGCTGGGGCGTAAGATCTGGTTGTGGTAGAAACTTGGAGTTTCTATTTCCCAATCGAAGAGACCGCTTTAGTTGTTGAGTCTTAATCCCTGTGACCCTGCTTGATGTTTTGATAGGATTATCTCGCACCACGTCTGAGGGGACGTAAATCCTTCAAGTTGGGAAGTTTGGACCTCAGCGGAGCTTCTTGTTGTGACTTTAGCAGTAGGGGACCATCGGTATAAAAGCGATGGAGATCTGAGATACATTGCTTCAGCTGCTCCATGGAACACCTAATTCGCTCAACAATAGGGTGCAATAATTATATAGTTGCACTATCGAAAACTTTGGAAAGCGACATTGGTTCATTTCAGTTATTGAGAGATAGGGACACGAACCTGGAACATTCATCAAGGATGTTTCACAGAGTTATGAATAGAGATCAGGAGTATTACTAATTAGTTTCAAGTTAAAAAAAGATAAGAAAAAGGTTACCACTTCTCGAAAGAACACGAGAATGAAAATAAAATTTACTCAACATTAGAGTGCCAACATTTCAAACATGCCCCATCGAGCTCAATTTCCTCCAGCTCAGTCTTTTGCAAGATCCCATTTGCATGATAATGAACTTGAGCGAGGCCTTGTCTTAGTGTAAAAGCTACGTGATATACCTAAAACCAAATATCTTGTTATATGACGTGAAGGCTGGCTTGGGTTAAAAGAATTTAGTGGCGCCCTGTTCACATCTAGTACCCTCAAGAGTTAGGTAATATGGTAGGTTACTATAAGTTACTACGTTTAGGATGTATGTTCTGGTGAACAGGCAGACTGGACTATTGGATTATTGCTTGTGTTTTCCCAATTCGGTATTTCATGAGGCGTTGAGTAATGTGGTCGAACTAGTAGGAATTTTCGGGAAGGAGTAAGATAGTTTTACTGATGATCAACGATGACCTAACAGCTGAAATTGATTCAAATTTATAATACATTGTTGTCGTGGAAATATACAACGTTCTACCTATCCCGTTTTTAGGACGTCCCACACTAAGACTTGGGCGTCCTTATGCGATTAATCTAGGGTGAAGTTGGACAACAATCAATAGACGAAAAATAACCACATACTAATCCGTTTCAGACCATTCTGAATCCAAATCCGCGAAAAAACAATAGGTGTATGTCTGTGTGTGTAGGTGAAGGTGTAAATGTGTCTAACAAAATCTTGTGTACCTAGTCTGCCCAGGCCTTAATTTTCAAACGATTTTCGTGAATATTTTTTCGACGCGGAAATCTATCTAGTTGTGTACTACGCCACCGGAATTTCAATTTTGCCTTCAAAAGGGGGGGGGGAGGTTAATGCCTAAATATATTGTTTGGTAATGAATGCATTCCAGGGGACGTCCCATTGGATAAGCATTAGGTCAATTAATACCAGTCGATAAGCGAAAAAACTTTTTAACTCAATGTAATTTAGTAGGTATTTTAGGCGAGAAATAGTGCACCATTATCCACCACAACATTTCTAGCAGCATGAGAGCCTCAAATTTGAAGAGCATTTTGAAATGTATGATCTACGACACCCAACATGCGAATTCGAGTTCACCCCCCCCCCCTCCCATCCATCACTGGGTTGGTTCCAGTCTGGCACCAAAGCGGTAATACTTCGTAAAGTTCTATTTGTTTTTGCTAGGCAGTCCTGCGAAGTTCTATTCAAGTTGAAACACAAAAAAAAAAAAACACGAAATATGCGGTTTATGGTGTTCTGGCACCATGGTGGCACCACTATTAGTTCCATGGTGTTACAGAGAATAATTCATGAAAATCCGGAGGTTTGATGAGAATTTTTATTTCAAAGCTTGGATACAATTATTGTATCCAAGCTTTGAAATAAAAATACTCATTATTTCGGTTCCTTCATAGCTTACTAATTATTAGTAAGCTATGAAGGAACCAAAATATTGAAAAATCGGATATTTTGTGAATATCATCCCCCACCCACCCCCTGCCCTTGCTAATTTCGTTACTCTGGTGGAATAGTGTCCAATTTGGAACATTTCTGAGTCGAACAAAAAAAGAAACACTCAAATCGGTTGGAAATTGTGGCCTGGGCAGATTTTACAAAATTATGCCCGCAAACGCGCGTTTTTTAGCATTAACCCCCCCCCCCTTTCCCCCTTTAAAGACAAAATTTGAAATTCCAGTGACTTAGTGCACAACTAAATAGATTTCCGCGACGAACAAAAAACGCTGCAAATTATTACACAATGGTTTATTATTTTCTATATAGATCACTCGTCTACAAAATCACCAACCATCCAATATGAAAAGAAGAAGGAAAAAAAAAAAAAAAAAAAAAAAAAAAAATCAAAAAAATCAACAAAAAAAAAATCAAAATCACCAACCATCGATTGCATTTCGGTCTGCTCTAATTTTAACGGAGATTAGGCCTCTTTTGCGATTCACACTCGTGTTCTGATTTATATATATATATATATTTCAATATAAATACTTAAATTTTCGTAGTGAACGAACGGTTTGTCCTACAGAGCTCCGCGTGGTCTCAAAAAATTCTAAAAATTCTATAGAATCTTAAATTGAAGGAAAAACAATACCTTTATATCGAAATTTTTTGAGTTAGAGCGTTTTCAAAATTTCAAAATTGATTTTGGAACCCTTAGGAGTGACCTACATCAACCAAAAGCTTCGGGGCACAACTAGACCCCAAATGGAGCCTACATACCAAATTTCATCAAAATCGGTCAATGCTAAGTGGCAAAAGTGCCGCGTACGGCGTACGGCGTACGGCGGACGGACGGCCAAATTTTGGTTTATTATTTTCAATAATGAACCTTTGGAATCGACCAAGAAAAAAAAAATTTTAACACCCCCTCAAAATTTGATGGTTTACGTTTCAAGGTACGTAGAATCCAAAAATCGAATAAAAATTTGGCCGTCCGTCCGCCGTCCGCCGTACGCTGTACGCCGTCCGCCGTCCGCCGTACGCGGCACTTTTGCCACTTAGCATTGACCGATTTTGATGAAATTTGGTATGTAGGCTTCATTTGGGGTCTAGTTGTGCCCCGAAGCTTTTGGTTGATGTAGGTTACTTCTAAGGGTTCCAAAATCAATTTTGAAATTTTGAAAACACCTTAACTCAAAAAATTTTGATATAAAGGTATTGTTTTTTCTTCAATTTAGGATTCTATAGAATTTTTAGAATTTTTTGAGACCACGCGGAGCTCTGTAGGACAAACCGTTCGCTCCCTACGAAAATTTAAGGGTTTATATTGAAATATATATATATATAAATCAAAACACGAGTGTGAATCGCAAAAGAGGCCTAATCTCCGTTCAAATTAGAGCTGACCGAAATGCGACCGATGGTTGGTGATTTTTATTTTTTTATTTTTTTTAATTTTTTTATTTTTTTATTTTTTTTTTTTTTTTTTGATTTTTTTCTTCTCTTCATATTGGATGGTTGGTGATTTTGTAGACGAGTGATCTATATAGAAAAATAATAAACCATTGTGTAGTAATTTGCAGCGTTTTATTCGATTTTTGGATTCTACGTACCTTGAAACGTAAACCATCAAATTTTGAGGGGGTGTTAAATTTTTTTTTTTTCTTGGTCGATTCCAAAGGTTCATTATTGAAAATAATAAACCAAAAGAACCACGAAAATTGGTTGAGAACTAAGGGCTGGGCAGACGACACAAGATTTTGTCACACACACACACACAGACTTACACCTATGGTTTTTTTGCGGATTTGGATTCAGAATGGTCTAAAACGTTTTAGCGTGTGGTTATTTTTTTCTGTTGAGTGCTGTCCAACTTTACCCCAGATCAATCGCCCAAGGACGCCCAAGTCTTACTGTGAGACGTCCTAAAAAACGTGCGTTTTCGGGCATAATATACTCTGTCCAGGCCTCAATTTCCAACCGATTTATGCGTTTCTTTTTTTGAACGACTCAGATATTTTTCGATTTGCGTATTATTTTACCAGAGTATCAAAATTAGCATTGGGGGGGGGGGGGGGAGCTAATATTTAAAAATATTCGATTTTCCATTATTTCGGTTCGGTTTTACCCAAGCTTTGAAATTGAGAGAAAATTTTCAATATTCCACTTGATTTTGGTACCCTAAAACAAATCAATGGTGCCGCCAGGACACCAGAAAACACTTTTCTGAGTTTCAACTTGAATAGGGATGTGAACTACTACGGACTACCTAAATAGATGAAAGTTCACCGTTACGACATAATATGACCGCTTTGGTATCAGACGCACCATTTGAGGAATGGGGGGGGGGAACTTGTGACAAAAAGCGTTCAATTTCTCCTCAACATTTCATAATTCACGTCTTACGTATTGTGGCTGGTTTAGGTTAAAATAGTAGTTGCTAAACTTTTATGATCTTTTATTATAACGTTAAAAAACTCATTGGTGTTTGTATACTTATCTTAAATTTTGAGCCGAACCCCTACAGATTCTGATGACTCCGCACACTGACCTGCATAATCTTCATCAAGCCTAACATTACACATGCTTGCAAGATTCCTACGTTGATCTACATTCGTGTACTGTAAATAGGTAACGTACTCACCAAATTTAGCTCTTGTAAAAATTCACTGAACTACGATGAGGACTACTCGTGCACTTACCTGAAAACATGAAGTAGGAATTATTATAACTGACGACTTTTTCAATAAGTATCTACCTATTAGAGTTATGACTAACAATAATAATAACTTTTCTCGCGCTTGGGGAGGTGGGTGCCGTACAGATACCACACTTATACACAAACAGAGCTCAATCAATTTTGACTGTTAGGTCAACATCAGTAACAACCAAGAACTAAAGGTGCCTCACAGAAAGCACAGCTTATATACTCGTAGTCATAGGTGAAAGGGAAATTGAATCCCATAGATCGAGAAATTGAAAGGGATACCCAATCAGGTAAAAGCATAATCAGGAGAAAGGAGAACTAGAATCATATTGGCTCAGAGAAGTATCAATGGCTGGGAGAATCAACAAATGCCAATAAACGCAGACAATGAGAGCTCAAACAGTGGGGAGGGGGGTACCAAGTTATTGCAGGAATAATATGTGAAACATGTTGTGGGACCACATCATTCTGACATTTGCCACACCCATCACTCTTAAGAGTTTCGAACTTTTCAAGCAAATCCGACATACCTTCGTTCGGCCAAAAATAAGGAAATTCTACATACAATCTATTTGAAAGATCAAAATTAAAGTGAGAATTGGATTCACCCAGGTGACTAGAAAAATCAGAACCACCTTTTTTATCTCTGAAATCCTTCTCATCCTCTTTTATTCTTTCCCCTAATTTCCTACCAGTTTGACTACAATACTCAAGCCCACAAGAACATTTCAGCTTATAAACCCCACTTTCACTTTGAACACTCATTTTATTTTTAACGGAACCAACGAAGTTTTAAGATTCTTGTTATCATCAAATCCTACGTTTAAACTTTTAGATGATAACATTCTGCTAATTTTGTCGGGAATCTTTCCATAATATGGTATATATAACCACTATTTCTCTTCCATGCCAATTTCTTCAAATATTAGACATATTTGTCTGTACACTTTTTTCTAAGAAACGTATTCAATATGGAATAAATGAGATCCCCCCCCCCCCTCATACCCAATAATCGCGGCTATACTTTTAATGACAGATTTTTCTTCTGATAAATTTTGATCATTCACTGGTGTTGACTAAGCTCGAATGATAATACTATAGAAAATCGCATGTTAGCATGTTAAATAGCATAGTACGATTTGATGTACTATGGATGGTGATATCCTGTAGTCATCTTTTCTATAAATGGAGATGGTTAGATCAAGAAAATTCAGCCTATTTCCACATAATTAAAGAGAAAATTTAATAAAAGGATCTAGGAACAAAAATTTATTTTAAATAGAAGGATCTTCATGAAAAGAGTTTATTTTATTCTTTCAGTTCCTGTCTATAGAATTAGTATATCATCAGCATATCTATACCAATATAAAAGGTGGTTTTTTTACATTTTTCAAGAATTTGTTTTGCCAAATGATCCAAGTAAATACTTGTATCTACGAGCAAAGGAGATAATAGAGATCCCATAGCTACCCCAGGCTGAGTATAGTATTTACCTTCAATTATAAAATATAGTTTTGATCCAAGCAAACAGACATCAAACTACCCAATTGACTATTTTCAAAAACTTGGACTACAAAAACAAGTGGACAACGTTTCACTTGACTCCGTTTTTATTGCGTTTTTTGAATGTATTTAATCAAGCGATCTAGGCCGGGGTGAACCAACTTGGAGTTTCCAATTAGGAGGATCAACTGCGACCAAGCTCGTTAATCCCAAACATAAATTCTAACTAATTTCCCCACCGACCCCAGGGGAAAGTCCATCACCAGGTGTTGGAGGCCACGATGTGAAACTTGTCCTTTGGCTGAGCACTGGTCCACCAACTAGGACCACTTCAGGAGCTCTAATCACAATTAACGGAACCGCTAAATTCATCGCAAGCATACAAACTACAACTTATAGATCAAGACCTTGATGCAGTTTCAAGCAAGAAAACAATAACTTAGAACCCCACATTGTTCCATTGTTATTAAAATAAAGCATACTACTTGGAAACTCGGTGTATTCCATCCAAAGATGAATCCATCTGAGATAGAAACGTTCACTATTGGTTCATGATAAAATCACAGCATTTTTGGATCATACTAGAGTTACTCGAGATCACTTTGGATTCTCAAGACCCCTCTGCCAACCAATTTGTGAAAGCCCAATATTGGTGGACGAGAGCCAATCCTAGCTCACAAGCTGTTTCAGCTGCTGAATATGCTAGGTACTAGAGAGGTCCAATTTTTCACTGAAAAACCAAAAGGATTATTGACGGAAACATCAGCCTAATCATCAAAAACAAAAAAACATGAGCTTTTTTATTAAGTTTTTTATAAAATGTTTGATGAAAAAAAGAAAGTTATTGTAGTGGATCCAAATAATTTAGGAAGACAATTCTAGAAAATTGCCTTTTGGTAGTCAGACATCTCTGAGTTTTCTTAATCGAATCTAAATATTATGAAATACGTGATTTCTGGGTATTTTCTGGGAGAAAATATTGTTATGAGAATTCGTTCTTTTTCCAATCACCTTCACGGTTTTGCTGATAAAGAAAATCTTTAATACTTCAAGTCTGAAACAGGACAAAAGAGACCAGAAGGGTCTGAGCTTGGAGAAGGTGAAGGACGTTAGGAGTCAACAAGAAGAAATCATTTTGACTCCCAAGATTTTCAACCGTCTTCAAGGAAAAGGGGGTCACTCATTATACTGAACCATTGGAACGTATTTTTAGGACGTCCCACAGTAAGACTTGGGCGTCCTTATGCGATCGATCTGGGGTGAAGTTGGACAACACTCAACAGAAAAAAAAAATAACCACACAGTAATCCGTTTTAGACCATTCTGAATCCAAATCCGCGAAAAAAACCATAGGTGTATGTCTGTGTGTGTGTGTGTGTGTGTGTGTGTGTGTGTGTATGTGTGTGTGTGTGTGTGTGTGTGTGTGTGTGTGTGTAACAAAATCTTGTGTACTCTGCACAGGCCTTAGTTCTCAACCGATTTTCCTGGTTCTTTTTTTGTTCGTCGCGGAAAACTATCTAGTTGTGCACTACGTCGCCGGAATTTCGAATTTTGCCTTTTAAGGGGGGGAAAGGGGGGGTTAATGCTCAAAAAACGTGCATTTTTGTGCATAATCTTGTGTACTCTGCCCAGGCCTCAGTTCTCAACCAATTTTCGTGGTTCTTTTTTTGTTCGTCGCGGAATACTATCTTGTTATGCACTACGGCGCCGAAATTTCGGATTTTGCTTTTCAAGAGGGGGAAAGGGGGGGTTAATGCTTAAAAAACGTGCGTTTGCGTGCATAATCTTGTAAAATCTGCCTAGGCCTCAATTTCCAACCGATTTGCGTGTTTCTTTTTTTGTTTGACTCAAAAAACTTCCGAGTTGTACATGATTTTACCAGAGTATCAAAATTCACAAGGGGAGGGGGTGAGTGGGGGGATAATATTCACAAAATATCCGATTTTTCAATATTTCGGTTCCTTTACTGCTTACTAATTGTACCCAAGCTTTGAAATTGAGGAAAAATTCTCATTATACCTCCGGATTGTCATGAATTATTCTCTGTACCACCATGGAACTAATAGTGGTGCCACCATGGTGCCATGATGCCATTAACCGCTTATATCGTGTTTTTTTTTTTTGTTGTGTTTCACCTTGAATACGGATGTGAACTTCGACGGACTGCCTACCAAAACTAACAGATGAAAGTTCAATGTTACGACGTATTTCCGCTTTGGTGCGAGACTTTGATGTGGTGGGGGGGGGGGGGGGGGTGAACTCGAATTCGCATGTTGGGTGTCGTAGATCATGGATTTTAAAATGCTCTTCAGATTCGAGTCTCCCATGCCGCTAGAAATGTTATGGTGGATAAGTGTGAGGGGGGGGGGTCAGTATTCCTTGCCTAAAGTAATAAATAAATTACGTCGAGTGAAACAGTTTTATCACTTACCAACTGGTTAAACTGATCTAATGCTTATCCAATGGGACGTCCCCTGGAATGCATGCATTACTAAACAATATGTTTTTATACGTGTTTAAATCTTCTACCGGCGTGGTTCTTTATGTATTGTGTCCTTCTACGGAGTCCCAGTTCCATTCGATTTGATTTATCTGAAGTTGGCAATGTGAGGAAAATAACTTTTTAACCAGTGGCGTTTCTGATTTGATGCAATATTAGGCATTTATCCGCGGTTATTTTATACGGAAATGTTTGACGACAAGTAATCTGACTACTTGGTTAAATTGAAGATCACATCGAATGCTGTCTAATGGGATGCTGAAACTCTAGGATAACAGCAATAGAGTAGCTGTTAGCTCTCGTAGTGGCTGTAATTGAGAGTAGTAGTGAGTAACTGACTGCAGAGACAGTGATAAGAAATAGGATAAACAAGAAATAATACATTTATTCTCCATTAATAAAGTCGCGTGGGGCTAAGATGTGATGTGCTTTTTGTACCTAAATATGTTGGTATATCATGCATGCCCAACATTTTTTTATCATAGACTGTTATTATAGATAGATAGATAATCTCTTTATTCGTTGTCAAATGAACATGGACATGAATGCGTCAAAATTTTACAAAAATAAAAATAGGTACAATAATAGGTAACTGTGGATTTAAAAAAATATGTATCCAAATAAATAACATGTAGGTAAAATATAGGTAACAGTAGGTGTATATTGTAGGTCATGATCAAAATAGAAACTCGTTGTGTTTTTCATACTGCCTGATCAAGAAAATTGGAAAAAATAATAATAATAGAAGAGAAAGAAAAAAGTAACGGCAAAGACCCAGCCGGGCCGGACTCACCCACCATGGCGGCTCCCGGGGCCGCCTCCTATCATTAGGAGACAACCCTAAAGTGTTTATACACAAAGAAATACACCAGGCGAGCCGCCTCCGGGCCGACCCAACCACCCGGACTGAGCCCTGGGCCACCAACTATCGGACAACAAATAACACCAAACAAAATGAATAATTCAGTAACAATCTTTAACAAAATAAGCTTAATTAACGTATAACACAGTTGGTTAAGAAATATATATCACAGGCTGGAATATAAAATAGCACAATAATCACAAAAAATCACACGAGTATCACAATCAATATAATAAGAGTTTGAATAAATAAATAAAAATATACACCTACTAAAATACAGACAAACCTATAATATATATATGCCAGCAAGAGTACTTTTATTAAAATTCCTCTGCTGCATGCTGAGATCTACTTTTCTATTCATGTTCATTAGTTTAATAAATATAATTAGTAAAATCTATCTTAAGAATATCGTCAATTTTATGTAGTGGATTCGCCGCTTTCACATATTGAGCTTGGGATTTTGTTAAGTAAATAAAATAGGACCTAAGTATGTGAAGCGGGACTGAGTGCTTGATAGCCAACAAAACGGTGTTTGAAAGTAGTTTCTCTGCTTTGTTTCATATGAGTGGATCTCGGCTCTACGCTGGATGTTGTTCCGATTTCTAAAGGTATGCAGAAGCACCATGTATAAATAAAGGCCTTATACTGTCAAAACATTTATCTGCTGAAATAAGGGTTTGGCATGGGTTCGATGAGGTGTACGCGCCACAGTCCTTATGGTTCTCTTCTGCAGTCGGAAAGTCCTGTGAATTCCCGGCGCCCCACCCCATAAGATCAGGCCGTAAGATATGATAGACACGATCAGACCATGGTAAGCAATCAAGAGGACGTAGAATCGTCGCAACAGGAATAAGTTTCTCGCGAGCTTGCTCTCCACAAAGTGAAGGCGAGAGGCCCACCGCATGTGGCAGTCCAAATAGAATCCCAGAAGCCTGACGGGTTTTGACTCAGGATAATTTTTGTTGGTAACTACAATCGACTGCATCTTGTTTGGATTAACTTTTAATCGATTTGCAGTAAACCAATACTCAGCTTGCTCAATCTGGCTCAAGGACTTTGAATCCGTTATGCTGAATTCTCTATCCGAGCTCACAAAAGTGGAGTCATCGGCATAGACAAACGCTCCGTCGCCAACTTACCTGCCCAAAAATGCGCAATAGGCAAACTGATCAGTTTTATATAGTTCTTTTAAGATTTCAACTTATTATATCAGGATAATGAGTGTATCCTAAGAAAACAAGTGCATGTGCCTCCACATTGAATATGAATCTCCTTATTGACATGAGACAATTTTTTTTCTCTTTTCACCTGTTCAATAAAATTCAAACCAGCGTGTGAAAACATGAACTCACCTGTTTACTGGTTAAAATTTCAATAAAATTTAATCATTTTAACTAAACCAAAAGCCAAGAGAAATTGAAGAAATTCAAATCGGAAATAAATAGAAAACCATTTCCGATCGTGAAAAATCCAATCAAATACAACTCCAATCTGTCTATTTTTGTAGAGGAACAGACCGGAAATTACTCTCTGTTACATTCCAGGGTTAACTTCGTTCATGAATATTTCTCGCTTCTCGCTGTCTCAAGTAAAGGCACTGCAATCGATTGAGGGAGCAAGCTGTTATAAACGATGTAAAAATGGAACCCTATATGAAAAATGTCCCATGAAAAACCTTGACATGAATAGAATTGCTGAGGATTGGATAGTTGGCTGAAATCGAAATATCAGATGGTTTAGTATTGATGACGTCATAGAATATGGTTAAAGAAGGTGAAAGCTAGAAGGCCCTCGGGGTTTCTTGTCACCTTTTTTACATCCGCATAAACATTCCTCCTTTGAATAGCCTGCCATATTTTCCCCCGTTCCTTTACCGCCTCATTTGAAAGGTTCGACAGATATACGACGAAATCTCCGAGATTTTATTTTTGCTTCATATCCCCTCGACCCCCATTCGTCTATCTCTAGCCTCTGCAGTATTATGTGAGGATTGAGCGACCTCCGAGTTTCATTTTATGTAACTGCCGTCTCACAGTTTTTCTGTTCATCTCGCTTCGTCCCTACACTCCACCTTTATTCAATGAACCTTGTGACGGGAAGTCGCCCACCTCACTCAACCAGAGAATGGGAATTGGGATAAGTGGACACATGAGGACACTCGGAGTCTTACCTCTTTAGAGCCTCCTCTAGAGATCCTCTAAGATCTACGAGATCTTATCCCAATATTATCTTGCGTATTCATCCTTCTTATTTCAAGCTTGTTGTCACTGAAAATCGGCTATTCAATGGATATTTATTGAGTACCCTTATGATGACCGACAACCATTTGTGAAGCCCAGACCTACCTAGTAGAGCGCAGCAGTTTTGACCAAAACGTTGGTGCTGCTCCAATATACATTCCACGGTTACCGTTCTCATTAAACGTTAAAATAACCACTTATTTTCTGATGCTCAATCACCTCTGAAAATTACCAGGTTATACGCCCAGGTGGTTCTTGTATCGATCATTAAGCAACCAGAATCTAATTCGTCCACGTATGAACTGATGAATCAATTTTTCCAGTATTTCCTTTTCTTCTTCATCTTTACCGTTGGGTCTTAAGCTTATGAATTCGAAAACAGCCAAACAAGCAGTGCTGACACCCACAATTTACCAGCTTCTCCGGTAGTTCAAACACCCACAGTTGGTGTCTATGTTCTCCAACTCGCTGTAGCATTTAAAGATATGGCTGTCAACGTGAAGGGTAAATCCGTGGTGACCTTATTTCCATATTTCCACGACAGTATCTGCTTCTTAACGTACGGTAGCCTCTTTTGGCTTACTTCAAAGTCCATTGCGAAACACTTTTTCAATATTCTAAATTCTTCTGTCCTTGGTTCCTACCACATAGTCACACACCCATACCTCTCTCTCATTTTTGTAAATAACGAAACAACTGAAGACTGAGACCATTATCAAAGCATTGTGAGAAGAACCCAGAAACAAAGCCTTATGGTAAACGTAAATCCAACCTAAAATGGGAACAGAGTAGTTGAAATTCTGACACACTGATTCTACTGCTCACAATAAGGAGCAATGATTTGGAAATTTACTGGAAAGCTACGGTAGTGTTTTTAAAATGGCCATTCATACCACTAACAGTAATTAAATGTTTAAAATGACTAATATTATTAAATTAAGGAGAAAATATGTTGACAAGGTTTCAGTCTAAACGCCATGGAGTGAGAGCTAGAGAGTCATGAATAATTTCGGCCATGGTTCCTCGATTACCTACAACACCTATTGATTCCTGAAAATGTATAGCACTCCAGTTCTCCTTTCTTTAAATTTTCATGAATTTGCACAAAATATCCTGGCACCGCTACGGACACTGATCCGTGACGACAAAACTTTGTTAGCCATGAGTAGCGCTGCCTAAATCGTTTTACGATCCAACTTATTTTTCCATGTCATTATAACCTTGAGATTTGATCTGGGAATGTGGGAGAGTGGGTAGTTCTCAACTACCAGGGCTCAATATAGAGAATAGGGTGGGTGTAAATACGTTTAATTGTGTGATTCGGATCGAGTTATGAATGATGTTAGAGCTCCAAGTAGGATCAGAAAAGGGTGTAGGAGGGGTTTGGCAGGCACCCAGCAAGCCAATACATTAGACGATAAGGACGGCTGTATTGCTGGCACCATTAGGCCTAGTCTCCTTTTAGGCTAGCCAACAAGAGTGGCGGGGGAGACCTTCGTTTTTCGAACTGACGTATTCCCCTCAAAGTCCGCCGGAATCGCATTAACCCTTTCCGACGGCCATTCTCCTGCCCCTTGGGTGCTGTCACACCGTCCAATTCTTTTTGCAGCCCTTCCCCACCCCTTTACATCCTCGGTACCCCTGCGCAAACTGTTCTTTGCGTTGAACGTGAAAAACCACCCCGACCTTACAATTGCCACCTCCCGTATTCATACCACTAACTAACAAAATTTGGCGCTAAGCCCTGGCAGTTGGCGGTTAAGTAATATTTTTCAGCTTATTCTATAAATATTCCAAGGAAATTCATGATATCAAAGACCTTCCTAAACTCCGAATTCGTCCCCTGATGTGGTCAGTGTAGATGGGCTCCGCCGTTTCGTTCAACATTATTCGTCCTCTGGGATAAAATACGTGAATTTATCCGTACTCGCGTATTGAACCCATATTGGTTGATGTAAATCAAGCAGATAGTTTAGGGTTGATGGCTCCACTTTCGCATTCATTTGTCATTAATATTCAGGAATGGAGGTCTCTGTGGTGGAATTTGAGATATAGATCGAAGGGTCAAGAGGTCGAACGAGCTTACTCTCCACTGATACGAAGTGCCGTATTTATCAGTCCCTCTTTACTATTTCGTCTACTGCGAAGACTCAAGAATCGCCTAATCAGTTATTCTGGACTCTTTACCCTATTTTGTGTGGGGAAATCACTGATTCACTTCATCGTCAGATGTCATAACTCAAAATTTAATTAAATTAATGTTCACAAGTCAATGAAATTTTAAAAACTCAACGCCAAAATCTTGGAACATCAATGACACAGATAAGGATTGTTAATTTGCCAAATCAAATGAGAAACCCTCCCTTTTGGAATTATTTGAATTGAAAACATAAAAAGTTAAGGCTGTTACAAGGTTTTTACATAAGCACGTGCGCAGAGACTATCATCCATCTCGGGGCAATTATTTTCATAGGGGACCATCTTCAGGCCAAAATCACAAAACTACGCCTCCGCTGGTATCGTTTTGATGGAGGAAGTTTAAGTCCTACCACGTAACACTATAAGGATCAGTATTTTTTTGTCCTGGCCTTGAACAGTAAGATGTTTTATTGTGTCATTATGGCATCTCTGTGATCTATCGGTTGTTCAAGTGAGTGAAGGTTCTTGTTTTAAATTCCCCAGGACCGAGTTGATAGGGAAGGAGTCGAAAGACCTTGAACGCTTTTTCAGTTTATTCATTAACATGGGATTAGAGTTCGTATTTTCTCTGCTCACAGTGGTCTATTTACGGGTTTCTGGAAACATCAGTGCTCAATTGATTGCTCATCTTATTTGAATATTTTGCGCTCATACATCGATTTCTTCTTCAGGGAAATTTCACAAATGTTTATGCTTTGATTTACTACTGTTCATCCCCCTTAATCTTTATAAAGGGCTTTGACTAGTGCAAGACAACAGCGAATGAATTTGGTACTGGATGAGTTTGGTTTGTTAGGAGGAATAGCCTTTCCGTATGTGACACCTGTTTACTTGACTTGATTCGTGATTTTACTTGATTTACGTGACTGTCAGTATTTTTAATGATGCCGAATTCTTGCTGTGCGTTGAAGGTTGCTACCATAAATACCGTTCAAAATTTGGGGTTTTAGTGAGTCTGATTTAACCAATCGTCGGTGTGATGGCTTGGTTATTTGGCAGTCAGGCCTTATAACCCGAACATTCCAACATCTTGTTTGAAAAGAAAATGAAGATAAATAAATACATCCCTCTCAAATATACCACAGTCCAGTAATCCACCCATGAAAGGCTCAAGCCAAATCATCGTAAGTATACAAAAAAATGTACGTATTCTACCCGTGAACAACGAGTAGCCAAAATATTGAGTGCACCGAGTGTGTATTCTCCATTTTTCTGAATGTATGTATGAGTCACCCCAGTCGATAACGATGATTTTAACACTTATTTGCTAGTGATACGCTCGGGAGGTGCAAGTCGTCACTCAGAGGGACCCCTCCCCTCGCTGGTAACTGTGAACCCCATCTACCCCGTGTGAGTTCCTCTGGAGGGATGTTCTATTGCTGGCAATTGTTTCATTTTTAGACAGCAATTTACTTGTTGAATAGTGTGTACTACAGTCAATTATTCGGTTTAGTGGAATTAGTGTTGTTAAAAATTACTGTGATGTACTGATAAATTGACATGAATTTATCGTTTGTAACTGCCGTAGTTTTCATTGAAGGACCTTATTTTATTGATGGCATGAGTCGAAAAAAGGTAATGTATAGATTGTATAGGTTGCCCTCAACCAACTTTTCAAAACAAATAATGTGAGAGGTGTTGATATTGAATTTCATCACCCCCTCATCCTTCATAATACAATGATATAAGAAAATTTATACAGAAAATTTGCCCACTTTCTGACTCCCTACGCACGTTACGCCCGAGAGGCGTAACACTAGCAATGACCATATAGAAATGCACAAATAAGGGTTAAGATCCAGCTGATAAGACTAAGATGCTGCTAAAATATCGACTTTAATAAAAGAATATAAAAAAGTTCGTTGACCAGTATTTATGCTCCAACTTTAACTCTAAGGGTTCAAAAACAGGTTCAAAAATCGATAGAAACCTGGGTTTTGGAATTTTCAGTGAAAATTAACATTTTAAACATGATACGTAGGTGCGTAATATGGTATGCACGAAATCAGCGTATAAACGGAATCAGCGTAACGTTTCTTCTAAGAATACCGTAAAAATAGAAATTTGTTTTATGCGTTTGCGTGGATTGAAGGAATTACCGTGTCGGTGTGCTGAATCTAACATATTTTGATTTAGGATCTAACATATCTATGTGGTTGAGTGTAAGAATCACAAGTAACATCTACCTGTGTTCATAAATGCACTCAGAAATTTATTCCTTCCGTTATGATTGGACAGACCCTTTACACTACCCTCAGTTTGAAACACAGAAAGGGTAGGCTAGTGAGCAGCTGATGTGACTAACAATATAATCAAAAATACTTTCTTATGATAAAAGAAAGTACCTATTTTTATGAATATCATATACCGGGTGTCCCAGAAGTTATGGTCCACCCTCCGGCATTTCCGTATTTCATTACGTAATAAAATGGGCCCAACGCCATTTTTCATATTTTTTTGTAAAGAATTCAGGAAAAATACTTTTGCGCAAAAAAATTGCGCGCAATCGTGCGCAATTGACACTAACTTTGTTTTTTCAAATGGGAACCCCCATTTTTTATTGCAGATTCAGATTCTCCGTCAAATTTCATGAGAAATTCATACCCGAATCGATGTTTTTCATCGCGTGCAACTGGTACTTTTCGCGCGCAAAGTGACCAGGGTGCGCAAAAGTGAATTTTTTTTAACCCCCAAGTGTGGCACATTTTTTTTTCATTATTTTTGACGCTGAATCACGTGGTGAGGTCCTTTCTTCGATTTCATCGTTATTTTTCCAAATTTAGAAGGAAAAATAATGTTTTTGGACTTTATTTTCCCTCACCCTTTCGCAATACGGGCTGGGTGGGGACCTGGCTAGATTAAAAATAAATTCCTCACTTATAAATTTAAAAAATGTTGGAAAGGTAGGTACTACTTTACTACTTTACTGTAAAAAAAAAATCAAAAAGCTTCTCATCTAAAAACCTTTAAAAAAATTTAAAAGTAACTTGTTACTTGTCTGCAAGCAAAAGGAGGTAATTTCGAGCAGTTGCTGTGATTTTTAAATTTCATTATTATTATCTTAGTTTTTTTATTACTACTTGTTTTCGGAGATTTTGTAACTTTTAATTTTTTTTGAAAATTTTGAGATGAGAAGCTTTTCGATTCATTTTTTTAACTTTCCACTATTTCCAATATTTTTTTTTTAATTTATAAGTGAGGAATTTATTTTTAATCTGGCCAGGTCCCCACCCAGCCCGTATTGCGAAAGGGTGAGGGAAAATAAAGTCCAAAAACATTATTTTTCCTTCTAAATTTGGAAAAATAACGATGAAATCGAAGAAAGGACCTCACCACGTGATTCAGCGTCAAAAATAATGAAAAAAAATGTGCCACACTTGGGGGTTAAAAAAAATTCACTTTTGCGCACCCTGGTCACTTTGCGCGCGAAAAGTACCAGTTGCACGCGATGAAAAAAATCGATTCGGGTATGAATTCCTCATGAAATTTGACGTAGAATCTGAATCTGCAATAAAAAATGGGGGTTCCCATTTGAAAAAACAAAGTTAGTGTCAATTGCGCACGATTGCGCGCAATTTTTTTGCGCAAAAGTATTTTTCCTGAATTCTTTACAAAAAAATATGAAAAATGGCGTTGGGCCCATTTTATTACGTGATGAAATACGGAAATGCCGGAGGGTGGACCATAACTTCTGGGACACCCGGTATATTATATTTTTGCATGTTGTGAAAATCTCGACTACTATATAGCAGGACATTTCTCCATCAGGTCAGAGTTTCATGAGCTGGAGGTACAGCACAACAGCGAATCATATTATCACTCTGGGCACACGCCTAAACTAGATGTTCTACCAAATGGACCAGCTAATGTTTTATTTGTTCCCAATAAGTCTTTCGATTTGCTGTTGAATTTCAATTAAATAAATTGTTAATGTATAATCAATTGTTTTCCTGCAGTTTTAATACGAGTACTTAAACCTTATATGAATTATGGATCTTTTTCTTTGGGTGTTGCAGTCGGTTAAATAATGGGTGTCCATTTTTCAATGATAAAATAGATTCTCATAAACGAACCATAAAATGCATCTACCCGGATTTCACTTTCTACATTACAATTAAAAGATTTTGCTGATATGCGATTACTCGTTGCAAGGAAACTCGTTTGTTAGGAGTTTGTTAGGAACCGGAGTTAATTTCAACGACAATATCACGTCAAACTATAAGATAAAGATAAAAGGAGAAAGTGATGGTGCCCGCTATTCATCAGCGTTGACATAGCTGTAATGAACGTCTGGAAGTTCAGCTGACTAATGAATGGCTCGGGATTGAGCCATCTGCGTTGAAATCTCGATTGTTGAGTAGTTGAAGACAAAAGGCGTCAGTTCTCAAGTACAACTCCTGAGGGGGGATATATAGAGGTCAATTAACGTTTGAAAGCGCGCTGCAGAAGCCAGGGTGAAATGACGATCCTACGACGTTATCCTTATATAAATTTATTTAGAAAAATTAGGGATAAAATGTTCCGTAAAATGCCGAAGTTTATGGAACGTCCTGATGAAAAAGAATGTAAGAGTCCTGAACGTTCTGTGATGTTACCAAGTATTGTGGAAATAAAATACATTAGTCCTCTGCTCCAGAGTAAGGTTCATACCTGAACATGAGAGAAAGAACAACAAAGTCTGCATTGAGTGTGATCGAAATTTCCAGTCAGGAAAACTTTTTCTTCGGATTTTTACCATGTATTCATTTCATATTATATATATTATATTCATATTCATTCATCATATTTTGTCCTACAGATTTTATATCAGTCTCAAACCAGGTGTTTGCATGTTTTTATAATGTTTTTGCAACACATCAGGGGAGTATTTTTGGTATGTTTGATCCGACCTTTTCAAACCAAGTGTAGACAATTATATGCTGATCTAGAATATACCACATTGATCAGTTGCCAATAGTTACCTTGCTCTCAGTTTGATGGAAGCTCCATTTACCTACAAGTTGATGTTTTCATGGACTTTCTAAATCCACCAAATTTCTAATATATGTTAAAAATTGAAACACTACCAAAAACATTTGGTTCGTTTGTTTTGATGCTAAATTAAATTGTCTGGATAATAGTTTTGAAGTGTTCTTCACTTTAGCAATTTCAGTGGAATTCTAGTAAGTACCTACTGGTAACTCATTTTTTTTAAAACGTCGGAAACCGGGTAGTTGCAAAAACAACAAATAAACATAACTAAATTGCGGTAACCTATCGATCAGCAAGCCTCAATACATGGTCAGCTCGCGATCAGCGTCAAATTCAGAAGAATATTGGATTAGATTTTGAAGTGAAGAGTTCTTAGTGGAATAGTCTGTTTTGCCCCCTGTGCAACTATACGAAAGTTACTGCAAACGGCCCGCGGACAGTTCAACGCTAATTGGTTTGTACGAGTTAAGCTTTAGGTTCATTTGAACGACATTCTGGAATAGGTTTTGATTTTTTTTAAATCATTAATAAACACTGTTTTTTGTTACTGTCAATCACTTCTAGGGGATAAAAAGTGGGGGTTGAATTCATCAAAACTAGATCGAAAACTGTTTATATAAAGGATGTATATTTTTTCATGAATGAGTAATACAGACGGGACTTAAGAATTGAATGAAACTACCCAGATCCCCGTGGGACCAACCTTCCTCTTTCTACAAGAAAAATTGTTTACCTAAATTATGATTGTTTTGGTTGATTTTTTCATCAATTTTAGAGTAAAGATTGTTAAAGTTTTAGAAACGAATGACATCACCCGGAGCTCTGTACGATTAACGGCGGATTAGCCTAGCCTTCATCCGCGGCATCCACACTGCCGATTGAGGGTGCCCACCTTTTCAGTTCCGCAAAAAAACGCTGCAAATTATTACACAGTGGTTTATTATTTTTCTATATAGATCACTCGTCTGCAAAGCCACCAACCATCCAACATGAAGAAAAACATCGATCGAATTGTGGTCAGCTATAATTTAAACGGAGATTAGGCCTCTTTTGCGATTCACACTCGTGTTTCTTATTTATCGTACGTCCAACCCTTAAATTCTCGTAGGGAGCGAACGGTGGTGACAGGGCTCCGCGTGGTCTCAAAAAATTCTAAAAATTCTATACTATCTTAAATTGATGGAAAAAATACCTTTATATCAACATTTTTTGAGTTCAGGCGTTTTCAAAATTTCAAAATTCGTTTTTCAACCCTTAGAAGTGATTTACATCAACCAAAATCTTCGGAGCAGAACTAGACCCCAAATGAAGCCTACATACCAAATTTCATCAAAATTGGTCAATGCTAAGTGGGGAAAGTGCGTACGGCGGACGGACGGCCAAATTCTCGTTTACTATTTTCAATAATGAACCTTCGGAATCGTCCAAGAAAAAAAATGTTAACACCCCCTCAAAATTTGATGGTTTACTTTCAAGGTACGTAGAAACCAAAAATCGAATAAAAATTTGGCCGTCCGTCCGCCGTACGCCGTACGCGGCACTTTCCCCACTCATAATGCAAAAAAAAAATAATGAAATGGTAATGATGATGGTTGCATAATGAATTTTGAAATTTTGAAGACTAAAAAAATTTCGATATAAAGGTATTGTTTTCCCTTCAATTTAAGATTCTATAGAATTTTTAAAATTTTTTGAGACCACCCGGAGCTTTGTAGGACAAACCGTTCGCTCTCTACGAGAATTTAAGATTTGGACGTACGATAAATCAGAAACACGAGTGTGAATCGCTAAAGAGGCCTAACCTCCGTTCAAATTATAGCTGACCGAAATACGATCGATGTTTTGACATTTTCATGTCTTTGCCTTGGCACATGAACTGAAAAATCGTCACGAAAACTAAGCAAATCTTGCTCACGCGACCAATAAATAAAATAGACTCACTGTGTTGCTTAGAGAACAATCAACAACCTTACATTTTGCTTTGGCACATGAACTGAAAAATCGTCACGAAAACTTTGATGCGTAGTGTTGTCAACAAACTTGTTGTGTAGTGTTTGACATGAAAATGTCCCAATGTGTTGCAGACTCGTATGCAAGCAATTTTTTTCTTCATGTTGGATGGTTGGTGGCTTTGCAGACGAGTGATCTACAGAAAAATAATAAACCATTGTGTAATAATTTGCTGCGTTTTTATTCGATTTTTGGATTCTACGTACCTTCAAACGTAAACCAACAAATTTTGTGGGGGTGTTAAAAAATTGTTTTTCTTGGTCGATTCCAAAGGCTCTTTATTGAAAATAATAAACCAAAATCCCTAGCGCGACGCGTGACGTATCCCAACCCTACTCAATTCGGATATCCTGAATCGAGTCGCATTTTTAGTGAGGACGTGCGGATTGCTTCTCTCTTGCAAGTGATTGCATGTGTAGTACATTTCGAATACATATAAGATAATATTTATATTCAATCAAGTATTATCATAGAAAATTCCGCACTGATTCCAAATATACCACATTATACAGGGTGTCTACAAAACAGGTCTCATCCCTTCAAGGGATCGATTTTACCACTAATTTGCAACAAAAAATGGCTCAGAGCAATTTTCGTTTAAACCCTTCTTCTCCAAGTTATTTTAATTTTAAAGTTTTTCCCGTAATTTTGCCCTCATGTCATTAAATTGATAATAACTCCATTGATTTCATGTAATAATTACAATTTGAGGATACCGTTGGAAAGAGCATCAAATTTCCTATCTCTCTGATACCAAATAAATTTTTTTCAGTTGAATTTTACGGGGAATAAAGCATCCTAAAAAGTGAATTAAGGAACTTTCCGAAAAAGTTTCGTTTCTCAACGCCCATAATTTCCAAATAATTCGAAATAATCAACTGTTGCTAGAAAGTCTTCTAAAAAAAAACTGTAAAAAAACCTGAAAACTGCGCCAGAATCTCAGCTTTCCAACGGTGTAATCAAAAAATATTTTATAATCAAATTTGAGGGAGAAATTCCTGTTTGAACGCGGAAAAACGTGCATCCTCTTTACTCGGTAGTCGGGAGGAGCGGCGGTGGTGAAGACCCCCGTATAAATTACTAAATTAAAACCGTTGTAGGTTACTAAACCTTCAGCATTATAGGTACATGTTTGAGATAACAATAGGTCACGTTTTCAAAAGATAAACATAAATAATATGGTTAAAAATGTGTTTTTCATGGTTTTTGGGGGCAATTTTCATCTTAAACATGTATATTATAGTGTATTCATGTGGTATATTTGGAGTCAGCGAAAAAGATTCAATAAAAGTACTTCATCAAAAATATATTATATTAGAATTACTGCTGAATAGTAAACTTCAAGCCGACTGATCATCCCACACCTCCACACTAATAAAATGCTTTCTTAGAGGTTGGGGTTCCGTTACTCTGCGGGTAGGACGAAAGAAACCATAAACACGATTGCGAATTGGATTTGAACGTTTACTGACGGAAGCGAGCCAAATTTCACCTTATATAAAGCGATTATTTTTCGTTTCTTTGATTAGAATTTCATGTTACTCAATTGTGCTTCCATAACAACCAAGAACCAAATTTCGAAATAATGTCACCCACAACAACTAAGGGATAAAATACTTTCTGTTAAAATGCACTTGATTGCGATAATATGGTGTTGGTTTTTTGCGGACGGGTGGTCTCTACAGACAAAGTAGTGGACCGTTGAGAAATAATTTGCGTCGTCATATTGGTCATCCTTTCATCCTTTTTCATATAGAGAGGATTCAAATGGTGTTCTACTCTACCAGGCTTCAGCATGTAGGTGCATGTAAAAAAGGTTAAGTCATATACCATATTCTTCAACATGAATCTACTCAATATATGAGAAATAAAGTACCTCAGCGGCAAAGAGAGTATTCAACTATATAACCTCTTTTGATATGTCGTCTCGCATGAGGTTTATACATACGGTCGCCGTTCATACATATGGAATTAGCGATCATTACTTTGAGTAAGTGTGGAAGTCTGCCTGGCGGACTCCATTTTTCATGAAATACGGATTCTAGTGCCTCTTGGATAAAATAACGGATTAAAATAGGTAAATTAAGGGTTTTACATCATGGGAGCTCGAAAGCGGTGGAGTAAATGACTTAGCTGCCTTGTCACTGCCCCGACCATTTTTCAAACCTGCCTGGAGTTTTTTTTAGAGATTTTCCCCGCACACTGGACCTTCACATCCGAAACCTTCACTTCTTCAAACTCCATTCTCAGTGGAAGTTTAAAATTGAAAAATACCCTCCTACTCGGAAATTAATGATTCGAATCATAAAATGGTGTACACTAACTTAACTCATCGAATAGTTTCAAGTAGATCTGGTTGATTCTGGACCACGAGTCAGTAGGTCAAAATTTCGAAAATATTCGGATTTTATTGGGAGGGACCGATTACGTAAAACTAATCTCCCACTTTATAGGCACGTGAGGTTTTTCGAGCATCTTACCAAATTTGCACGCGTTCTTGCACAAATAATTGATAAAACGAACGGGTTTCATTAAGGAGTGTGAAAGATGTTTTCCATCATAACCTCACCTTATCAGAGAAAGAGAAAGAGTTAGAGAGGGACATTTTGCTGTCGTATATATGAACATGATATACGTACCTTATTTTATTGAGGCAATCAAGTTTTTTCAACAAAAAAAAATATGTACGTAATATAGTATACATATAATAAATGTTATCAGAATACGGTAGGTGAAGAATTTTCTAGAGACGTTCAGTGAAGCTGAATTTTTCATCACTTCTTACAAAAATATCAAGGCTCCTACAGCTATCATATTTTTCTCACTCATGAGAAAGGCTGTCTCACCTCATATTTGTCATCTCGTATTCATTTCCACCATAAAATACCCCCTCAGAGAATGAGGTATAACCGCATGCGAGGTAACTCTTGAAAAACGAACAATTTGCGCTACTGCTTCGGTACGAGACTCGAATCCGCCAAATCACTTCTCACCTTGGCATTTTGCCAGCGTTTAGTCGACAGTTTCTTCAACTCCATAACTTGGCCATTTTTTCTCTAAATGTGAACGAAAAAAAATCAGATCAACGCTCTTCTTCAATCTTCATATTTTTTGCGTAGGATTCAAAAATTACAAAACTGCGCAGCGCGCAAGCGCGCATCCATGTGCAACCAAGATGAACCTTGTTTTTGGTTTATTATTTTCAATAATGAACCTTTGGAATCGACCAAGAAAAAAAAATTTAAGAACCCCTCAAAATTTGATGGTTTACGTTTCAAGGTACGTAGAATCCAAAAATCGAAAAAAAATTTGGTCGTCCGTCCGCCGTACGCCGTATGCGGCACTTTTGCCACTTAGCATTGACCGATTTTGATGAAATTTGGTATGTAGGCTCCATTTGGGGTCTAGTTGTGCCCCGAAGCTTTTGGTTGATGTAGGTCACTTCTAAGGGTTCCAAAATCAATTTTGAAAACGCCCTAACTCAAAAAATTTCGATATAAAGGTATTGTTTTTCCTTCAATTTAAGATTCTATAGAATTTTTAGAATTTTTTGAGGCCACGTGGAGCTCTGTAGGACTAACCATTCGCTCCCTACGAAAATTTAAGGGTTTATATTGAAATATATGTATATATAAATCAAAACACGAGTGTGAATCGCAAAAGAGGCCTAATCTCCGTTCAAATTAGAGCTGACCGAAATGCGATCAATGGTTGGTGATTTTTATATATTTTTTTTTTTGATTTTTTTATTTTTTTATTATTTTTTTTCTTTCTCTTCATATTGGATGGGTGGTGATTTTGTAGACGAGTGATCTATATAGAAAAATGATAAACCATTGTGTAATAATTTGCAGCGTTTTTCAGATGGGAACCCCGATTTTTATTGCATATTCAGAACCTACGTCAAATGTATGAACATTTCTCTTTGATATTTTTTTAACGCGCGCAATAGTAGAACGCAATTCAGCGTGGAAAAACAGTGCAAAGAAATATGCCACACTCTAGGTCTACCTTCATGTCAATTGTGGCACAATCTCTGGGTGGCGCATCTTTGAGCGCTCGCTGAGCGGGTTGCCCGCGTTCAAGAAAAAAGTTGTAGAAGTAAAATGTTCATTAAATTTGACGTAAAATCTGAATCTGCAATAAAAATTGGGGGCTCATATTTGAAAAAACAAAGTTGATCTTAGTTGCGCATAGTTGCGCGGTTGCGGTTGCTGGTTTTAAGCGAAAAATTATCACGACTAGCTTGGTCCGTTTTTTTCTGGTCTACAATAATTAAAGAAAATAAGTGGGGGGAGCGTAGTTACTTCGACACCCTTGGGCGTATATTACGTAAAATGGATATGAAGATATCAGACGTAATATTCAATGTGCGTTAAAAAATGCAACTGCCAAACGAAATTGTTATCGGATAATTTTCAGGTTTATTTTTCAAGTATAAAATAACAATTTTTAAGAATTAAATTGTAGCCTGACCCATCTTCGATTGTTAACGTCATAATACTAGATACCTGCTTACCCACTTCAATCAGTTAAGTAGACAAAGGTCGTTCAAGAGATACTTCAAAACGTCTGAATATTTTATTCAAAATAGATGTGGATAACTTCAAAATAATATCGTAAAACGATAAGGCCTGATAAGCAAGAAAGAGAATCACAGAATAAATAGATAGAATAGATTATGGGAGCATGATCAAAGCATTTTTCAAAGTATTTCCCTATTTATAGAATATATATTCTTCTAATATATAAGTTTTGTTAAATCTCTCTTTACATTGGTAATTCTCCTTCCACTTCCAGGTTCATTGATTTATTGATGTTCAACCCACTTAATTTTATAAGAACTTATCGTCGGCCAAGTGGGTGTGGCTCATAGCTTCCTCGTATCCATAACTCGATTGCATGTACGAGTATGATCCTATGCATAGTCGTTAATCTCAAAACATCAATCTCTAAGTACCTACCCCCATAGGGGACTCCACACGTCAACCCTCTCAATCTCCGAATATTGTTGGAAAATGTAAAAGTTATGGCTGTTTCAAGGATTTCACAAATGCGCATACGCACAAAATACTTTCAATTTGGGGGTCACGATTTTCATAGAGGACCACCTCCACCCCGACTCGCATAGTCCTGAAAATGTCATCGAAATTAGTTCAAAATCTCAAGGCTCCCGTTTTGAATAATCACGCATTAAAGGTCACTGAAACCATAATACCTACTCAGTTATCATATTCTAAAAGCAATAGTTTTCAAATGAAAGTAATAATACAAGCTAACTAACAATAAACTATTCATACCATTATTAATTCATTCATGGCGCTCGAACAATAAAAATTGATGTATTACAAATACGTATTTTAGGAAAGTTTCCAGCATCAACCACTAAATTCTAAGAATCACAGTGATAAAAACGGGAAGGTAAGACACCGAAAGGAAAGAGACCGAAAAAGGTTCTAAGGTCAAAGTGGGTGAGACTTTCCAATATATGGAAATTATGGAAATTATTACCTCATTCAATTAGGAACGTACGCTTGGAAAGTTAACCATAGGGCGGCTGTCATATTTACATAGAACGGAGAAGGGCTATATAATTGCATGAACGTAAATACAATATGAGAAGATGAAGTTATTTACATAGTGGGTCTGACTGTGAAGGACCACTGTACTAAAAAATGAAGTGATCTTTGAAACCCAAGAATATGAATAAATAATGGTCCTAAGAAGTGACTGAATTCGAAATCAACGAACGTATTTACACAGTTCTCATCGAGATATAGTTAGTCATGATTTTTGATGCGGCGTTGATTAGTGAATATTCATTATCACGTTTGAGGTCCCTTTTATACATCAAACTTAACGAGGTCACAATCAATTGTTGTCATTAGCTATATACATATATTTATTGGCTTTAGGACTTAACCTATAATGGAATCTGTGCCAATTGAATATAGTAGAGCATAAACATAAATATTGAGATATAAACAAAGACAGATATATTGAGTATATACATTGTAGTATAAGAATCAATTCACTGGACCCATAATTTGATTTTACTGTCCACCTTGAATTTCACCACAGAGTCGTAAACGTCTACTAGCTCAGTCACGAGCACAAGCTCGTCGTTGAATGAGTGGGATATAAATTCGTCTACCTATATTCTCAAAAAGAAGCACACGTTATCTCTGCAAACTGGGCAAAAGAAGATCACATGCTCAGCATCCTCATCTTCCAATCAGACGTCGCAAGTTTCAGTTTCCGCTCTCAATACTCCGCAAGTCTCAATACTCAAGGCGCAATAACCACTCCTGAGTCTCTTCATCATGTAGAAAGTTTTTGGGCGTGAAGGCATTTCTGCAAACCTCGGGTTCGAGTGGGGTTGAAAAACATATTTTTATATTTAAATCCAGCGTAGTGAGGAGACACATACGTCATTTCCACGCTACGGCAGCAATTTTTGTTTTTTCGCGATATTTGTTCAATGGTTCGTCCGATTTTGATGAAATTTCAAGGGACTAATCCTCAATATATTCTGGTTGGATGGTAAAAATCTGAACTCAGTCAAACAATCCAAAAAAAGTTACAATTCCAAACTTGAGCTGTTCTAAACCTAATTTTTTGATATAAATGTTCCTTTTTCTCTCAGAATACACAAGCTATCGGTCTGAAATTTTGACAGCACCATCAGTATACTTAGTGAAGCAAAGTCGATGAACAAAGTTTATATGAAGTTCACAGAAAAAAAGTTATAAGGGTTTTACATTTTTAGCGATATTTTGAATTTTCTCACACTCATATGGCGTTATTCGGCAAAACCCTCCATCTTAATTATAGGTACATACTAGAAGAACATCCTGTAAAAATTTGGTTCCAATCTGATGAATAGTTCTTGAGAAAAAGGAACATATAAGCTCAAAAACTTAATTTTACAGGAGAGCGGTTTGAATCAAAAACGCGCGGCCGAGTTTGGGCGGTCAGGTTTATCGAAATTTGAATGACTGTTCCTGCCTGTTTTCAACCAATGGAATTTCGGTGTCAACTCTTGATAGTTCAACATCGATATATATCGAATAGAGTACATCGTTTAGCATCGAAACCTCAAAGAATGATAGCCTGAGTGTATGTTTACAGGAGCTCGTCTTATTTTTGTGTCTCTTCTCGTTCGTGTTGTGTCTCGTCGTGTTTCGTGTTGAAGTTTTCAGTCGAAAATGCCGAGATCGACGCGGATTTTTATAAAAAGGAAGAAAATGTTCAAGGGAAGTATTTTTAGGTCAGTTGATCAGTCTGCCGAACGTCAGCCAAGTTCTTCTCTCAATCAAATGGAAACGGAACCAGGCTTCCGAGCGCTCCTCAGCACTAGTGACTCCCGAGGTTCTAACCCAAATTTGGAGGACTTCTACTCATCGGATTTAGACATTTTTTTTTAAATTTCCGGAATTGAGTCTAATTACAAATTATGGAAAAAAAATGTTTGTGCGCCCGGACCGAAAATTGACATATGTGCCCAGTCACGAGCACAAGCTCGTCGTTGAATGAGTGGGGTACAAATTCTTCTATCTTCTCAAAAAGAAGCACACGTTATTTCTGCAAACTGGGCAAAAGAAGACCATAATATGGTCTGATTGGAAGATGAGGATGCTGAGCATATTATGCTCAGCATCCTCATCTTCCAATCAGACGTCGCAAGTTTCAGTTTCCGCTCTCAATACACCGCATGTCTCAATACTCAAGGCGCAATAACCACTCCTGAGTCTCTACATGTAGAAAGTTTTTGGGCGTGAAGGCATTTCTGCAAACCTCGGGTTCGAGTGGGGTTGAAAAACATATTTTTATATTTAAATCCAGCGTAGTAATTTGAGTGGAAGTTATTCTAACTATTTTTCTGATGAACCTTCAACCACCCGTTCAAGTCAGAAGCATGGAACTCATGGAGTTCCCTACGAGCGAGTAAAATCGCTCGTTTTTCAAGTCAATCCACTATCGTGTTGCATAGATGTTGCCTCTAACCAAGATGAAGCTAGTTGATGCACCAGCCAGCTTTAGTATATTTACCGCATTCAAGATTCCTCTTTCAATATATCCCAGTTTCTTGGTAGGTATATGTAAATAAATTTTTTTACCTAGGTACCAAAAATCCAGTTTTTCGGTAGGTAAACATTATTAGATAAACTAGCAATAACTAGATAAATGTAGCAAGTGAAGACACTATCGAGGTTTAACATCGTGTTTTCTCACGGATTTTCCTCGATCTGAACTATAAGAAGAACGTAGTGAATTTAATCCCGATTTACCCTAAGATTCAAGGCTATTCCCAGATGAGAATTTTCAGGTTAAGTAATTCTATAAGTAAGTTCCTACCGTGTGAGCAAATTTCTGAGCTGTAAAATTCAGTCTGCAGAATTACAATAAGAGTGAATGTTCGAGATGGAAGTTTCCACTGTGGAGTAATAATATGCGAGCGAATTTTTCAAATAAAAGTGTCTCTTGTGTAGTAAAGTAAACAACCATTTCAGGTTGGATTTTCGTCCTCCTGCCATTCCTGGCGTGGCGAACGTCATCAGCTGTCTTCCAAAGGGAAGATCAGAATTTGTTCTGATGATTTCGCTCATGGCTTCCGATTGCCTCAGCGCCCTGGGTTGTGATGAGGGGGGCGATGAGAGCACCGGCCGCCGAACAAACCATGATCCTTGAACCCACGATCCCCGCAGAGGTCGGTCCAAAGTTCACCGCCAAACAACGACGCCCCAACGACCGTAGCCGGGTGAGTATCGACTGCACCGTAAGCTGTCATTAGGCGATAATGAATTGTATCGACTGCACTTGTTGCTGTTTCAGGTTGTCAAGGGTCAACGATTGACTGCACCGTCGATCTGTTATCTCATTTGCTATCAGTAGGGGGGTCAGTATTGCGAGTTCGACCCAGAAAACATTCACCTTTAAAAATCTCGTAGCTATGCATCCAGTGTCGTTCATCGTGGGACAGCGAGGCAACGAGTTAGCAGTTTATAAAAACTACTCTCTCTTGGCAAATAAAACGACTAAGGCTTACGAAACCATGTTCAAAGCGACGATCAAAGAAAGCTGCGAGTTGGGTCTTTCATTTACACCTGAGGCCGTCGTATGCGACTTTGAGGAGACAGTTTTGTAGAGGACCTTATGTCCGTGTGTCCCTCATACATAAACCCCAAAGTGACTGATTTCTGCGATTATCTTACTGACAATTACATATTCTCGCATGCGAAATTTCCGCCGACTATGTGGGCAGCCGATGAACTCACATCCGACCGAACGACGAACTGTTGTGAGTCGTTCCATGCCAAGTTCAATAACATGTTCACATCACCTCACCCAAACATTTTTTTATTCATAGACGTTCTCCTCCAAATGCAAACGGACACATAGGTACGTCATCATGAATAGTTGTGGGGATCCCAAAACTCCGCGAAATTCCCGACAAGAAAGAAGGCGACATATTCTACGACAAACAATGGCCAACTTCAAGGAAGGAAAAATTTCTCGTCTCCATCTACCAAAAGTCGCTTGTCGCCATTTAGTCCAGTCAAATTAGCAGTTAGGGTTTGCATTAATTCCGGACAAAGCGAAACTTTTATGGGTGACTTGTGGGTGCCTATGGAACATGTTTTTAGTATATTCTACTAGATTCTCCTTGTGCTAACTTTTTGGTGCCCGAAAAACCGCGATTTTTCGGCACTTGTTTCAGTTTTTTGCCTATAACTCGTACACGATGCATCCTACGGAAAATTTTACTCTTTCCTTTATTAAACAGGATGAATTTCTGCGTCGAATGACCACCTGAAACGTTAAGATCGGTTCAGCCGTTTGGCCGAAATCGATCGTTGAAGTTTGGCGATTTTTCCCAAATTGGTTGAAAAATGGGTTACGCTCAAGTTTGAAGGCCTGTACATCAAAAACGGCGTATCCAACCAAAAAATGTCACATAATCAAAGTTGTAGAGAATCAAATTTTGTGTAAGAAAAGCATCCCTCCTTCCTCCCCCCTCCCACCCGCCCCTACCAAATGATAGAATAACGAAACAACTTCTGAGTAAACGAAATTATGAGTATTGAAAACGGTGTTGCAATCAAAAAATGTCATATAATCAGAGTGAAACGTCTGTTGTTCAACTTACTAAGGCACTGAGGTACTTGTAATACTAGAAAAGGCGAAAGAAAAAACATTCTCCTGGTCCTAACTTTTTGGTGCCCGAAAAACCGCGATTTTTCGGCA
The DNA here is from genome assembly GCA_009739505.2 of Apolygus lucorum. Taxonomy (NCBI): domain Eukaryota; kingdom Metazoa; phylum Arthropoda; class Insecta; order Hemiptera; family Miridae; genus Apolygus; species Apolygus lucorum. Next base: position 30,011,981 of record CM019167.2, read on the forward strand.
CTTGATTCAGTTTTTCGCCTATAACTCGTACACGATGCATCCTACGGAAAATGTTACTCAATCCTTTATTAAACAGGATGAATTTCTGCGTCGAATGACCACCTGAAACGTTAAGATCGGTTCAGCCGTTTGGCCGAAATCGATCGTTGAATTTTGCCGCTTTTTTCCCAAATTGGTTGAAAAATGGGTTACGCTCAAGTTTCAAGGCCTGTACATCAAAAACGGCGTATCCAACCAAAAAATGTCACATAATCAAAGTTGTAGAGAATCAAATTTTGTGTAAGAAAAGCATCCCCTCTTCCTCCCCCCCCTCCCACCCGCCCCTACCAAATGATAGAATAACAAAACAACTTCTGAGTAAACGAAATTATGAGTATTGAAAACGGTGTTGCAATCAAAAATGTCATATAATCAAAGTGAAACGTCTGTTGTTCGACCTAAGGCACTGAAGTACTTATAATAATAGAAAAGGCAAAAGAAAAAACATCTCCTAGATTCTCCTTTTGCTCACTTTTTGGTGCCCGAAAAACCACGATTTTTCGGCACTTGTTCCAGTTTTTCGCCTATAACTCGTACACGATGCATCCTACGGAAAATTTTACTCAATCCTTTATTAAACAGGATGAATTTCTGCGTCGACTGACCACCTTCATTTTTTAGATCGGTTTCAGCCGTTTGGCCGAAATCGATCGTTGAAGTTTGGCGATTGACACACTCATCACTCAGAGGTTGTTTTGTTATTCTATCATTTGGTAGGGGCGGGTGGGAGGGGGAGGGAGGGGGGAGGCTTTTCTTACACAAAATTTGATTCTCTACAACATTGATTATGTAACATTTTTTGGTTGGATACGCCGTTTTTGATGTACAGGCCTTGAAACTTGAGCGCAACCCATTTTTCAACCAATTTGGGAAAAATCGCCAAACTTCAACGATCGATTTCGGCCAAACGGCTGAACCGATCTAAAAAATGAAGGTGGTCAGTCGACGCAGAAATTCATCCTGTTTAATAAAGGATTGAGTAAAATTTTCCGTAGGATGCATCGTGTACGAGTTATAGGCGAAAAACTGGAACAAGTGCCGAAAAATCGTGGTTTTTAGGGCACCAAAAAGTGAGCAAAAGGAGAATCTAGGAGATGTTTTTTCTTTTGCCTTTTCTATTATTATAAGTACTTCAGTGCCTTAGGTCGAACAACAGACGTTTCACTTTGATTATATGACATTTTTTGATTGCAACACCGTTTTCAATACTCATAATTTCGTTTACTCAGAAGTTGTTTTGTTATTCTATCATTTGGTAGGGGCGGGTGGGAGGGGGGGGAGGGAGAGGGGATGCTTTTCTTACAAAAAATTTGATTCTCTACAACTTTGATTATGTGACATTTTTTGGTTGGATACGCCGTTTTTGATGTACAGGCCTTGAAACTTGAGCGTAACCCATTTTTCAACCAATTTGGGAAAAAGCGGCAAAATTCAACGATCGATTTCGGCCAAACGGCTGAACCGATCTTAACGTTTCAGGTGGTCATTCGACGCAGAAATTCATCCTGTTTAATAAAGAATTGAGTAACATTTTCCGTAGGATGCATCGTGTACGAGTTATAGGCGAAAAACTGAATCAAGTGCCGAAAAATCGCGGGTTTTTCGGGCACCAAAAAGTTAGGACCAGGAGAATGTTTTTTCTCTTCGCCTTTTCTAGTATTACAAGTACCTCAGTGCCTTAGTAAGTGAACAACAGACGTTTCACTTTGATTATATGACATTTTTTGATTGCAACACCGTTTTCAATACTCATAATTTCGTTTACTCAGAAGTTGTTTTGTTATTCTATCATTTGGTAGGGGCGGGTGGGAGGGGGGGAGGAAGAGGGGATGCTTTTCTTACACAAAATTTGATTCTCTACAACTTTGATTATGTGACATTTTTTTGGTTGGATACGCCGTTTTTGATGTACAGGCCTTGAAACTTGAGCGTAACCCATTTTTCAACCAATTTGGGAAAAAGCGGCAAAATTCAACGATCGATTTCGGCCAAACGGCTGAACCGATCTAACGTTTCAGGTGGTCATTCGACGCAGAAATTCATCCTGTTTAATAAAGAATTGAGTAACATTTTCCGTAGGATGCATCGTGTACGAGTTATAGGCGAAAAACTGAATCAAGTGCCGAAAAATCGCGGTTTTTCGGGCACCAAAAAGTTAGGACCAGGAGAATGTTTTTTCTTTCGCCTTTTCTAGTATTACAAGTACCTCAGTGCCTTAGTAAGTTGAACAACAGACGTTTCACTTTGATTATATGACATTTTTTGATTGCAACACCGTTTTCAATACTCATAATTTCGTTTACTCAGAAGTTGTTTCGTTATTCTATCATTTGGTAGGGGCGGGTGGGAGGGGGGAGGAAGGAGGGATGCTTTTCTTACACAAAATTTGATTCTCTACAACTTTGATTATGTGACATTTTTTGGTTGGATACGCCGTTTTTGATGTACAGGCCTTCAAACTTGAGCGTAACCCATTTTTCAACTAATTTGGGAAAAATCGCCAAACTTCAACGATCGATTTCGGCCAAACGGCTGAACCGATCTTAACGTTTCAGGTAGTCATTCGACGCAGAAATTCATCTTGTTTAATAAAGGAAAGAGTAAAATTTTCCGTAGGATGCATCGTGTACGAGTTATAGGCAAAAAACTGAAACAAGTGCCGAAAAATCGCGGTTTTTCGGGCACCAAAAAGTTAGCACAAGGAGAATCTAGTAGAATATACTAAAAACATGTTCCATAGGCACCCACAAGTCACCCATAAAAGTTTCGCTTTGTCCGGAATTAATGCAACACCCCCCCCCCCCCCCCCCCCCTTTTTTGGCTAATTTGACTGGACTAATTATAGTGTGCACTGATAAAAGTGACGTAACTTTGACGATGGATGTAATGAAAGCTTATACCTAGCATTATTAAAACTTTTACGATGAATCTATATTTTTTCCTGGCAAACACCTAGTTTTTTTTAGCGAATTTTCAAAAAAATGAGCTATTGAGATGGTTCCGAAATTTTGGGAATTTTGCTGTTAGAGGCAAATATCATCTAGTAGCTAAACACCTAGTAAGACAAATTAAATTCAGAGCGAATTGAAGAGCGGTGCAGTCAATCGTAAGTGCAGTCGATAGGTTTGTAAGCAGGGGTGCAGTTGATCGAAAGTGCAGTTGACAACGATCCGGTGCAGATGACGATCTCCCCCGTTGTGGTGGAAGCTGGTGGATTTTTATTGTTCTTCTCTTTCTTTCTTTCTGATATTTTTAAGACTGTATTAAATCTCTGTTTCTCGTACTTAATCCTCTTTATTCAATGAACTTTTTCGGTAGCATCAACATTGTAACTTAACACCTGATAACTTTCAACTTTCAATTTAGTTCGCAAGTGTCAACAATAACAATTAAATTTTGAAGCCGAAACAATCATGATTTCGAAAACTCTTTAAACATTCATTAATTTCGCAAGTCTGCGACACCCGTAGCCACACCGCTGTCCCCATCTCTTGGGTAGCATGACGAATGTGAGCGAATCCCCTGGATGTAGTTTCCTATGGGACATATCCATGTTCCAATGAACTTCCATGAAGCGAAATTACGATTTTTATTTGAAAAAAAAGTCAAAAACCTGTGTGATCAATGAAAACATCAGAACGGATGAAAAACAATTCAAAAGCTCTTTGAAGTAATAATTTCTTCTTGAGTAAGGCTGAACGTACTTACAGGAACAGCCAACTATGTAGGGAAATACTCACGTGAATATTATTGGCGATTCAATCGCATGAAAAACACAACTGGCGACATTTGTTGGACTGTGTAGAGGCTGAGAGGATTGCGTTTTGATATCGTTATAGATTTCTGTAATATTCATCTCTCGTCGGATACCCTAGGGACTTAGGGTCGCTCTATATTTTATTCTCCTCCAAGGACTTCATATTCATCTCGCCTTTCTTTCCACACCAACCCGACCTTTATGTTCCCCCTTCATCTCTCAACCCTCCTCACCTTCGACCATTCAATAGAAAGATCATTTGGTCAGCTTTGTGACTGATGAAATAATCATCAAGGAATATGTTGTAGTTAACAGTAATTTGGATTTTGTCGTTTTTCAGTTTGTATAGTCCAGTGAGGGATATGTTGAAAGAAAAATGATTTGCTTGTTGAGTCGCCCGGCGTCCGAACTTCATCAACGACCAAAAGTTTCCTGTAAAGAGGACCACTTCGGAATCAAAGGATCAAATGGCTTGGAAAGACGCAATCTACGACGAAGACATTCAATAGGTCTAAACGACATCAACCATCGATGAACTCTCTTGAAAGGTGGGAACAAGGTACCGTAGTGTGCCTACACATGGCCTTCGGTTAAATACAATTAAAAAACGCTGTAAATTATTACACAAAGGTATATTATTTGTCCAAATAGATCACTCGTCTGCAAAGAACAAGGTTTTGTCATTGTCGCCATCTACCAACCCTAGATACTACCTACCACATACCTACTTCACAATCAAGTTTATTTGGAAGAAATAAACGCTTTACACTCAGTTCGAAGTAACAGGGATTTATGGTTGCCCTAGTTTTTAGGAGAGTCGATTACTGATTTCCAAGGACGGAAAACTGAGTTCAACTCGAAGAAACGAACAACAATCGCATTTTGGTCAGCTAAAATTTGAACGGAGATTAGGCGTTTTCGCGATTCACGCTCGTGTTTCTGATAATTCGTAAATTCAACCCTTAAGTTCTCGTAGGGAGCGAGTGGTTTGTCCTACAGAGCTCCGGGTGGTCTCAAAGAATTCTAAAAATTCAATACTATTTAAAATTGGTGAAAAAACTATTTCTTTATTTCGAGAGTTTTCGAGCTAGGGCACTATTGAAATTTTCAACCCTTAATTTTCACCCCTTAGAAGTGACTGACATCAACCAAAGGCTTTGGGGCACAACTAGACCCCGAATGGAGCCCATATGCCAAGTTTCATCAAAATCGGCCCTTGGGAACTAAGGAAAGTGCGGACGGCGTACGGCGGGCGGACGGGACATTTTTTATTCGATTTTAGGTTTCTAAGTACCTTGAAACGTAAACCAACAAATTTATTGGGAGGGGGGGTTAAAAAAAGTTTTCTCGGTTAATTCCAAAGGTTCATTATTGAAAATAATAAACCAAAACGGTGCGAATTCTTACACGAATAATTTATTTACAATTTTGCGAATTTTTACGAAAATTCAATTTTTTTTTTGGTTTATGATTTTTTGTATAGATCACTAACCTGCAAATAACAAGGCAATTCCATAAGCAGTACCTACCTACCTATCGCCCAAGGTTCACTATCAAGTTTATTTTAACCCATATTTGGCCAATGTTGCGTATACGCAACGTTATCTCTGAGAATTTCTCATATCTTAGTTCATGAATAAATTACCTTTTTTTCAATTGCAATCCAATATTAGAAGCAGAAACTAACTTCGAAAGTATCCTATGAAAGCCGTTGAGACTTCTGCCCAACTAGGAAAATTCTGAAGTTAGTCAATTTCTATCGCTCCAAATTCAGCTATTTCAGTTCCTGTTATAGTCCCACTTGCTGCTCATCAGGATCCATAATGCCCCCATACCTTAGTCGTTCGAGATCTCCAGATTATGAGGACACCTCAATAATTGTCATAATTTACTTCAGAAGATGGGAAGATTCAAAAACGCGGTAACGTTGCATGAGCGCAACGTTGGCGGAAGTGAGGTCAGGCCTCTTGGGCTGCAGCCCGAGGGTGGAAGGCAGGAGTGCTAATGTTTTGATGCATGTTCGGACAGAAAACCATTTCGCTAGGCATTTGCGCCAAATCTTCAGGGAGGGGGGAATATTTGTAGGTCGGTTTCCGCAAGTTTTTCTTCAGTTCTTGCTTGTTTTCTTCGGGGCCAGAGTGATGAGTAATTCAAAGAAAAAAATCTCCGCGTGGACACTGGCGGAAATCAGGGAATATTTCTAAATGACATTCCTGACGAAGAAGCGAATGAAGTTGATGCCCCCTTTTCTCTCACTGAACGGCAAATTTTTGCAATTTGGGATATTCGCTGCTCATCTATCAATCCACGAAGAAATGGTCCCTTATTTCGGACGTCATACTGCCAAAAAATTGATCCGAGGCAAGCCTGTAAGGTTTGGCTTCGAATTATGGTGTGTGTGCTCCTCAGATGGGTTATTTGTTCCAGTTTTTGCCATACGCTGTGAGTTCGCCTACTTCAGCATTTCGTGGACTTACATGACAATGGCATCGCTAACTATAGAATTCGAATCAAAGGAAAAAAAATGGTGGCCCTTGTTCATGAATGCCGTTGACAGCTGTGTGGTAAACGCATGGAAAACCCACCGAATTGTGAACGACAAGAAAATCTCGCAGATCGAATTTCGCTCAGCAGTCACCATTTAACTTATAAAATTCACGGAACAAGCCTCAGGAGGTGTAGATTCAGAGTCAGAGGAAGGATTTCAGCAGAGGGGCCGCGGTGCCAGCAAATTTATCGATCATTTAAAAAATCTGATGACAAAGGCCACCTCATAATTCGAAGCAACCCAACTGTAAGGAAAAGATGTCGAAACTGCAACAATCCAAACATTTATGTGATATTCACCTTCACCTAGACTGTTTCATACAATTTCACGCGTGATCCCCACCTCCTGCCATGTTGCGTAAACGCAACAATTGCTATTTTCTAATTGAAGTACATGACAATTATTTTGCTGCCTTTAATATATTCTAAACATCCAATTGAAGAGTTTTTTTCAGAAAAAAATCAAATTTTTATGTTTTTTCTACCAATGGCCGAAAACGGGTTAAAAGAAAGTACCTACCAGCAAAATATCGTAATCTGGGAGTTAATCTCCGAAACTCTATTCGGAGAAAACTAAAATGATCAGCTGAACTTTTAATAGAGATCCGGCTTACCTCCGTCAGTGGATATTGATTTGCGATTCACATTCATATTTCAGCTTTATCATCAGCCCAAATTATAAGACTCCATAGGAAGCGAACAGTTGGTTCGACAGAGCTCTGGGTGGTCTCATTCGATTCTAAAAATCCAATACTCTTTTAAATTGATAAAAAAACAATACCTTCATAATATGATGTGGGGTCCAGTTGTGCCCCGAAGTTCTTGGTTATTGTCAGTTGTTTCTAAGTTGTTTGATATTATCAATCATTTTTCACTTAGACGTTTTGAAAATTCCAACCTTTATTTTCCACCCCTTAGAAACAACTGACAATAAACCAAGAGCTTCGGGGCACAACTGGACCCCAAATGAAGCTCATCATAATCATAGCATTATGTGCTATATTCGGATTCAGCACAAAATTTCTAATATAAGTAAAATTTTATAATTGTAAAATTGTCAAAAGTTGTCTGTAGGTATATATAATTTCTTACCCTATTTCAATAATTAAATTGGGGAAATGGGAAACTAAGAAAAATATGATGTTTGTGGTTTCAATAAAGTATGGAACGATTTGTGTATTACTCCACAAGGGACACCTTCATTCTGGATTGAGTTCAATCCCTAAATTCGCCTCTAAAAGCGAACTTGGATTTAGAGTGGTGCTCCCCCCATCTCTTCCTGGGACTTCGTTGTACTTGGAGCGCTGCAGGCGAGTGGGATACAAGATGAAGAAAATTTTCAAGGAATGTGCGGGTTGGCGTGTAGATGGTCCCCTATGAAAATCATCACCTCTGAACTGATAGTAGCCACTGCGCATGCGCAAACGTGTATTTCCTTGTGTAACTGCCATAACTTCTACATTTCCCATCTGATTTCGATGAAATTGTCAGGGATCGTGCGCATTGACGTGTGGATGGTCCTCTAGATAAGGGTTTTTGAATGTTTGCCATGCATCCCCTGGTCAACGCTAGCAGGAAGTTATACCGATCGCTACAACTCTCTGGTGTGTTGCGAGCTGGAACCCTAGGCAAAATATGTATTCCATTCTTCTATTTCGTCTAACTTCCTTTTTATCAATATTGAAATAGTCCCTGAATATTATATCAGTTTTCCAAAATCGGCTATTATTACTTGCGAAAAATGTATTAATAAAGAGGAAAAGATGTTTGCATAGAGGTGGTGCCACTGATCCCTTTGTAGTATTACATGTTTCTTAAAAGTAATAAGAGAGGGGAATAGTCCTATGAGAGTGTGGTAAGGCTCAACACTCTGCTAACTTCGGGCCAAATGCCAAAACATCATACTGGGGCATACATCACTGCCGAAGAATTGTGACCGGTACTTTAGTATTGGAAAATCAACAAATCAATCATCTATATATGAATTTCGAAATAATGTATGATATTTAAGAGAGAGAAAAACACTTTATTGAACATAATGTATGATTTCAATCGTTATAGCGAAATTGAGGTTAAGTTGTGAAATTGTCGCTTGCCCTAGAAATAGGTAGTCCTACAGTTTCCACCATCTCTTTACAGCGGACAAAGCGTGAAAAACAACAAGTAGAACGCAATGCGACGCCCTCTGGTGTGAAAGATCTTCCTGTGATGTGGGCGTTTTGACAGGAACTCGGCAGGCGGACGAGCGGGGCACCGCCAGAGCACTCATGATAATTGATGTTCTGCATGTGTCAGTCAAAGCACCCCGTCTCCTCTTGACGTGAGCTGCTTACCCGAGCAGCGCAATCTCCCCTTCACCACAAGAACGTATCGCCGAGTTTCACCAGGTTACTTGACCCTCTGGTTCTTTGATAACTGAGATGGTCGATTTAAGCGAAGCTCGGGGCTTCCAACGATCGAAGAGTTTCACCTTGATAGTGAAATCGTGATAAGGAAGCTTCTCTACAACCGACGCACAGTTTGTAATTTTGCCAATCTGGATGGAAAAACGCTGCAAATGATTACACTAAGGTTTATTATTTTTCTGTATGGATTACACTTAATTCGAAGTAAAAAAGAGTTTGGGTGCCTTCATTAGGAAATTTGATTACAGGTTCTAAGCACGCAAAACTGGGTACAACTCTAAGAAAAACAACGATCGCATTTGGTCAGTCAAAATTTGAATGGAGATTAGGTCTCATTTACGATTCACACTCGTGTTTCTGATTTATCGTAAGATCAACCTTAAGTTCTCAAAGGGAGCGAACGGTTGGTCCTACAGAGCTCTGGGTGGTCTCATTCGATTCTAAACAATTCACTACTATTTTAAATTGAAGAGAAAAAAATACCTTAATATGAAATTTCAACTCTTATTTTCCAACCCTTAGAAGTGACTGACATCAACCAATAGCTTCGGGGCACAACTAGACTCCAAATGATACCAACATACCAAATTTCATCGAAATCGTTACTATTTCATCTACGACCAGTTTCATCAATGGTAACAATGGAAAATGCTGCGTAGGTACGGCGGACGGACGGCTAAATATGTATTCGATTTATGGATTCTACGTTCTTACCTTGAAACGTAACCAACAAATTTTGAGAGGGGTTACAATTTTTTTTCTTGTTCGATTCCAAGGTTCATTATTGGAAATAATGAACCTATAATCGAAAAAATTAACTGTCTTTTTGGGGATTGTTAACCCAACGTATGTCAAGACTTGACACCGTACGTAGTTCAATAATCAAGGTTGTTGAAAACAAAAACAGTTTGAATTTGAAGCTCAATAGAGGAACAAGGGACTTGATTCAACTTGAACGAATTAACCTTATTCTTGGATTTTACGTCGGTACTGTGAAAAGTAAACATCAAATTTGATGGGGCGGATAGAATTATTTTCTTGCTCGATTCCAAAAATTCATTATTAGAAATAACAAACCAAAATCGAATAAAATTTTCCTTCCTTCCACTGTGCACCATACGCGGCACTTTCTTTAGTTCCATGGACCGATTTTGATGGAATTTGGTATCTGGGCTCCACTTGGGATCTAGTTGTGGCGCGGAGCTTATGGTTAGTAACGGTCACTGCTATGGAGCGTGAAAGAAGGGGTTAACACATTCAAAACGCCCTGATGTAAAGGAATTTTTCATCAATTTAAAATGGTACCTATTGAACTTCAGGAATCAAATGAGACCTTCCAGAGCTATGTAGGACTAATCGTGCATTCTCTACGCAGTCCTAAAGACGGAACGAATGATGAGTCAGAAACACAAATGTGAATCGCAAATTAAATTTCACTGACAGAAATGGGCCAAATCTCCGTTCAAGATTCAGCTGATTGAATCCGATCTTTGTCTTTCATGTCACTCAGTTGTGCTTCTTTAGCAACCAAGAACCAAATTCGTTATGAACATGAGAGCACCCACAAATGCCAAATAACGATGTTTTGTTTGGTAGATAAGTTCTGTAAAAATAAACTTGATAGTGGACTTTGAGTAAAATAAGCTTGGTAGGTTTTGATAATGAGAAAGCCGTGTCCTTGGCAGACAGGTCATCTTTGCAGGATCCCCTCAAAGGCACACCTGAGAGGTACAGGCGCGCTTTCAAAATTTACCTATTAATAAATAAACACCTCGTGACCAAAGTAGTCAGCTTGAGTTTTGCACAACGTGCTTCCCCGTATTCTTGATCTTCCACTGTGGTAAGACTCTATCGGAGAGAACATTTTTGAATTGACCAAATGCCTTGAAGCTGTCTCATTTTGTTGTTGGTTTTATACATAATCCAAGATAATCGGAAATTGAATGTTTTTAAGTTGGAAAAGTTCCACAATTTTATTGGCAAACATCCAACTCTCGTTTTCCGAGCACACAAGCCCTTCATTATTTATTTTGGGCACGTCTCCGTCAATACTGACGTTACGAGGAGTAGGCGCATTCAGCACTTCGTAATTCCGTGAAGGTGCCTTAAACGAATGAAAAATGTTCTTAACTGGTGGCAGGGGCGTGAGGTTGAGCGGGGAAAGCCGAAGATTTGTGATGTATGAGTCACGTTCACACATCTCCGAGCAGGAGGGGAGAGGAATCTTGATTTGCCTTGACAGCGATAGAGTGCCCCAACGCCCAACTTTGACTTTGAGTGGAGATTGCAGTTCAGTTATTCTGTGCTGAGTTTCCGAAGCGGAGTCTGAAGCTCCATCATTTTCTTCCTCGTCCGTCGAAAGCTCGCAAGAAAGCAGTTCGGATAGAAAAGATTAATCATTACATTATCGACAATAACTGAAAGTTTGTGGAAAACATTAGGTATTCGTATTGGTTCAGTATCAGAGGATTTCTTTTTACAAGGACGAGGCTTGGGTTTTGAGTTAATCCACAACAACCTACACAATGACACTAGTATATGCAGAGAAAAATTGTTATTTGAGCTCTCGTACTTGACTACGACGGTGAACTAGTGAATCCTCATGTCTCCATCTCAAATTTCACCACAAAAATAGTTTGCTTCACCAATCTACCTACCGCTGGATATTAGCGTTCCTGCGGTCGAGAACAAATTGAATTGGTCAGAGAATGAAAAATAGTTTTATACAGAACAGGTCGGGTCTCGTACCCTGAAACCAAGCAGCCAGATGGACATGATTGCTGAGTGCTGATACAATACCGTGATGTAAATATTTATGTGTAATACCATCGATTGTAGTGGTGATGTATTTTTTCCAAATATAAATTTTTAATGATGAGTAATATCAAGGTAATTGAAGGAATGAACTGTACTTAATGTTCAGGGTGTACTATTCATGTTACAAAATAGTAGTGGATGGGGTGTTCCGACTAGCCTGGCTGATACTGCCATCTTGATCAAAAGCTGCCGGAGCATCCATAATAATTCGGTGATAAACATTCCTAATTGAATTCCTGGCTGATTATGTTTTCCAATGAATTTCGTCCGAGGCTCAAATCTAAATTATAAGAATCGGGAATCATTGCATTGATGATTTGCTAATATTTTTAATGGAAAATATTAGCATCGTTTATCAATAATCTTCTGTTTCCTAACCGTCTCTATACACAAATTACGACGTGTTAAAATCAGAAAGGAATGAAGTTTAACGAGAACCACCACGAGGTAGGTGACGTGAGGTGTGAGATTGTACCGAGGAAGTGGTCTGCGGGTCTACTAGTGCACCTGTAGCTGATGGATCGTTGCTGAAGGGAACCACAGGGGGCAGCTGGTGAAAGCCGGTTTCATGTCGTTCGACCTTTGTACTGTTCAATATGGTCCTCTTCACTCAGCCTCGCCAAACACGATTGTTGTCTCCGTCTTTTCTCGTAAATTCAAGCGTTGTGCTCCGTCCATTAGTTTCCATTTCTCGTCTTAGAGATTTAAAATTAGTTATGTAGAGTGATATTCAAAGGGAAGGATCCAATCAACTATTGACGTTGGTCCATGTGTCGTCTGCCAAGTGTTTAGTGTGAGTTTCTAGTAATTGAGCTTTCGGTTATTACTGGAATTGATTATCGTCCTGTGATCAACTAATACAATTAATGTCTATACATAGCATATCATGTAATTCCAGGAATGTTATCCATACTGAGCCAATTTAGCTGTCTCAATCAAGCTGCAGTCGTTCATCAGTTCGATTATCGTTACCATGTTCAGCCCTCGGAGCCCGAGAAACGTACCCGAAATATTTGCAAGGACATAGCACTCTTCAAGGAAGCGAACATTGTCTTTATTTGTCCCCATAACGCGTTAGAAAGTAAATTCGGCGAGAGTACGGAAGATATTCTGAATCTCAACGTCTAGCGTCGAATCCACGCTGAAATCGAGCTAGGAGTGTATTAAATTCTTGAATGTGAAGCACCTGCCAGCATATCTATAGGGGTCTCGGTCGTCGACGTTCGTTCCTTGTTCCGGGTCAGTATTTAGCCAACTCGAAGGGGCAAAAACTTGAAAGTAGTACTTAAATTGGAAATTTTGAAGGATTTTAGAAATTCATTAGTGCACGGCCCTAGAGAATTGAAAAACTGAAATACTGCCGCTGGAATCATCAAAATCGAACAATAATTGCCAGAAAAAAAAATGGGAAAACCGTTAATTCAGTTATGTTTTTCCCATAAAATGTAGCTAAATTTGAAATTTTCAAGGCTTTTAGAAATTCATTAGTGCATGGGGCTTGGGAATTAAAAAACTGAAAGATGCGCTGGAATCATCAGAATCGAACAGTATTTGCCAGATAAATATGGGAAAAACATGGGAATAACCGTTTATTCAGTAGTTTTTCCCATTTTTTCTGGCAATTATTGTTCGATTTTGATGATACCTGCGGCAGAATTTCAGTTTTTCAATTCCCTAGCACCGTGCCACTAATGAATTTCTAAAATCCTTTAAAATTTCCAATTTAACCTACAACTTTTTAAGTTTTTGCCCCTTCGATTTGGCTAAAAACTGACCCAGAACAAGGAACGAACGTCTCTACCGACTGAGACCCCTTCCAGTGGGAACTGCCACAAAGCCAACTCCGAGACATCTACGGCATTCGTACGTGCTGCCAGCACTTTCAGCGATCTACACCAGAAAACATTCCTACTGAAGCTTCGCCCCCACCATACGAGGAAGCGGTGGTTTGGATATTCCACAACTGTCGTTCATATCTTTGTGCGTTTTTGATTCATGAAACAATATTTACTGTGATGTAAGTTGTCGAAGAAATGGTTTGTTGATTTACAAGGCGTTCGAATGAATATTTAAACATAAAAGGGGGTCCATTAGATTATTTGCAGTGAAGAATGGCCAGTCCAGTCTGTGATAGAACCTTCAGATGAAATGTTCTTTAATACAATGCGCGACTAATGTTTTCTGTATCACGTTGAGATTGATTAAATTTCAATCAAGATCCTCAACTTTCTATTATCTACTTGAAAACTGTAATTGTGAATATCATGGTGAATACATTGGTAATTACCGTTTTTCCGAACATCACTCACTACAATGGGGTAGAATACTCCTTCAGACTGTAAGATAGACCGTCATTTTTGAAAAGTTCCAACCTCAGATTCGGAGCCCGTGGGAAAGAAAACCATCAGATCCTGTCTAGCACGTCAGAGTTATGTTCAGGCATATTAAGAAAAAGTCAAAATTTAGTTTACTCTGATAGTGCTACCTAAGAAGTGACTCATGTACCAATCATTGGTAATTCTCACAATTATTTTGAGACGTACGTTAAGGAAGTCCTGTGCTGTGTTAGTTGTAGTTTATATTATTTATGTTCTGATAAATAGCATAGATCAGGAGATATTTCGTTGAAATACTTATAAACATCTCGGTAACATCAACCGGGGTAACGCATTTGAGCTATCCGATGATATTCTTCATTCCAGAGATGAACTTTGAACACCTTTGCACCCTCGAAAGCGGAGCGAGACGGCTCACCAGTGGAAACACTCTACGGAATTATTACTCTCAAATACTTGT